>VZRF01007959.1:360047-828290 GCA_013396875.1 Vireo altiloquus | reverse complement strand
ACGGAGGGCGGGGAGGGCTGCCCGCCTCCCCCCGCGGGCGGGGAACTGCCCACGGGGCCGGGCAGCCCCCGGCCAACGCCGCCGCTCCGAGCCCCGCTGCTGCCCGGGGCCGGCNCCGGGAGGGTTCCCGTCATCGCCGCTGCCCGCCCGGCCCCGGCAAACTCCCAAAACTTTCCCAACTCGCCTCCCCTCCCGCGGCACCTCCCGCGGCGGAGCATCCCGACGGGCAGAGCATCCCGGCGGGCAGAGCATCCCGGCGGGCAGAGCATCCCGGCGGGCAGAGCATCCCGGCGCTCGCCTCGCCGGCCTTACCTGGTGCCGCGGGGAGCACGAGGGGCAGCAGGCAGCAGCAGCCGAGGATGCCGGCGGCGCGCAGCCCCATGGCCGGGCCGGGGCCGCTCCGCTCNGCACCTCCAGCACCTCCAGCACCTCTAGCGTCTCCAGCACCTCCAGCACCTCCAGCGCCTCCAGCAGCTCGGCTCCTGCCGCGGGAGAGGGGTGGAATCCTGTAAGGGCGCGGGAGAAGGGAGGTCTGGGGCGAGGAGGAGTGTTAAGTACGCCTCTGGTCTCCTTAAAACTTAGTCTGGCTGTCCGCAAAGAGCTAATTTGGGGCTTGTCTTCAGAAATCTAAAGAATTCTCAGTCATTCCCATCAGAGCTCCGACTCTTTCAGGAAAGACCCAGGGAAGGCAAGGAAAGTGGCATACTTTTATGTTTCTGAGGCTTAAGAATTCAAAAAAGATCCCAGCAAAACGCCCCAAACTGTACCTTTAGCAGTCACGGAACAGATCAAGAAAAAGCATTACTTTTACGAAGAGGCAATTTGACTTCTGCATTTTATTCTGTGGCTGTGCATTTCTCTTTTATGTCTCTTTATTCTTCCTTTGCGCTGTCCCTTAAGGAAATAAACTGGCTATTTCTTATTCTTTGTCTTCCTTCTAGTTCGTTGTTTTCTTCTTTTAAATAAGTTCTGATTGGTTTTTAGGATTCCTGAGAGACCTGTTTTTGCCTGCTGATGCAGTGCTTTCTTCCACCAGACCTCATTTACTAATTTGTCTGCTTTTATGTGAAGCAACTAGAGATCCTTATACTATGGTGAGAAAACTATACAGCCATCTGCTTTTCCTCTGGAATTACAATGGGCTAATTCAAGATTACCTGCCTGAAATTGCACACATTGGAAAGCACTCATTAGCGTCAGATAGTCCATGGAGTGGTATTTCAAGACAATGATGTCGCATAGGTTGTAAAAAGTAGCAACTAGCAATGCTGCCCTTTAGTTTTAACCAGGAGTGGAGGAAGTGAAGGGCAGTAAAAGGAAGAGTAGAAAATGAGGGTTAGGTTAAAAGAGAACGCTCAGGAGTGAGGTGTGAGAGGCAGACACTGCTTCTTCAAAGCCCCTCCAGAAGCTTTGGTATCTAAGATAAGCTGTGCCTATCTGACTCTACAGGCACAGTTTGCCTCCATGCTTTTTCAGCTTGTCTTGTTTTCCTTTTAGTGAAATATCACTTTTTTGAAAAGGTTACTTTGCCTCACAGCTTTTGCCCTAGCTCACCAGACCAAGCCTTGCTGGGGTATTGTCAATGACACCCTAGAGAATGTGTAGTAGTAATGATGGCTTCTTAATCCTTTACTCTGCCCTTCTGTGAGCCTCTGCTTTTGTAGGGCAAATATTAGCAGCTCTTCCTCTGTTCACTTTGCTTTTGTTCTTAGTTATTTGTTCACACTCAGGTTGTGATAGGCCCAAGGTTGCTTATTCTTCACTTAGGTGGTAAATTCTCTGCTTGCTGATGTAGAAGCCCTGCTATGTTAGACCTCTTATGCATTTTTGGACCAAGAGATAACCTGGGAAGTTAAAAGGGTTCCAAGCATTCTGTGGTTTTAGTGATATTCCTGTATTATCTCGACCAACTAGTAAAGGAAGGCTTTAATGCTTCTGCCTTCTATCCTAGAAATTTCTCCTTGTGTTCTTTTTATTTCAGACCTTAAGAGTAAAGAATCTGTAGGATTCATAGGCTTTATATACACTCATCAATGTCAAATTATCTGCGTAATTTGCATTGTAAATAGACACACTGACATATGATGACACATTTCTTCTGTTTTCTGAGAAAACTACTGAATACCTGTTGTATTGTTCAAAACTGACATCTTATAAAAAATCGTTCTGAAATTCTGGTTCTCACAATGCTATGTAGAATGTTATAATGGCCATTGCAAACTTCAATTTTTGTACTCTCCTTACTTTTCAGGCTATTTTTTAAGTAGATACACTGTTAAGTAAAAATTACCTACTTTTTAGAACAACTCTATTTCTTACTCTCCTGTGTCTCAGGGGTGCCTCTTAGATTGCTGAAAACAGGAAAAATCTCAATTTTCCCATCATTTCTAATTTGTTCAACTGCTATCTAAACAAAACTTGCTAATTTTATTTCTAAGAGGTCATAATCCTTTTCTTTTAGAGTAGAGTCTATCTGTTGGAACAGAATATGCCCAGATACTAATCCAAAAATAATTTCAAAACAGAAACCCAGCATTCTGTAAATCCAGGCTAATTCTCTTCTCTCCCTCCTTCCACCTGAGTAAACCAAGCTGAAAATCATTTTTACTTAGCTTGTTTACTGCCAAAAGCTCTCTGAACCAAATCTCCATTGTCTTCACAATACTTCTTGAAAATTACGGTAACTGTGTTCTGTGTTTCAGATCTTAGTGATTTCTACTCAGGACAACCTTATTTTTTTAAATATTTTTGGGTCTTTGCATTAGAAATTGGAAAGAAACTCATGTAATAGCTGTCTAGGTATGGAAATCATCCAAGGTGTAAAGACTGTATTTATTTCTTCACCTGAAAATACTTGAGTGGAGAGTAGAGATTGAGAAGTGCTAGTCTAGTGATCTCCTAACTGTGATTATTGGGAAACAGATAGTTTCATGGAAATCTTGGGAGATTTCCATTAGAACTTATTACAAGAATCAGGGGCACCAGATCATCCAAGAAACTGACAGCAACAACTGAATCCAGAAAAAAGTCTTTACGGATTCTCTTCCAGAAACTAATACAATGCTTCATTTGTTCCAAGAAAATGGTGCACAAACATCCTGCATTCTTAGACAGGAAAAAGGAACATGTTCAAGGACTGACATATTGGAAAAGGCTGACTGAGACTGAGAATTTAACTTGGCAAGAACTTCCTTTTGTACATTGAACATAGAAACAGAGTTCTTCATCCTCCTGGTCAGCAACATGCAAGCAACTTTGCAAAGTCTGAAAATGCAGAAGCCATAAGAAAGCATTGAAGTTATGTCCTGGCTAGGTGTTCTTGTACTCCCAGGGTCCTGTTTGCCTACTACTCTAACACATTTTGACCAGAGAGAAGTACGACCAAATTTTTATTTCATTGTTGCAAGAACATGGGGATGGAGAATCTGCATCAGTGACAAGAAACACAGAGTAATTAATTGCTATTACAGCTCCTGAAGGTCCCTGCAAACTCTGGTAGCTGAAATCTGAGGCTATCATCGCTGTTACAAAGAAACCATAAACCATACGAGACCTCACATGAGCGGATGAAATAACTTTGATTAATTTGGACTACTTATACATATTGCAAAGAGAAAGGGAAAAATATCAATTACAGGGCAGTGCCCTGCCACTTTGTGAATTACTGTATCAGAAGCTCTATCAGTGGAGGCATTTATCCTTCACCCCTTGAAGTGATCTCATCAGCCATGAATATACACAGGCATGAAGTTTTAGGCTCTGTTACCTGATTTTACAAGCTTGTGCTCAATGACTAGTGCTATCCATTAGAAGAAAGCTCATCAGATGCAGCTGGAGCCCTAAGGAACTATTTTTCACTCTTTCTGTACGGCTGTCCCATCCTTATGTGTGCTGGAACCAGATGGGCTGAGCCAGCCTACAAACTTACTGGGTTTGAGAGCATCCTCGCTCCCTTTCCCTCTAACCCTTGCCGTGTCCCAGGTGCACAGTGGCATTTGTCCCCCCATGCCAGCTTGACTTCTGCCACCTCTGGCTCCTCAGTGAGCTGACTCAGTGCACTGTGCTGGCAGGTGACTGACAAGGAAAACATGAAATTATTTCTGCTGTCACCATACCCATCTGAAAAACATGTTTCTGCCCTGGCAAAATACAACAGGTGAATGCCTGCAGACGTCAGTGGGGAGACAGGCACCTCGTCCTGCTCTGTCTGTATCAGGGCACATAAATCAGTTTTTCTTCACAGAACAGATTTCACTCCACACTGAAGTTGCAGCTATCACCAGTGAGCTAGAGATTGCGAAAATATATTTTTTTAGCATGGTAAATTTTCCCCGTTGGAACAGCAGCCAAAATGTGTAGAGCTAAAATATACAGCAATAATTTACAGAAGTTAAATCCAAACTCATTCCCTTGCCTGGTACTGAAAATCCTCACAACCTCCCTCTCCAACTATTGTCAAAGCAGTAGCTCAGTGCTATCAATCACCCAATTACTATGGCACAGACAATTCTGCCAGCTGTTTTGGAAAGTACATTGCATGAAATCTCGGCTGCTCTGAAGATTGAGGCAAAACTTTCATCACTAGAGCAGCTTTCCACTGTCTGTAGCAGAACTTGATCAAAAAATAGATGAGATTTTCCCCTTTCTCTGTGTTAAGAATGTCAGAGATTTTGCCACAGAGATCATAGTCGAGTCCTTCTTTGATATTTTAAGGAAATAGACCTAAATGTAGAAATCTGAAATATTCAGTAAGATTCTTAATATTTCTTTTCTGAAATATTCTGTGTCTTTACTCTGTCAGACACATGAACTTAGCAATTAAAATACAGGGTCAAGAAAATAATATATGAAAAGCAAAGCAAGACAACAGCAAAATACTTTATTCTTCTAGCAGTTTTTCCATCCTACTATTCACGGCAGAGAAGATGAGAAACTGAGAAGTATAGGCATAAAATAAAATATATTCAGAAAATATGATTCTGTCACTAATGCAAACAAAAATGAAATCTTGTCCAAAGCTGTTACAAAAAAGAATACATGTGTATTTAAAGAAATCTAAGCAAAGGCATTTTTCAAAAATCTGGAAGGAGAGTATCACTGTCATTTTATATGGTAGTAGTGGGCTGCCTGTACTTGAAGTATAGAATAACATAGGTTCATTGAACAACAGTGTGAGAATCATGGAATGATTTTTTAGTATAAAAACAGAGAAATTATAAAAGATAGATCCATCATGATGTGTGAAAACAGGAAAGACAAAAATGCAAAGACTTGTAGCAGACAGAAGTAATGGCCAGTACTGTTCTTAAAAGAAAGATTAATTTACCCTGGGTATATAGATATTTTCTTTTAACATTGAGGTTGATCAGACAGTATGACAATTTGTCACCAGAGTAGAGACAAAATAATTAATTAGGTGTCTTCAAGGAAATGTTAAGTACACTTATGCGGAGACTGATATAAAACCATCACTACTTGAAGCAGGTGTTTGGATTAGGTTATCCAAGATGTTATTTTCGAAGCCATAATTTATGGTCCTTCAATATCTGTTGGTCAGGCAAACATTCCCTTGAAAATTGTTGTTAAAAAAAGCCTGAATCCTAGGGATTTTTGAAAGCTACTTGGCAACCTGACAGATGTCAATAGTAATTAGGAAGTTTTTATCACAGCATGTCCAATACATCCAACATGCTGTACTAGCTTGGAGATGCAGCTGATGTTCAGTTTGTAAATCACATCACCTTGCTATGTTTTCCTACAGTGTAAAAGATTTGGTGCAGTGAATAAAAGTGTAGATTCTAAATAGTCAGCCAGTAAACAGAACATTTTTTTTTGCTTTGATTGTACTATTGCACCTAAAAATATATCTTTAGATACTTACCTGAGGCTAGAAAAATAATTTTACTTCCTACATAGAACATAACTAGACTTGAGACTACATTTCTGGACAAGGGCTGACTGCATGTACACAGGGGACAAAGCAAGAGAGGGAAACACAATCTTTCTGTTAAGGCACAATGTTCTTATGGTTTTCTGAATTGACGGAATAAATTATTCTCTCTTCTGGCTGAAAGAGATTTTTGTTAAGAGAAATGGACAATTCACTACAAGACAGACGTATCAAAATGAATAGCTTAGTTTTATCTGTGTGGAGTTTGAAATGATAGAGAGCCGTCAAGAATTAAAAGTTTGAGAGAGGAGGAAATTCAACATCAAACCACTGTTCAGGTCTTTTGGAAAATTGTCCAGGTATGAATAATCCAGAAAGAGAAAGCATTGCCATGTATATATATGTGTGCATGTATAATCTATTTTAATTTAGTCTTTCTAATACCTCTTTCTGTATGATAGCTATAGATGGAGACTAAACAGGAAAAAAACCTGATCTAGGGGAAGCATATAGCAGAAAAATAAATGCATGAAGAAATATCTTATAAAACTGTCATTTGACAAAACACAATAGAGGTACTCTGACAATTTACTACTTTTACACTCTGAAGACTCCAGCCTGTGCTGATACAAAAAGTTTCAACCTGAGCTCTAATACTTAGTGGAGCCTGCTGTTTTTAAAGCTTTGAACTGGCCCTGATGGAGGCTTTAGATGGCAAAAAATAAATGAAAAACAATCCACATGCCTTTCTAGATTCATTACTGCTGTCAGAACTCTAGTTGCTATTCAGTCTTTGATTTTGTCTTGATCTCAGCTGGATTTTTTGCAAACTACAGAAGCAAGCTGTTATTTTCAGTCTTAGTGCTTTCTCTGATTTTGTGCCATTTCAAAGGAAAGATGCTGCATTTACTTCCATTATATACAAGCTCTAACAGATCCATTGTTGTTATTTATACACCCTCACATAAGGGTATGTTCTGCTGATTCCATCACATGCCAAAAACATTTCCGGTGTTTTGGGTTTGTTTTTTTTCTGACAAAGAGATAAGATCATTCCTCTACCCTGTGTTGTTTGTTTGGTTGATTTTTGTTTAGCTTTTTCCAAAATATATGTTTATTTTCTCGAATTTCTGGGTTTTTTTAATAGATGTCTACTAATTCTAGAAATCAGGTGATCCTAACTCTGTAATAGTTCCATTCCATGGGATTTTTTTTTTGTTCTTCGCTCTTATATTATAAACATCTTTATGCTGTACAATTCTGTCGTTTTCCATACTGTTTCTAATAAGCTTTTCTTCTGCTACTTTTTTTTTAATGTGGCGTCTTATTATGATTTTCATTGCTCTCTCTAATGTTATTGTTAAGCTATAAAATGGAACCTAAACTAAGTTCTATCTGCATTATTATGGTTACCTTGCATTTCGTCTAGGTCTATTTAACCTTTAATTTGTTACAGGATATTATATAACCATCAGTCGAAAATGATCAGTTTTGATGAAATTTCTACTGTTTTCTATCAATGCATTTTTTTCCTCCTGGGTAAGGGACACATGAAGAAACTGCCTCAAGAGTATCATTCCACTTGTAAATGTGAGAATAAGATTTTATAACAATTGGTGCCATAACAATAATTATTTGAGAATTAAAAAGAACCCAAACCAAAAGGAATATCTGAGGAGAATAAAAAAGCAGAATATGCCAGAAGCAGTCCTTTTTGCCATAGCCAGAAGCTCTTTCCCTCAGTCTAGCATCAAGGCCAAGAAAAATAGAGATTGGAAAATTGTCAACCTTTCATACACAAGTAATATCAAGAAAGTAATTTTCACAAAGATATACAACCTGTTTCCTTTGGTTTAGTTCATGTGTCAACTCTGCACTTCCCAGGAAATTTTTCTTCTTTCTAGCCTTATCTTGAAAGAATTTGCAAGTGAAGGACAAATATTTGTTAATGGTGCCACAATAATATATTTTAAATTGTTAATGCTGGTAAATGCTTGCAGTCAGGAAGCCTGAAAATTTTTGCATAACTAAAATAATGACTTTTTGCCCTGTAATTCCAGTGTGAAACAAATTAATTACTTCAGTAAGTTTATCCATTACTTAGTACATACTCATGTACAATGCGCAGTGATAGGAAATATTTTATAAACCGTGGTTTGAGATTAATGTTAGAAATTAATTAAGCAAGAATGTAATTGTTGTTGTGCCTGAAACACCTCCATTCCTTAGTGGTGAAGATTAAGTGAGGTGGCCAAAGCAAGGCTGAATTAACTGTGGTTTGTTTTTCCCAAATCAGATCTAACTGATAGGATTTTTGCAAATCATATGAAGATAACTTGAGAAGCAAGAATGAGGTTGCTGAGATCCTACTTTTGCACTGGTTTGTTGTTCCATTTCACAGAAAGAAAAGCTGAGGCACAGAGAAATAAAGTAACTAGTTCAAACTCACACTTGTGGCTAAGTCAAGTATACATGGTTATATGGTATGCATCTACATCCCTCTTCTTATTATATTTAATAATAAGAACCTTAATAATAAGGTTCACCTTTGGAGTGAACCAGAGACTGGGAAAGAGGAAGAAAGAAATTAGGTAAAAAAAGAAAATGAGCTATTTGGTACAGGCCATGTTAAAAACTGGAACCAAATACAGAATTCCCTTGCATTCTGAATTTCCAGTGATGGGTGTTGGCAAGGGAAATACTGGTTCTTTGTGTCAGAAGTGGGCACAGTTTCAGTTTCCTGAACTAATATGAACTATGGATCTCCTGGTGGAACGTCCACGTGCTCTTGTTCTCGGAACAGTGATATTTTTTTGTTTGTCTTTTATAATCTTTATTGCTACTAGCATGAACTATGGTAGCTACACATTGTTCACTCTTGCAGGTCTTCTGTAAACTAATTAAAAGTTTCATCTTCATATTGCTTGTGAATTTAAATGTATGCACAAATATGATATTTCTCTTCCAAGTGCAATAATCCTTAGGCATTTTGTTCAAATGTGTAATTTTCCCACTATTCCCTTTGAATCTTCAAACAGAAATGTGTCATAAATCTTTTGAATCTTGTTCTCTTGCATAATGCAGTAACATTGAATCCCTTAGTTTTCTGATTCAGTAGTGTTCACCATTACTATAATGTAGATTTTGCTCTAGTCTCCTTATTATACCTTATGAAATCGAATCTTTAGACAGTGATAAAACAGTGGACATAACAGGGGTTTGGGAACTGGAAACAGAACAAAGAATCTGTAATATGATTGCTGGCTTGGATTTTGTTTTCTATAGGTAAAAGCCTCCAGTGACAAGGAAGAGAATAAATAGCTCTCCCTCCAACTGCAACTTCGGAAAGCAGTGTAAAGCAGGTCTGATATGAAAGACACAACACTTCCAATTGTGTTTTCATAAATGCAGAAAACTACTCATTTTTTTCTCATATGAGCAATGTATTTTATTACTTTTTCATCTGCTTGTGTCTTTCTTACGTGTTTGTGTCTTTTTTTTATAGCTATGTCTTTGAGTTTATAAATTCCTTAGTTCAAGGGCTTTTTATTTTGCATTTCTAAAATACCAGCCCCTGTGATGGGCTCCTAGTAATTTTGACAATACCAAGATGATGTAACATTTGTGTTACATTAAAGATCTTGCTGCTGTCATCAAGACTATAATCTGATTGCACAGGGAACTAAATAAGTAGATAGAGAGGTACTTTTTACTCAGAAAAAATGTGAAAAAACACAATAATGAAATCAGGACAACAAACTAAAACAGAACCTCAACAAAATAACATGACCATGATGATCCAGGAAAGAGTTCACTATCTGGGGGATTGGGCTTTTTTATTGCTTCAACATTTGTTTGTATCTGTTGCAGAAAGTAAGAATATGTACGAAACCTGTACCGTGTTTTATTATTATAGTGCTTTTGAGGCTGATAAGTCAAGCCCTCAACAGATGGGAAATGATGCAAGAATTAAGATCCACATGCAAACTTAATTTGGCTTTTTGTGATTATGCTTTCTAATTCCATCTGCAATCTCATCATTACATCTGTGTTTTTTCATGGCACATCTGCCTGATTGAGTGCTCACTTTTTAAATAGCTTTTCAGTATTTTGTTTACTCATGTGGCTCCTGTACTTTACCTCTTGCATTTTTCAAAACCTGTTCTAAAGGGTTGTTGAACTTTCTCTGAGACTTCTCATGCTGTTTGTATTAGAATCCAACAGCTACGAAAATAGAAAGGAACATATTTTCAGAGCATCTCTGTAACATAAGGCAGTACTAGAACATCCATTTTGTATCTGGAGGACTGAGAAACAAAAGAAGTAGAAAAAGCCCAGATCCTGCTTGCTCAGAGTTGCCAATGGAAGACTTTTTTTCAGGGCATTTACCACATTAGATATTCAAAGCTCAGCTCTCGAAGACGTGAAAGGCGATGGTGAAAGCACAACACCATATCAATTGAGGCTCAAATGAGAGACCCAGGTAATGAGTAGATGTAATTGCCACACATGAATGGTTTGGCTCTAGCGACTTGCCCGGCACTGTACGCAATATCGTGGAGAGAGGCAGGGTAGAACATAATTCTGCAGAAGATTTGAACCAAAGGTCAGTCTTTCTCCTCCTGCTTCCTTCTGTACAGAGCTTCTGACCTGTGGTCCTGTGGGCTGGGCACCTTTCACAGCACAGCCATGGCTCATTTCCACAACATTCTGTTCCATTAAAGTGAGCCCTGATTAATGCCGCAATTACAGTGCACGACATTTGTGTAAACCTACCACCCTAAAAAGCCATATGAATGGGTTGATAAAAGGTTGCAGAGAGAAGTGCAAGAAGTGCATTGCCAATGTTTTGTGTCCTTCATGATGCTTTAAAAGTAGCTTGCAGGTAATCTGCTTTTTTCCATTTTTTGATGACTGGTTTGTTTTTAATTCAGAAACAGGAGTGGAATATCCCATAATGTGATATCAGCTGGTGTCTTCATGGTTTGCCTGCATGTTGGCAACAACTGCAGCTGCTTCAGAGAAGCTGTTGAGGTAACTCCTGGTCATGGCAAATCATCATTCTTGATGAGGCAATGAGAGCCTTTTCTGAGGAGTTGTACACATATTTGCTGAGAGCATGTGAATGGTGAGACACGAATTTTTAATTCCATTCCAGGCATAGTTCTTGCTGTTTCTCCTTAAGATCAATCCTTTCTGTCCCATGTTTCCAGCATTTCTTCATTAAAGTATTTTATAGCTCAGTCTCCATTGTGCTTTCTTGGATTTCTCACATTTGTGTTCCTTTAGAAACATTCCCACTTTCTCCTTTCTTAGACTTTATGCTGTACCTCCCCTTCAGTCCTCCCATTCCACTACTGCTCCAGAGAGCAGTAGCCTCTGGGGCAGCTAAGCCTCCTCATTTACTTCTCCTCTCACTCCCCATGGCTGTCTCCTGTACCTTCCTGTTCTCACCTAAGTTGTTCTTCATCTGCAAATCTGCACCCTGCACTGTTTCACTACAGGGTCTCTTCCCACAATCTGCTTGCCTGTCCAGTCCCAGTTCTTCTCCAGTGTCTGGGACTATCATAAAACCAGAACCCTTCTTGTTTACTCTCACTTGTTCACACTCTGAAAACATCTACTTTGAGTCATCTTTTTCCTCTACAGGAAAATGGGAAGGGACTCAATACCAAGGTGTGTGGTGATAGAGGTAACATCTTAAACCGAAAGAGGATAGACTCAGATTAAATATAAGGAAGAATTTTTTACTGTGAGGGTAATAAGGCACTGGCACAGGTTGCCCAGAAAAGTTGTGGATGCCCCATCCCTAGAAGTGTTTAAGGTCTGTTGGAAGGGGTTTTGAGCAACTTGGTCTAGTGGGAGGTGTTCCTGCCCATGGCAGAGGTGTTGGAGCTGGATGATCTTTAAGGTCTCTTCCAACCCTTTAACATTTTATAATTCAGTGATTCTGCTCATCATCTTAAACTCATCTTCTCATCTACTGCTCATGGTTTTCCTCTTGATCCAGCTCCCATCTCTAGAGTTTGCTTTCCTTTTTCAGACTATCTCAGTCTCATCCTCTTGGGGAACATTGCACTTCAGTCTCTGGCCTGCAACATGCACAGCATAGACAATACCTGTTGAGGTTTTATCTTGAAAACATTAAGAGTTTTCTGCTGAGGTGTACAAATGCCTTTTTTTTCAGGGGTTGTATCTTATTTGGAAAAGAACAGATATTTGCAAGTAAAAAGGAAGCATGCTTTGAAGAAAACTGCAGCATGTCCTGATAAACTACATATCCCTGCTCTATACTGTAGGGATAGGGCAACATGTGGGAAATTTGTTTAAATTTTTTAATAATTACAATAATTTTGGCCCATGCCCATGTCAACCTTATCCCAAATCTTAGAAACATTTTATGAATTTTGGCTGACAGTAGTTATGTAAACTTCAAGAAAATAATTTCTTCATCCAGATGTCTGGCACACACAATTCCAGCTGGAATAGCTGTAAACTTGATTAAGTTCTCATCTGTCTGAAAGCAAAGCGCTATGAGGGAATGTATCTGGCAGTGTGAAAGATGTGTGATTCAGAAACTCTCCTTTTAGGAGCTATGGAGAGTGGCAGGGTGGGTGTGAGCCTATAGGACCACAGGAGCAGAAGATGAAATTTTGGAAAAGGGTTATTACAGAACACAGAAAAGAATGGGAATGAGAAGAACTGAGAGGAAGGAGAGCAAGAACAAGTCTGGAGCAGTGAGGAAAGCACAGGACAGACATAGTTGGAAGAGAGCAGCATTCAATAGACACACCACTTCACAATCCTCACATAACTCCCTCATCCACTTGTGCCACTGAATCACCACACTGCCCAGGTATTCCATCATGACACTTGGCTCAGCCATCTCCACTTTATTGCCATTGTTTTAGTAGTGTGTTTCTCTCTATTGTCTCGTAATATATAGAAGGAGACCACTGCTGTTTCCTGGGAGCTGCTTTTGCTTCTGAGCCCTTGTCTACCCACTGAGCTCATGGCCCTGTGCATGTGGGTGGCCCTGAGCAGGCACACAGGCCCAGTGCTTGCCCAAGAGGTACTGTACCCAAGAGCAGACCGGGAAGGGAGCTTGGCTCAGTCTCACTGAAGCTCGAAGACACATTCCCGCTTGTGCTGTGATTTCTCTCACACACTGTGCAACAATGGAAGCGAGCAGGAGTGTGATGACCCATTTGTTTGGTTGCCATGACAATATGTTACCCAGTATGGAATGCTGCTCTGAGCAGCCTTGCTACTTGGCTGATGTGGGATGATGATACTCTAACAAAAATAACGTAAGAGAGTCAGCCATTGTCATTTCACTGCGCTGCGTTGACCTCTGCAAATGAAAGGTGCAGCTCACCTGAAGTGACAGAGGTCTGCTGCTCAGAATATAGCATTTGTTTGAAAAGGAGGTTATGTCTTTTTTTCTGAAGAGGGATTGGATAAATGAGATGGGGATTTATTTACTTCATTGAAATTCTAAGAGGAGTAATTTAATTTCTAATGCTGCAAATAAAATACCTAAGGAAACCAACAGTGGCTTATAGATGAAGGGACAGAACTGTATTCACATTTCAGCAGAAAGAAGAATACTTTCCCTGGAGTGGAAGCTGTTGAGATCTATAAGTGAGTAGGCATCAGAAACATGTATAGATATGTCTGAGGTCTGATTTAGAATGGTGGATAAAGACTGTTCTGTATTTGACACAGATGAAATAGGCAGGAACTCTTGCTCTCCCTACCATGACCAAATACCTGAGCTGGTGTAGAAAGGAAAAATACTTCACCAGCATCTTATTATCACCAAGAGATAACTTTCTTTAAAGAAGAAAAAGGATTCTCATATACAGATCACACAAGATATATGCCTTTAAGGGTTTTACTGAGTCTTTGAGGCATTCTCCATATGCCTTACTTTATGTTACAGCTTGCTACAAGACAAAGATTATTTTTATCTTTAATTTTGTACTTTGTTATAGAAGTGCTTATATTATAATTATTACTATGATTATTATTAAGGATGAGAATAATACTTTGTATTGGTGTAGAACTTAGGTATTCAAAACAAGAGACTTGTACCAGGGTCTGTACCTACTTGCCTGTTTCTATTTAAACTTCTATAGTAATTCTTTACAAAATTTATATAAGTGAGCAAGTATATAATGTATCTCTCTAGATCAGGTGTCATTTATTTCTATCCTTCAGGAGACTTGGGAATATACATCCATTCCTGTCACAGGGAGGGATGTGCTTTGCAAATCTCTATTCCCTTGACTAGAGCAGCTCTTAGCAACAGGCGATTTCCCTGTGTAACACTCCTGGATCTCTCCTCCCTCTGTTTATTTGTTGTTAACAAGTTTGGCTCTCCTTGGAATTTCAGTTCAGATTGGCTCAAAAAAAAAAAAGGCAAAAGTGTTGCATACACATCCATGTAAGAGATGAAACAATGAAGACTTGCATTTGGGTTTCTCCCTAGTCTACAGGAATATTTTTCTAACCAGTTTTTCAAACCAGTTTGCTTTTCGAGAACGAAGAGCTTCTCCCCCTTTTAATAGAATTTATTCCAAAGGAATTTTCTAATTTGTGTTTCACTGTAAATGGGAAATATTTACGGTGTTTACCAAACATAGATGTTGTGGGAAAAAAATTAATAACTTTCTTTATTATGATAATTGATTTTCTAGACAATAGAAAGGGGAATGAAACCATCTATCTGGATGTCAACCATAAAACCATGCTGCTTCTCCCCTCCCACTCCAACTGAAAGCACAAAAGGCAAAGATCAAGGGCTGAGATAAGAACAATTTACTGGAAACAGCAGTGAGATAAGAAACTGAACAATGACAACAATAGTAATAATGAAAGCTAAGACAAATAAACAATTTACACAGAAAGCTCCCAGCAATACCCATCAGCTCTTCTTTGACACTGGAGGGAGGGCCCTTTTCCTCAGAAAGGAGAGAGAATCCCTTTCCCTGCTTCCCCTGGCAGTGACGTGAGATGGTATCAAATGGTATGGTACCAAGGGTCCCAGCCTTGCCCCTTAAAGCAATTGCAAAAAATTAACCCTGTCCCTGTCTGAATCCAGGACAGTGGCACATGGGAATTTAGTTAAGTGTAAAGGTTGGAAATGAAAGTGCAGGACTTTAACCATGTAACCGTGGTAAGAAGTTGGTTAGAGGCACAATGGCAATAGGAAAAGTAGAAAGACAAAATAAGTGGCTGGACAGGAGATTACCGGGATTGTTCTCGAGTATTTTTCCAGATTAATCTTGTTTAATATTTTCAGTAATGATCTTGGCACAAAAATTAGGAATGTGATGAGGAAACCCCTCATGTTACAATTGGACAAGATCAGATGTCCATGAAAGAAATTAACGCGGGAGGAAGCAAGTAGATTAATAGGAGAAATGAGACAGAGATAAATTAAATGGCATGTAAGTTTGTTTGTTTGAGTGCTTGGATTTTAAAAGTCAGGAGGTCATCCATGGGAAACGACTGTGGAGAAGAACCAGACCACACTGTAATAGTGGCTCTGTTACTGATGGTGTCAGTGACACACAGTTGCTGAGAAAAGCAATCCATGAATGGGCACTCCAAAATCTTCTTAATTTGAAGTGTCCCAACAACCCAATCGCTCATTTGCATATGATGACCCAGAAAGGTGATTAATGTGTGGTTCAGAGGGAAGAAAATGGTGAGACCTGAGGAATAACCAGTGTGATCAGAGATAGCTGGTTGCTGAGCTCAACCAAGTCTGACAACAGCTGCTTTCTGTAAACGTATCACTGAGGATAGAACAGAATTACCTGTACAGAGGACAAAACTAGCACCAAGTCAGATTGGTTGGAACTGGTTGTTAATTAAATTTGGCTGGAAATTTGAAGAATATTTGCAAAAGAGTATTGAATAACTGTTTAAAAGGAATATCAAGGGCAAATAAAACTCATACTGTGAATGGGGTAAAAACACTGTTTTGAAATTGTTACTGTTTGGCCTCTATTCCTACCATATGATTTATCTTACAGATATAACAGTTTCTCCTGTTAGCCTTGTCAAGTGAAGAATGATTGCATTTCCAATGCATATCCTGCAATTCAAAGAAATATTATGTCTGTTTCCATTTTAAGACTTGCTTCTTTCTTGTTACTCTGGCAATTATCAAGTCTCTATACCAGCAGTTTCCAAGTACTTAGAAGCAGAAAATATCTCTCATTCTTTCCTTTTTAAGGCTGTTGTAGAAAACAATTAATTAATTTGTTTATGTTTGCATATATAGGATGAGTGAAGATGACTTGTTTATGTATAAATAAATGGCTGAAGGGAAACTAAATAATTTTAAATGAATGCTACATTTGGAAATATTTTTGAGACTCGTGGTTAATTTTGTTTCCAAGACTTGCTTCTAAAATGTCATATCATTTGAGCCCACACAAGCCTCCGTATCTTAAGAGTTTCCTGGGACAGCCATCATGAGAGGCTGCAGAGAACAGACATGAACAATGGGATTTCCAGTTTTTTCTTGCAAAGGGTTTGCCCCTTTGCCCCTTGGAATCCAGACTAGAACTACTCTCTCTGAGGTGAACACAGTCTGGAACTTGTGCCCTGTTAGTAATGGAGTTCATCCTTCAGTATTTGCTTTCTTCATGCAGTAGGCTATCACTCCTTGATGTGAAGTACTTTTGGTGTATTCTTTTAAAGCGGTGAGACCCAAAACTTCTACATGTTGCATGGATATCAAGAACAAACTGGACAGTAGTCTGATTTCCTGTGCAGTTTCTTCAGATGAAAGTCCAGGCTTACACACAGACAGCTCAGTAACAGATGTCCTCTCTTGAGTTTTAGTCTGGTGGGTGTAAGAATCAATGACAAAAAAAAATGTACAGTGTCTGAAAATGAACAGGTGCTCAAAAGCATCAAATAAATATTTACTTGCAAACTTTAAAACAAAATCCAAATATTAATTGAACATAAATTGTTTTGTCAGAGTAATTATGGAAGTATTCTTTATTTACTGGGAACTGCTGAAAATAAACACATTCCTGAAGCACCTTAGAAGCATGGTTTTTCCTTCTGATCTATGCAGATGGTAGACTTCTGCTGACTCCTGCTTGGGAGAATTGGGAAATCAAATTAGACCCTTTAATAGGACATAGGGGAAGAACAGCATTATGAAGAGACCTTACATTGGCCAGTTCTCTGAGAGTCGACGTTGGTTCATTTAATGAAGAAGTCAGTATGGGTTTTCTTTGTAAAGAGAAGCTCTTCATTGCAAATCTTTTACAGTTCTTTCCAGAATTCAATAGAAATATGGGTAAGGATGATGTGATTGATAAATCCTTAGGTCTTCAGAATGCTTTTGATAGTCTTTCAATTTTACTGCAACTTTGCACCTGTGATGAAGGAGACACAGCAGGGAGCAAAATGAACCATTGGCTTACCATGGCTGTGCTCATATTCTGATGTAGCTAAGGTGACTCCTGTAAAGTCCATCCATGAAAGTATGTGGTTGCTCCTATAGTTGGTTCCCAACAAAACAGAATATTTCTGAGCTGCAACAAACACAAAGTGATCCCTTCTGGGGCTGGGGTATTTATTACTATCATCTGAGAGTCACAGATTTTCACTCTCTGTTCCTCTAAATAGTTTCTCAGTCTATGCATGAGCTGAGGGCTCACTGTTCTTGGAAGAAACTCTCCTCTCATGCAACAGACACTCCACTTCCAGTAGTAAACCTATCCCCTGACAAGTAGGAATCTTCTGCTTTTATGAGGGACTAACCTCACCTGGGTAGTGAAGTTAGTCCCATCACAGAACATGATTTGAAACAAGATTAAACAGCCAAAGAGAGCTTGTCCATCACAGCTATGGGGAAATGTGAACATTTCTGCTGGCAAGCAACCTGATCAGTGGGAAAGCTTTGGGAATACCTGCCACCAACTCATGAGTGGAAGTGTCCTCAGTGGGTTCAGTCATGTAGGCTGTTCAGATATCAACTCATCTTCATCCTGGTGTGTTGTGTTTGAGAAAACAGGCAAAGAGACAATGTGAATTGTTCAGGGAGACAAGAGAGGGACATTATGCAACACCGGTCAATGACATATGAATATACTGTAGCAACCACGATGAAAGAAAAAGCTGCTATTCTTTCTAACTTACATTCAAGACCTGGCAGCTTGACAATTTGACAGCTACAGCAGGGTGCCCTCTGTGGAGTAGGTATTGTGGTGGCAAGGGGTCTATACCTCTATGTCCTCAAAAGAAATCTACCAGACTTTATGTCCCATTTATGCCTTTCTGACAACTGAAAAGTAGTTGATTTCGGATGACAGGAGCTGGATTCATGCATTACAGTAATTTCTCAGATCTGTAATTTTTGTCATCTTTACTTCAGAAGTTCACAGCTATTCTCTTGCCATCTGAGTATCACTGGAACACTAAGACACAGTAATTTTCATCTTTCACCTCTTCAATTCACACCAGTTTTTTCTCTTGCTCCTTGGGTGGACAATACAAGGGCCTTTCATTGTTTTACAAATTTTATTTTACAGTTTTAGTCTTGTCTATAAATTGCTGATGATATAATTTAGATATTTCCCAGTGTTTTAATCTGAAAAATTACCAAAGCCCCAATACATTACTGAGTTTAAAATAAAAATAGCTGAATCAGCCTGGAGATTCATATTATCTGCTAGTATAAGCAGCAGAGTAGGCACTACCATGTGGTGACACATACCCTCCTCATCTTGCAGCGGTGTGTGCCTCAGAGATTTCATGAGGGGTACAGTTGTGTAGTACAAAATTTGGGGAAAGAGATCATCAACCAGAGATGCAGTTGTACAGATCTCCCCACCTGCCAGAGGACCATGTTTCTTCTGTTTATTCTCCTGGCTGCTGTGTGAAGGTCAGGGACATGGGTTAAGATATACGAGAGATAAAAATGGCTAAAAAACATGGGTAGTGTAAGTTGGTGGAGTAAAAAATAACTATTTTCTCATCATTGTGCTGGAAATATTTTTGCTAGAGATAAAAATCAGCTATGACATTTAGAATTGGACTTTGGTGTTGTTGGGATTTTAATATACTATGTATGTAAAAATATCCCTCTACTTTCTGTTCCTTTTGTTAAAGACACAAAGAGACCATAGATCTTAAGATAGTGTAAATGATCTCCTTCAAATTTTATGGTTATTAATTAGTTGATTTATACAGCACAAGGATTGGGAATTTTCTTTGGAATTTGGTGATGGATAGCTCCACAGGAAAACATGAAGTATAAACAAGAAAATCTTAACCTTCAACACAGAAAAATAAATAATCTGAAAAACCTACAGGAAAAACTGAAGGGAAATGGAGTTTGGTGAATGCAAAAGTGTGATTTATTTAAAATGTTGGAGAAAGTTCAGGAAAAATAAACGCTTATGTTATTGCAGCATAGGAACACATCAAAGATATTATTATCCTTCTGTCTTAATGAAAGATGCCATAAGAAATCAGAGTGAAATGTCTTCCAGTAAACATAATTAAAAGGATAAACGTGTAAGATTTATAAATAGAAATACGCAAAGGATATGTTTGCTCACTCTAGTGGGAAGTGATATTTTAGGAGAAAAGTTCCTATGTATCTCACAAAAGGTTTGCAGAAACACTGAACAGCCTCCCAGCCTTACTTTCCCAGAACATGAGGAGGGCAGCTCACACTAATGCAGAATCCAAGTGCATTTTATCTCCACACTGCACAGCAGGGCTGGTGTCTGTAGTGCTGGGGTTTGTTTCTCTCTTGATAAGGACAACTCTTGCCATTATCTGAGTTTTTCAACTCATTTACCAGCTCTACTTCTATTTCAGAGAAGGCAAGGGCATAGATGTGTCTGGAATTTCTAGTGTAAGGCAAGGAATTTTGTAAATGAATTTCTGGATAGGTCCAATCTACAAACAGTTCCTGCCCCATGGAAAAGACGTTTCTTCATCTGTTGTTAGGATAGATTTCCTTGAAAGAACTCAGAATTATTAATTATGACCTAAACTTACAACCTGGATTGATATTCTTCAAGGGCCATGTAGAGTTCTTGAAGAGCAAATAATACAAAATTCAACATTACTCCAAAAATTAAAACAACTTTTACTAAAAGATATGTTTTGGTGTTCAGGTCAGTGGGCTTATGATTGCATACACTGAATTACCAATGATTTCATACACTAATTACCAAGAAGATATTCTGGTGCAAATAACATTTTCAATTCAAATAGAAATTTTGAGTTTTAATTAGAAAGTTAACCCTTGTTTATTACTGGAAGAATTAACGTGCCAATTTTCATTGGCTGCCTTTAAAAAGAAAAGGAATCTCTTTGTATTTCCATGCACACAATGTGGACACATAAAGACAGAAGGTGAATAAAGAGCATTTTGCTTATTTCATGCATCCTTGTGTGCCTGACTATCTTCTGTGAAATATAATTTGCTTCCAGTAGGAAGCCACAGGTATAGAACTGATCGGTACAGTCCCTTTATGAGAACTCCCTGCAAGTTGGGGCACACTTTCTATTTCACAGTGGGCCTATCTTTTAATTTGGGTAGCTGATGCACTGCGGCTGGAGGAAGGAATAGTGAACTTTTGATTTCAGTCAGCTTTTCTGAGGTACAGAGAGAGCACACAGACAAAGTGGACAAAGAAAGGGAAAAGCTGTAATTGCAGTGCTCTGCAGGCTGGATGGCAGCAAGCTCTGCCTTAGCTCTGCTGAAGCAAGGTGCAAGCAAAGGATGATGCTGCACTAGATGTCTGCAGTTCCTGCTGGTGAGAAGATCAAGGGACCAGCTTGGCTGCACCATCTGTGCTGTAAAAACCTGGTTAGGCACCATTTTTTCCCCTCGGGACCTGTATGGGAGCCCTATCCTTTTCAGCCCTAGCCCAGCATATTGGCTCAGCATCATCACCCACTGAGTCAGCATCGTCACCCAGGAATGGATCTGTGAGGGCTCAGGAGAGCAGCTGGACCTCTGCTGTGAGGGCTGTGCAGCCAGGCAGGAGAAAGAAGAAAAGGAGATCAATGCTGCCTTGGGGATACCTCCCCGAAGATGCTGGGTGGGTAAGGGTGGATATGAGGGGGATTATGTGGGAATGTGTGTTTTAAGGAGCAAGAGAGCTCTCCCCTCATGACAGCAGCTCCTGGAAGGACACTGACACCACAATCTTGCACTGCAAGCTAAATGCTATATGTGCTGCATGCTTTACTCATTTAGTGTCCTCAGTTGCTTTGTTCCTTTCTTTCTCATGAGGGACTAAAGATTGCCTGGGAGTTGTCTTACCAAAATGACTATGGAAGTAATTTGTCTGTGTTGGAAACAAGACCAACCAGCAAACCTCACGTCCAGGGGTATGGTGGAGGAAAGGTGAGATTCAAAGAGTAATGTTGGGGTTTTTTGCTTCCTATGATTCTTTTGCATCTCTGGAGAATTTCAAATGACTGATTTAGAGGAACTGGAAGCTCATTGCCATGTACTTGACCTAGTAATTCATCCCTATATTCTGTGCTGACTTGTGCAGTACTGCAACAAGATTATCCTCAGTGAAATAAATGCTCCTACTGGGGACGTAAAAAACCTAGATTGTCTTCTGCAAAGCAACTCCAGAAATGAAAAATAGAAACATAAATAGCTAATGGCTTATTCTTCTTCTTAAAGAAAAAAAAAAAAAGGAAGGGAAAAGGAGGGACCTTCTGCAACAGTAAAAGCTTGGATGATGCAGAAAGTCAATTCTTGCTTCTGTCTTTTAATAAATACACAATGCTGTTGAGGATATTGGCTCTCTTTCCTGAGGAAATCCAGCATGCTCTTAACAATTCCTGTGCTTTTCCAGACAGACGTCAAAATTACATGGCTAAAAATGTAATATTACATTTTTATACGTCTTTCTATACATGTAGATGGTACAAATAAGTACCTCCTTGAGATCAGATAATTTAAAGATGGCTGAAATTTTCAAATTAAGTATTTTTGGTGGAAAAGATGGGTTTCTACTAAGCAGAAATGTCTGCTCTCAGAAATTTCTTATTTTCATTATAAACCTGAAGAGGGACCACAACTAGAGAAAATCCTTGCCAAGTTTTGAAATTTTTTTTGCTTTCATGTTTGTAGATGTGTACAGAAGATCGAAATGGTCTGCAATAACTCTTCTGTCTTTAGCTAACACAAAAACATTTTTACCAAAGATTTTTTTATAAAGTGATAAGACAATTTCAGTCATTCTATAAAAATAAATGATTTTGATTCAATATTCCAACAAATAATTTGTGTCATCCAAGTACAAGAGGATATCATCATCTCACATCTGCAACAAATAGCAGTTTAGGAGAAGGGAAAATTATAACCCCTTACTATGAATGTTGATTTTTAGCCTTCGTATGCACATGATCCAAGTGGAATTCCCTGGTGTTTTAAAATGCAACATGCTTGGCCTACTGGTGGGATAATACCTTTAGTTACATTTCCTATTATGGTTTATTCAAGGATTTATTCAACCCTATTCCCTAAAACACGTATACAAATTGTAGATTAGAAAAGCCAAACCCCTAAGGAAATATGAAGCAATATTATAGTTTTTCATTAAATCTCACTGAAAAGGGTGGACTGGTGTAACCACAAGGCCTCGAGGTACATTCAAAAACATATTCTGATCCTGTTACAAAAAATGGTTTCTTCCATGATGAATTTATGCCCCTTATTGCAGCCAGTGGCCCATGCACTGGCACGGGGAGATGCCCAGAGCTGGGCTTGGCAAGCCAACCACCACAACAGGGAGAGTTTCTCCACGCCGAGGCACTACAGCTCCAAAGCTGCTTGGACTGCCAGGAAAACTGATAAGGGTTTTTGCTGTCTGTTGGCTGGAGGATGTCCCTGCACCAGAGCAGCCAAGCCAGAGGGAAGGCTTCTACAGGACCTACATTTTAGTCTAATCCATTCCTTTGAGCCTGGCCAGAAGCAGGACGCTAAAAATGCCACATTTCAGGCTTAATGCTGACTTAAAGGGATGTTAAAATCTATCAAAGGCAAATATTTCCTCAAGTCCTCCTGGGTGTAGAAACATCACTTTTCACGTGCTTACTAAAGTAGTGGGGAGGCATCAAAGAAACAAATGACTCCATCACCATTCTTTTTCTAAAAAAATTCCCTCAATTATTTCACTTTGAACTGTCCAAATAGGAATAAAAGTAAGTATAAAATTAGAATTATGAACGAGGCTTATTGTATTTTTCATTATATGATTTAGCAAATTTTTTTTTTGGGTACATGTTAATTTGTCTCGTAGAAGATTTTTGAACAAACAAATTAAATTAACACTACATCAGGACACAGAAGTCACGTAGCTTCATACTATATCTTTCTGATGTTCTTGAAATATAAATATTTGTAAACACCTTTGATAATTAACAAATGAAATATTAATTGCACATACCCTTAGTGGGAGATACTGAGAATGGCAAAATTGGAATACTCTCTCGTGCTTAACAATTTTTTCA
Organism: Vireo altiloquus; assembly: GCA_013396875.1. Classification (NCBI taxonomy): domain Eukaryota; kingdom Metazoa; phylum Chordata; class Aves; order Passeriformes; family Vireonidae; genus Vireo; species Vireo altiloquus. The sequence goes on along the minus strand of VZRF01007959.1, from coordinate 804,865 downwards.
GCTTTGCAGAAAGCTAGATGTGTTGAAATTGGGTCCACACAGAGTTAGCAGACTTTCTATTCTATCTCTCTGTATAAAGTTTTGTGTTTAATGCAGGCACAGGATTTTGCATGTATGCAACTTATTTCAGGATTTCCTGCTGCCCTCTCCTATGACCTGGAGCTACTTTGAGCTATGCAAGGACTAAGGGAGGAAAAGAGTCCTAGTGGGGACAACTAATGGCAGGAAGGGAGGGAATAGAAGTACCTGATGGACACATTTCATTCCTCCTTTAGCCTATGACCTAACATACAGTTAAGCAAAGAAAGAACATCCGTAATTCTTCAGCTGGGTTATGAATTGAGAGAAATCTGTGCCATAATTTATACAAGGCCTGTCTGACCTTGGACATTCACACAAAGCTGCCCCAGAGTCAACTCCCACAACTTGGATAAATGAAGACCATCTGTAAGACAGATGTGACAAAAGAAAGTTTTAGCTGTAGTTCAGGATGCTTTTACAGCTTCTATGGAAAATCACTGCTATGAGTACCTCCTTCCTTCTCTCTCCTGTTAACCTGGCTTGGAGACAGGATTTGGGAGTCCAGTATGACCTGGGAGCCACCAAGGCTGTGCTGGGCCAGAGGAGCAGTGGGAAACTGTCCAGAAGAATACCAGCAGTGGAACTTTACTGGGCTTGATGCTCACTTGCTAAACTGTATTTTTAACAGCAGATTTCCATTGTGGTAGAGATCAGTAATACATCTAGAGGAGACCTCATATTTTCATCACTTCTAATGTCTTATTTGGTCTCAAATTCCTGGCAAAATTCTTAAATCTTCAGCAGTCGTGGTCTTGGACACCACTTGTGGGCTAGATTTCTCAGTAGGTGTATGAACTTCTGGCAGATATCACAGCCTGTCCTTCCTAGCAAATTCCTTCTCAGCATTATTAGCATTTGAGCTACATTACATACTGGCAAATTGTAATACTTTCTGCTGTGCTACTGCACTCTGTGCTACTGTGAACACTCTGTTTCAGTTGTGTTTCATGCCTTTGGGCTGAATGATAATTAGGAGGATTAAATCTTCTTTTCCACTTCCTTTACCCCTTCTCCATTAGCAATCTCCTTTGCTTTCATATTCCTGCCTTCCCCAACCCTTTTCATGTCTTCTTCTCTGTCCCTACAGCAGTTCTTAATTTTCCAGTTATCACCTGCACCAAAGGCCGGAAAGAAGCTCAGTGTGCCTCAAATTATGTGCAGGAAATGTGCTTCTTCTCAAATAAGGGACTCTCTGGAGGAGAATCACAGAGGTAATATGAGTTTTGGGTTTTGGGTTTTTTGTGTTGGTGGTTTGGGTTTTTTTTGCTTTTTGTTGTTATTTTTTTGGTTAGGTTTGGTTTGGTCTTGGGGTTTTTTGGAGGTTTTTGTTGGTTTTTTTTGTTTTTGTTGGTTTGTTTGTTTGTTTGTTCTGTTGTTGTTGTTGGGGTTTTTTTAATTGACTTTTCTTTCTAAGGATATTTCTTGCTTTATGTTTAGAGAAGGAGAGATTCATTTGCACACCAGTGTAAGCGATAATAAATTAGCTGCCTAAATCCCTGGTTCCTATTCTACTGAGAAAATAAGAGACATGCTCATTAAGATTTTATGCAGCCTCTGGATAGAAACAATATATCCAGAGTCAATGAAAGGCTCCTAGATTTCAATATTGAACTCTTTAGCTGCCTAAAAATAAACCAGGTTTCTCAAGGCTTACTAGAAAAAAATTTGCTGTGACCAGGGATTCCCTTGAGTTCAGATAACCATAACAGAGCCATTCTCATAGATATAATTTCCTTTATGGCCTTACAAATAGCCTAAGTTGTGGCTACAATGGAGTAAAATGTGGCTGCTAATATACTTAGGGTGCAAGAGTCTACAGCCTTGATAGTGACAATTCCTGGAGCTATTTAGGCACCTGTTGTGTTTTGGGGTTTTTTTTGTTAGGTTTTTTTTCTTTGTTTGTTTGTTTCTTTTGGTTTTTTTTTGTTTGGTTAATTTTTTTATTTGGTCGGGGTTTTTTTGTTTATAATTTCATAATTATAAACAAAATTCTGTTTAATAAAAGCAATTCCTAGGCCTGATTATGCCCTCAGAAGTTTCCAGGAGTCATGATTTTCTTATTATTGTCCTATGTAGAAGAGCTGCCAGTGTTGCAACCACTCCTTATCACTACAATCTCCTTCAAGACAACTCCAGATCCTACCTGACTTCTCTCTAACTGATTTAATATTCCTCTGAGTTTCTCACATTTGTTGGTGGGAGAAGGTTTCTAGAAACACTCCAAAAACATCCAGAAGGCATTCTCCAGTCTTGGCTATTAAGCCATTTAGTGTGGCATTTAGGTAAAACCTTATAAAATGAAGGTCTTGTCTCCTTTGTAAAATCATGGCTTAGGCCTGTTACTTCGGCTAGAGAAGGACCATGAGAAAGTCAGTGAGAAGAAAAACAATTAGTTTTTACCCATGAAAATATAGTATCAACAGAAGCAAAAAGGTTAAACAATAGAAGGAGAAAAACAGGGACATATCTGCAACAGTTATTTTTCTGAATGCCTGAATGCTTATGCCATGGATAACCAATAATAGTATGTTGTAGTTAAATAACAGCCAATGAATTTATGGTAGCAGTTGAGCAACCAATGGATGAGTAACATAAATGATAAACATGTAAAAGAGTATAAATGACACTGGCTTTTGCAATAAAGAGAGCCTTTGGCTTGAAACTGTTACTGGGGTTTGTGTGTGTCGTGGTCGCCTCAACGACAACAATTTAGCATTGCATCTTTGCCATTTTCAATCACGTGATTCTTACTTGATTATTTTCTCTGACTCTTGGCATGAAATTTAAGCATCTGGTCTTCGAGAAGTTTTTTGAATTTGTATTTCAGTTAGATTTCTACTTTCGTGTCCATTTACTCCCTTTCCTTCTGCCAACCATCCTCTCCTCTGCCTGCCCATTTGTCTTAGCTTTTCTTTTGATGTTTTACATATCCCTGAGGATTCTCTCTCCTGTGTTCCAGCTGGGATTTCCATCTTCACACAGATCCCTTGCTGAAACATGGCTCCATATTGTCCTTTTCACAATCTTTCTGCAAATAAATTATTTACACACATAAGCACACTTGTGCACGCCTTTTAAAATAACTGCTGATTCCAAAAGCAGTTTTTGCAAAACCATAAGGCCTTGCTGGCAGAAAAAGTGTTCTCTGAAGTGAGTAATATTTTTATGTAGCAAATACTTTTTTTTCCATGCAACAAATACATAATTTTTTCTGTGAAATGTGAAAGGTTTTGTCTGTGAGTATGAGCCAGGTGCAATAGTTTCTTCCCTAGAGGTATAAATAGAAACAGAAAAAATTGGTTTTTTATCTATCCAAGAGCAAATCTGATTTAGCCAATTCACAGAATACAAAAGCAGTTAAAATAATCTACTAAGCTGCTGACTGATCTGAACATTTCTTGACGTAACTGATTAGACCACACTCAAAACTTTTTTCTGAACACTTGGAGACATCTCTGCTCTCTTTATCTTAGATTTTTTAGTACAATGCCTCAAAAGGGTAAAAGTTCTGTCTCCGTAGAAGAACAGTACGTACATTTGTTTGCTAGCAGTCTGCCCGAAGCAGTCCACAAAATTTCTCATAGTTTACAGAGGAAAAAAATGTAAGTCTGCAATTCACAGCAAAATATCCAGTCTTACAAATACATATCTAAATGTCCACGAAACAAACATTGCAATTGTTTTCTAAGGAGAAAACAAGAGAAGCCAGCAGTTCTGATTCTAGTATATACTTCAGAATTGCAATATCGGCTTTGCCTGAGCGCCATTGTCTTTGAAAATGTTTGCACTATGTAAACACATCTAAACCACCAATTCTACCTAAAATTGATTATAAAATCACAATGATCCATTAAATCTAGAGTCTCATTGTGACTCACAAACTGAGTAAGATGATAAAGTTACAGGCAGGATTGCAGGGGGGCATCTAGTCCATTACCCTACATCGAGGGATAAACGGGGAAACCTAATCTGCTTTTCGCAGATGGTTTTTCAATCTTAAAAAGCTGTAACCGTGGGGAGCCCATGTTCTCTCAAGGTAAGCTATTTCGTGGGTAATTATCACCACCATTAGAGAGTTTTCCCTAATGTCTATCCCAAATCTCCTTTGATACAATTTAGCCTCATCACTTCTCCTGTTCATTGTAGATGCAGGTAAAAATTGATTCTCTTTCTCTTTGCACCAATGTATTCTATGTAAAAGTTTTTCCATTCTAAGGTCATATTTTCTAAGCCTTTCTATCTTTTTGTTACAGGCAGTGATTTGCCTGAGCATTTATACACTAAAAACAAGTTTGGGTAAGACCTTCTGCAAATTTGGAAACCAAGAGATAAAATCTTTCATGAGAGGTTTAATCCAAGTTGGCTGCATAGTAAATGTTAGAAGCGCCTTGTGATTCTTCACATAAATCTTGCTGAGAACAGGAATAAAACCTTATAAATATCATGCTTGTAAACAGATTTCTTCCTGGATGAACAGAAAGCAAATCCACAATTATAAAAAAAAATACATCATAGGTAGTCTGTTAATCTCCTAGTCATTACAATTGTAATAAGCTGATAATTAAAGCTTTACTAAAACAATTTACTGAACAATTAGTACTTGGGTGTGGCTGAAAGTACTCACGAGGGAACACTGAGCCCTCCTTCAGCCAAGAAAGGAGTTGTAAGAGGCAATGAGTGGCTGTAGCTGCAGATTTCAGCCTTTGGCAAGAACCCAGGTTCAAACAGGGAGCCTGCTGCGCTGCTGATGCCACTATTTGCCACCGTCCCCCTCCATCCACCGAGTCCCTGTTCCCGGGGAATAACAGATAGGCTTGCTAAGCTGCAATGGGGCAACATTCTCTTCTGCCAGTCAACAGCAAAAGAAATACAGTGGATTATTGTCGTGGCAAGGCAGGGCCTTGCTGGAGACAGGTTCAGACCACAGCATGAAGTGATGATGTACATGGAAGCTCACAAATCCTGAATACTGCAACTCATAGGATTGATTACCTGGCAGTGAGAGCTGACAAAAGGAGCAGCGTCTGGGAATGAAGGCATTGCCATCCCAGCGGAACCTCTCTAGCCAATCACAAAACCTTCTCACACAGATATAGTGACATTTTCCACCTGTCTTAAATGGAAAAGTTAGGTCCCACTCTTTCTCTGGTTTTGAGATTATTCACACTACAATGAGAAGTTTAATTATCTGAAAAGGATTATTCTCAATTTCCCACAGTGCTGGGAAAAGATGCTTTTATTCCCCTCACAATTTGCCAATCAGTAATGCTACAGAACATTGCAGAATTTATTGTGGTTAAGAGCTGTGGAACATGACCAAAGAAATTCCAGTGAAACATCCAAGCAGAGATTCACTGGGAGCAGAACATGTGACAATGCAAGACGACATTGCAGTGTGGATGATCAGACCCCTAAAATGAACCCAAACCTTGCTCTAATCTTTAGACTGCACTTTGCAAGTAGAGCCCTACCCCAACCTCAGAGGGCTAATAACAGACCTAGAAAAAAGCCAAAAGGCTACCGGTCCAGGCTGAAAACTTGTGTATATTTTAGTAAAGGTTTAGCTGATGCTTGAGCCTTTTCTGGAGAGAATGCATGACTTTCACACAAAGCAGTGGAGCAGGGGACTGCTCTACGTCCAGCAGAAAAAGCAGAGTCAAAGGCGAGGAGAATGAGACAGGCACATTTGTCAGTAAGTGAGTGCTGTTAAAGGAAACAATTCTGCTCTGTAACGCCCACAATAATTACCAAGATGAAAAGGTTAGACAGTTGGTGTGCTGAGATATATCTATGAATACTTTCTTTGTCTTTGAAAGTGGAGCTGTTTTGTGTCCTCTGTTTATTCACAGACTACCCCAATGAATCCTTCCTCAGGGTTGGGCTGCTGTCCCTAGGAGAGCACAAAAAGTGTTGGCAATTCTGGCCACATGGAAACAACTCAGTTTGTTACACTGACTAGTTACAAATCTGTAATTAAACTGTAAATAGGAAGTATATTTGTAAATGCAGTAGCTGCCCTGTCAAGCTATTTTCAAAACCGGCCACTCAGACTGAGGTCAACTTTAACAATGTCCATAGGAATTTATAAGCAAATCCAAAAAGGAAACTGCCCCTTTTGGGGAAACAGGACACCTCACTGTTGTGGCAAGATTAAAAATCGGCATTTTCAAGACTAGAAAAATATCTTATAGACAGAGATCTTTCTATATGGTGTTTCTTTACTTCAACAATGCTTTGGTTATGTATCCAAAATGAAGAACCAATGTGATTCATGAACAGTTCCTAAAGGACCAGATACAGCTTCAAACCCTGAACATGGACCCTGCTGTGCTTAAAATTCTGTTGGTTAGGATACTTTTAGATATGAGCTTTGAGTTGATGGATACTTTTTCTTCATTCACTTCATCAAGATGAGTGAATTGATTGAGTCTTCTCTTAGAAGCCGTTCCTTATTTCATTTATGAAATGTGAAGAAAGACTCAGAAAATTCTTGCAGTAATCAGAAACAGTTTGGCTTTCACAAATCAGATAGACTGGGTTTTATAGCATTTACAAGGGTACTGGCTTGGAGTATTTCTGTCAGACAAGAACAATTTTTAAGCTTATGTGTTTAAGATATTATGTGAATGCTATGCACTGTTGAACACTGTTAATTTGACTTGTATCCTGGCACTAATATTAGGTTGAAGTAAACAATTCAGTAATGACACAGTGTTTATTATAAATTCCCTGAACAGCTATTTATATTCTTCACCACACTGTTCTAAAGCAACAGTATTAAAGTGCTCTGCCATCCATAAGGGACATAAATGAAATCAGCCTGACTCAAAGGCCCAAATTAAAATAGTCTTAGGGGACTTCAATATATGGAAGCTGGGATTGTCTGTCAGGACATAAGTGACTTAGTGGAAGGAGGGAAGAAAAGAGTGGATCAAGCCAGAAAAGACTAAACACAACCTGGGGTTCTGCTACTTGCCAAGTTCACTGAGGGGAAGGAGAAACACAAGGTATCTCCTTTCTTTCATGCTTTGTCACAGAGATAGGTCAAGTAGACCACATATGAAAGTAAAGCCCTGAACATATAATGAAACTGGATCAGTTCTCAAAGAGCAGTGAAGTAAACCTTCTTGCCCTGGCCAAACATCTGGGTAATTAAATTCTGGAAACCCTGTAGTTTCAGTTGTGTTTGAAGTCCATAATAGTTTCAGGAGACATCTTGTTGATTAGAAGTCAAAGGTTTTAAAAAAATGACTTATAAAAGGGTCTCCCAGATGAAAATCAAACCATAAAACTATCAAGGTAAAACTAAATATATCGAAGACGTCAGGGTGACTTTTTCTGTGCTAACATTGATAGAATAACTCACCCAACATAACTTCAATGTCTGATATTTTTTGAAAAATTCTCTTTTCTCCCCTTAACCCTTGTTTCCACAAAAGGGAAAATAGAGGAAACACCTGAACACTTCAAAAATCAAGGCAGCTCACCTGCAGAATTTTCTTCTATGCTCCTCTGTAAAAATACTTACTTGTCTGTTAAGTCCCACCATCTAGGAATTTCTGTCCTACTATATATTCTTGCTCCACTAGCATTGGCTTTCATCATCAAGATTTATTTATTATCTTGAAGAGATGAGAAATACCTTTATGAAGTTACTCTCCAGTTAGACTTGCATTCCTAAATCACTTAGATATCAGAAAAACTACTTTTCATGCATTTTTAAAGTATAGTTTTAATTACTTAAATGGCATTACAGAAAATGAAAAAAAAAGAGGATTTCTCTGGGTGGTGTGTCCCAGAGAAATAGTAAATGATAACTTTTACTTCCATTTTTTTTCCTTCTATTAGATTATCATCTCTCTGGGACAAAACTCATCTTCTTAACACCAGTACAATGGTGGCCTGAAACCTGACTGAGCAGCCAGAGCTGATCCCTTTTAGACAAGGCTCTGGAGACACAAAAATTGTGGCCTGCAGCTAGAATCCATCATCATTCTGCAGAGGTGTTCAGAAGAAAAGGCACACCCAGTTGCCTAGCTGCAACTGAGCTTTTGTTATTGCCCTGACTGCATAATTCGGTAAAAGAATAGCATTTAAAAATGGATTCTCATATCTCAGAGTACAAATCGTTTTGCTCCTGGAGAAGGTCTATTTATGGATAGTAAATTATTAACTAGTACATTTTCATAAGTTTAATACATTAGCTCACTTTATTCCAGCTACAGTTCATACCCTCAGCATCTGAGTCCTCAAGGTGCCGATCTGAATCATCGTGTGCCTACCTGCCTGATTTGCATGTGCAATCTGATAATTAACAGTGCTTTTGGCTTGCTGTCATGGTTGACTTCTGAGGTCTCCATTTGCAAAATACTTAGATGAACTTTGTATGTGGAAATTGTGTTTGCAATAGAGAAACCTGACTTTTTGTGAAGTATTGGTGTTGATATGTTTTGGAATTATTTTTATTTTCTATACAGGAACAAAGAGCATGGAAACAACAATCATTTTGTCTCTCAAATGAATGGTAATGCAGGTGACCAGCAATTTCTAAAGATAAAAATTCTGCCAGGAACTCTTCTTGTGTACAGAAATATGAGGCATTGAAAGTTACAAAATTCCCTAAAGCAATAAATACTTTGAAAAGAGACCCTTATTACCAATGCTCCTCCCAGATTTTCCTCAGTTCATGCACTGTGGCTTTTGGATAGAGACTGCTTTTTAATTTTGAGGCCGGCTGTATGAATACAAGCAATACTAGAAGCAAAGGAGACAATTTTCTATGCAAAAACAAGAAAAAAATTAGTTTCATCAAGTGAATAAAAATCTTTCTAAATTGTGCTGTTTTCCATACAGAATATGACTTCTTTTTTTCTCTGCCATTAATAATTGTTGACACACTCAGCGAAGAGAGAACAGATAAAATACGTGCACAAGAAAAAAAAATCTTATTCAAATGCCGTCCTGAAATAAATCTTCTCTTTATGACAGTGGGAAGCAAGAATTGAATTTAATAGATTTGGTTTTACAAAAATCTAGTAGCCAAAATCCTAGGTATGGTATAACCTCAGGTCACAGAGATGGATGGTAAATTTTCCATCTACTAGATTATGACAGCATATTTTTGTGGGGTTTGTACCCAGAAGTAGATACAGTTTTCCTCATAGATCAGCTATCATCAATCCCCAAGAGCTCAGCCAAGTGCACAATCTTGTGGTCTTGATCATTATGTGATCCTGCCAGAGTTGTAATTAGCTCACAAATGGAGACCACACAGTTCAGAAGAAAGGGAGTCTCTATCACTCAACCACTCTGAAGGAAAAGAACACTTTCTGCTGTGACTCTTCACCTACAAGCTGCAGATCCTGGAGGAAATTCCCTTTCCTACTCTTTCTTTTTAGATGTCTTGGTATTTCTTCAGTTTCTTCTCTTTCTGTGGAACCCACAGTTTGAAATAAACTAGTCATGAGAGGCAAATTATGCTTACCTTTTGGGAGTCAGGCTGTCGAGATGACGCAAAACAGGAAACATGTTCCCTTCTCTGAGGTAACAAAATTATTCTAAGAACCTAGAGACTGATTTTTAATTTTGAGCTTGTACCATTATGAGGTGCTAGCAGCAAAGGAAACAGGCCTTGAATTGTCTCAATAAATCAGCTGTTTGGAAGATATAAAACCCTGCAAACCCTGGGGCACACACAGTAGACTCACAGTTTTCTATGCTCTGTAGGATGTTGATCAGTACCTACTTTCTCCACAGCAAGGCAAGGAAGAAGTAGTTAAAAGAACATATATATTTTTAAATAATTTGGAAGTCTTTATATAGGCCAATATTTACATTAATTGCCAACTGAGTTTATATATGTCCCAGCTTAAAGTTGTATGATGGAGAGTGCAGCATGAGAACTTGGCCCAAACCCTTCTCCTTCTTCAAGTGCCCAGTTTTATTACCTTAGCCAAAACCCCCAAAATAACGTCACTGATCCTTTCTTGCAAAACTAGGAATGCGATCTCTTTTGTTAGGAAATCATTCTTGTTCCAATAATAAGAACCATCTGTCTCACAAATATTGGTTTGGTTTCAGACATACTGTGTAACAGTGAATATTGTTACAGAAAAAACTATAAATTATATGGTGCTGTGGGAACTCTGGTGCTATAAATGGGTACAGTTTCACCCCATTATCCTGGCAGAAAATCTAGCCTGCTGTATTTCTTATGTCATCAAATAAAAAGATAAGCTACTTAAAGGAAAATCAGACTACCTTTTAAGCCACTGCCTGACTCACAGGCTGACATATGCCTGTAGGCTTGGTAATTACCATACTTTTTCTTGTTTTACTGTCCATATAAGACTATACCATCCAGACAACATGGGAACAGGGGTAATTGACTTCAAGTTTAAATTGTTTAAGAATTTTTAAATTCTTAAAAAAGAATTTGATTTTATACTGGAGCTTTGGAAGTTTTATGGTGTTATAACAAGAAAATTACGAGTAAGTGTAAGAAACGCAGCAGAAGAGGTATTATGCCAAATTACTGTTAATTTCAAGTCATGGAGTAAGGTTCCAGAGCTGCATTAACTTGTTGAAGTCAATGGGACTCTATCCAGAGGAGGTCTTCTAGATCCTTTACGAGTATACACCCCTACTTACAATCCTCTGTCCTGAAGAAAGATTCAATGCAAACAAAAACCTGGTGTGATAAGAATCAGCACAAAGAGGAAATTTCAATATATTGATTATCTATCCAACTCATGTTGCTACCAATTATTGTTCAGAATTGGACCAGTTATTATTATTGGATTTTGGTAATGTAGACTAAGAATGTAACACATTTCAGGCATTGCAAGATGCAACATTACTATTCTCAAAAATGGGAGTGTGGTACTATTCTTCTCATCTAGTTGTATCTGAATCAATAGTAATCTGGATACAGTCGGAAACAATAACATTTACATCAAAAAGGAAAGTGCAAATTTGATCTCAAGTTAGCTAACTTTTGTTAACCACAATCTTTGCATGTAATCTTTCCCACTGTTGGCAGCTTGCAGCTTTAAAGGTGCTCAACATGATTTCTGAATGTGTTAATTTGACTGAGAAAACAGGAAAAATCTATGTCTGTTTATTCCTCTCAGGTCAAGACAAGGAACCCTCAAGAGTTGCTGCAATACAGTTAATTTCTGTGTGATGGGGATCCCAGATTCCCCTACTACACCCGGTGTCCCACATAGCAAATAACAAAAGGAATTTTTGCTGGGCTTTGGATGGATCTTCAGAACACAAAGTTCTAAAGGAACACTACTTCACTAAACAGGATTAGAAGGACTCTCTTCTCTTCCTCCCTTAGACTTTGTAGTTGGGTTTGTGTGGCCATGTTTTGGTAGTGAGAGTGGCTACAGGTGTGGTTTCTGTGAGAATCTGCTGGAATCTCTGTGTCCTATGAGCCAATGCCAGCAGGCTCCAAGATGGAGATGAGCAGCTCTGCAGACACCAAGGTGAGTGGAGAAGGTGCCCAACTGAGTTTCCCTTCAGTCCATGGCGAGGCAGATGTGCCCCTGCAGCCCATGGAGGTCCATGCTGGAGCAGAGATGCACCTGCAGCCCATAGAGGTCCATGGTGGAGCAGAGATGCACCTGCAGCCCATGGAGGTCCATGGTGAGGCAGCTGTGCCCCTGCAGCCCATGGAGGTCCATGGTGGAGCAGAGATGCACCTGCAGCCCACGGAGGACCCCATGCTGGAGCAGCTGGATGCCCAAAGGAGGCTGTGACCCCATGAGGAGAGGAGTCCATGCTGGAGCAGGTTTGCTGGTATGACTTGTGACCCCATGGGTGACCCATGCTAGAGCAGCCTGTTCCTGAAGGACTGCACCCTGCAGAAGAGTGACTCACGCTGCAGCAGTTTGTGAAGAACTGCAGGCCATAGGAAGGACATGCTTGCAGAAGTTCATGGAGGACTGTGTCCCATGGGAGGAACCCCATGCTGGAGCAGGGGAAGAGCATGAGGAGTCCTAATCCTCAACATGAGGAGGAAAGGGCAGTGGGGACAAGATGATCAACTGACTGCAGTCCCTATTCCTGTCCCCCGGTGCCCCTGAGGTCAAGGAGGTAGAGAATCAGGAGTGAAATTAAGCCTGGGAAGAAGGGAGTGTTGGAGGGAAAGTGTTTTAGGATTTAGTTTTTATTTCTTTGTATCTAATTCTGATCTGATTGATAAAAAATTAAATGTTTTTTCCTCAAAGCTGAGTATGTAATTGGTGAGTTGTCTGTTCCTGTTGTTATCTCAACCCACAAACCTTTCCTTATATCTTCTCTCCCCTGTCCATCTCAGGAGTGATAGAGTGTCTTCAGTGGGCATTTGGCACCCAGCCAGCATCAACCCACCACAGACTTCCATAAATACCACTAGAACAGCACTCTTCTCCACAAGGACTGGCTGAAGAGAGCAGCAATTCAAGAAGCAACAGCTTAACTCCAGCCAGTCACCAAAGCTGGAAAGCTTCTGGGCACTCACACAGATGCCAACTAGCAAAAAAACCACTTTGGGAAAGTGTCAGTGTTTGGAAAAACAAAAGCACTTGGTGTCTTGTCCTGAAAAGGGTCATTCATCTGTCACAAACCATTGATATTCAGCTCTTTTGTCATGCCAGCTGGCTCTGGGAAGAACTTCCTAGCAGAAGTTGGCTTTCCCTCCAAGTCTTACAGACCCTGCAGTCTGCTGCCCATCAGGGAAGGGAACAAAGCACGGGCAGGGCTGGGAGCCAGCCCCTGGCTGGTGGGGAGAGCTGGTGCCAGCCAGCCCAGCCCTGCAGCAGCCCTGTGCCCACGAGGGCTGTGAATGTCCATGTGGCTCCTCTGATTAGAACACAGCACTGTCCCTCAGCATCAGCTCCTGCTTCATCAGTCATCTCAAATTCAGTGATGGTTTGGCACCATCTCCCAGCTGGGCATAGTGAAACCCATTCGCCCTCTCTGAAACAATTCAGCCCCATTGTGGAAACAATTGAATTAATTCCTCTCCAGCCTCGCCCAAAATCCAGAGTTCTAAACTGAAGTTGTACTCAAGAAATCATGCCTAACTCTCTGTATTGAATCTTTTCTTTAGGGAAGTAGAAGCTGGAAGGTAAGCAAGAATAAGAACAACAAAGCAGATTCAACAACTTTTCTCAGCAGTGAATCCTGCCCTATGTCAGTTATGTAACAATGGCTCAGTTTTACTGTCAAAAACATTGTCAATCTGTTAATATGAGTCTGTAAAGCAAGATCATGTAAGATTAAAAAACCTAGAATCAGAGGAATGATTGGGGAATTGTCAGTAACTCAAAGTCTTTAGAGATGAATGCTGACATGAAAAGCTATAAGAACCTTAGGAGAGGAGAAAAGAAAAGAAAGACCAAAAGCAGCTGAGTGAAAATAGCAGCTGGGCAAAAATAATTATCAGCCTATTCTGAGCAACAGGGTTCTAACCCAATGTTTCCTTAAAGTTTACCTGTCCATCTAAGACTTGTCTGTCATGCCTGTAGTGATGAGGAGAGGGTAAACTTGCAAATGTTTAACTGGTGGCATGTTATTCCCAGCGTTCTACTATGACTGCTAAGAGATAAGTATATTTTTGCACTGAAAAATTGTGTAAAATCCTGCCTTGAAGGTGCGCCAATAAAGTAACTCAGAGCCGAGCATTACATTTCCTATGATCTGAAACTGCTTTTAGGCCGCCTCAAATCTAGAGTTATATCGGTTTCCTTTCTTGACAGTTTGCCCCAGGGAGCCAATTAAACTTTTGAGAGTAAGAGCTAGGTTCAAATTCTGCCATACGCATCACTTGCAGACTTGTTAGCCGAGCTGTAACTGCTGTATGTTTGTAATTCTTTTCCAAGCTGATGCATTAGCTGGAAAAATCCACCTGGGTCTCTAATCCCAGGTTGAGTTTGCGAAATGAAAAGAAAAATGTTTTTTTCTTGTAAACTGTACAAATTGGGTTTGCAGTTGTCACATAACTGTGATCATGGAAATGTTTAAAAATTGGTTTCGCTTTCATTAGTATCTAGCTGTAAGAATTGGTTCTCTCTCACTGTATTTCTTTCAAGTCCCGAGCTGGGTTTGTAGACATCAAAGCCCACAGCATTCCTTCCACCAGTGTCAGAAGCTGCTGGAGTGTGTCCCAAAACCAAAGAAGTAATGCTTTTACTCAATCTGATATACAGTGAGACCCGAGTAATATGTACTCTAAGATTTTCTTCAATGCTCCATCTACCTTAACCTGATGCAAACTGTACATAAAAGGAAGCCAACACTGATTATGTCAGAATAAATTAGATCTCGCAGAGTGCTTTTTAGTTTTGTGTGGGAATTTAAAGGTTTTTCTTTAATTCTTACGGTAATTTGCCAAAAAAGCTGTTTACTACAAGGTGGCCATTTGACAGATTGAGCTGAACAGTGCCAAAAAAAACTCCAAACAAAAAACAAAACCCACAGAATGTTGACAGTGTTAATCTTCCTCTTCCTTCCCAGGAGTTTCCTTTTCAGGAGTTTCATTTCTCTCTTCAGACATGTTTTTCTCTTGGCACTTTTATAGAAAATTTAATAAGATACCCATTTTTCACAAAATGCTTGTAAAAATTCAAGGAGGGTGAAATTCCTTCCCAAAGCATTTGAAATGGGGGAGAACCCCAAGGCTACTCCATCATTCAGCAGGAGCACTATGGAGAGCTCCCTCTGTATGAAAACCTGCCCTCCCAAGGAGGAGAGTTGGGTGTCTCAGTGGGATGGTGCTTTCTGACTCCAGCACTACAGAGGCTTGAGGCCTACTGTCAGAGACCCTTTCGGAGGGGAAAAGAGAGAGCAAGAATATGCAGTATTCATCCTGCTGGCCTGAAACATATGTGGAATCTATCAGGAAGTTAATGCAGCATAAATATCGTATGGTCAAGGCTCATCTATTGTTATCTTTTAGAGGAAGACAGCAAAGCCAGCAGCATGGATAGCTGCATTTGTAGCAGCATTCAGTTCAAGTACAAACCCCACTTCCTAACATTTTTTTTTGAGTGCTACAGATAAAGGAAATTGTTTACATTCCCCACTGTCACACACAGGGCTCACTTGTCTTTAGCAAGGCTTAACCAGCACACAGTCTTCAGCACGAGTACAAAAATGGGTCTCACATTTCAATTTTGCAGTAAAGAGTATGAATTTCAATGGATTTATGTAGAGAAAAACGTACAACAGGACTCAGACTACATCCCTTTTCCTGGTGGGCAAGCTTGCTGCAGTGCAACTAGAAACTATCAGAAAGCTTAAAGCCAACTTCCATCCTGTATATTAATGCTCTCTAGGAAGCTCCAATGAAGAGTGGAAGATGAATTTTGACTGGTATACTTACTATGAGGAAAGGGAACAGAGGATTTCCACTGGCTATTTGGTAAGGTTAGTTATTGAGCTGCAGGATTTTGGTATTTCTACCTATTTACTGATTTGGGATCACATCATTCCACATTGCCTTATTCTGAGTTTTTTTCCCATCAGATCTGAAGTCCCACACAACTCCATAGAAGGAGAAAACTGGATAAGAAATTATGTGATTAATAAGTAACTAAAGGCAGGAAATATAATTAATGTCAATCACCATGAATTCACAGCATCCAGAACCTGTCAAATCTGATGCATTTTTGAGAGAACAAATATAGTTGGTGAATGTAAAGGTGTCAATGTAACTGAGAATTCTGTGCAGTTCATGGACAAGATAGCATACAGCACTCCGAATAAGAAAGGAGAACAGAAACAGGAGAGCCTGTGAAATGGGATTAGAAGGGACAAGAGAGCTGGCATGGGAAATTAATTCTGAAAGGGAAGTCATCGTCAGATCTCTGTTCCAAGTGCTCTCCTATCCTCCTTTAATTAAATCATGGAAACTGAAGATACTCTGCATCAAATTTAAGTTATTTTAGGCTGGCCTGTCTTCCTCAGTGTAGTACCATGGATTAGAGAGTGTGACACAAATTTTATACTCCTGAAACAACATCATAGAAAGTAACAGGCTGGCAAATCACTGGTGGCACAGTGGTACAGAGCAGTGAACCTTGCCAGGCTATGCTGTGAGACCACACAGAGGTTTCCCTGGTGTCCCTGCTGCTTGGCACTTTGGAGCTGTGGACTCAGTTTACAGCACTGATACAGGCTGGTAGGAGATCTCTCCTCAGATCCTGCTGCCCAAACACTACTGTCACTTCTGGATATTATTGACTCATCTTTCTCTCTGCCAGTATTCAGTGCCTGATCACAGGAACTGTAAAAAATTTTTTAGGAGAAATGTCAGTGGCCAATTTCCCAGTCAGTCACTATGATTGTAAATTTCAAGGTCCTTTATTTCTTTTATACTGTTTTATCATCCTGCCAACTTTATAGTTCTGGTCTCTAATTTTTACACCCACCTCTGGTGAGTACTTTTTCTAAAGAGGCTTACTGCTACTTTATGATTCTGAAAGGAAATCACATTTAGCAAAAACATCTATTTAAAACTGAAGATCAGCTGTTTGAAGCTTACATACCTGCTAGGCTGTAGATGCAGATTCTTTAAAGCAAGTAACAGCTAGGGATCCTCTTGAGATTAATGAGATTTTTTTTCTTTATTGTGAAGATGGATTAGTCCCAAAATCCTATATAAATGAGTTCTGCATTATTTTCCTCACAGTCTTTCTAGAAACAAAAAAGATGACAGAATTATATAGCCAGTCAGGTGTGAATTTTGCAAATAGAGGATTTGTCTTGAAATAACCTTACTGGCAAATCAGAAAAATAAAAATATAACAAAACAAAACCTTTCATTCCACCAAAGAAGATTTTTAGATGACAGAATAGAGGGATTTGAGTCAGCAACTTCAGAGCAAAATTCATTCCCTTTCTTTTTTTTAAAGTATTATTTTTTTTTTTTTAATACCAGAATTAATATTAACTAATGGCAGATTTGGGAAACAAAATCGACCAGCTCCACAAAAAATGTCTTTGGTACAAAATTTTCAGGTTACTTTTACTTTTAAATTGTGGTTAAAAAAAACTCAAGGAAACAAACTTGTGCTGAGTATAACAGCAAAAAATTTCATATAATCTCATTTTCTTACCAGAATGAGTTAAGTGATTCATTTGCCTTGGGAAACTTCAATTAAAAATACAAAACCTGGATATTCCTCTAACTCTTAAGAAGCACCTGTAAGTGTATAATCTACCAAAAAGAAGTTTTCAAGCAATAAAATCCTGAAAATGCATTTGGCTCTTTTATTTTTAGCTCTTAGGGATCTGGAGGTGATGCATAATACTAGAATTTAATATCTAAAAAAGTCTAAAAGGGATCATTCTAACTCCACCAAATACAAATAAAACATTACTGGTGTCTAATCCACACAGAGAAGCATGATGCCAGATCATTAGCATTTCATTTAGTGAAAGTACTGTCTAAATCTGCAGACCCTCTGGAGAAATCCATCTGTTCTCATTAATCAGGGCATCTGTTTTGGCAACTAGCTATTAACGAGAATTCTGTAGTCTGGACGGAAAATCCCAAATCCATTGCTTTGTGAATGTGATATGAGGTACCTTGTTTCATCTTTAGCAGATTTTTTTTTAAATCCTCTCTCTTCTTTCTTGTCCCCCTGCCCTGTCAAACCCACACCTGCAAGTGCTTTACTGAATCGGTGCCTAATCTGTCTTCATCAGAGTGAAAGCACACAGATTCCATCTGGGTGATGAGAAGATGGATGTTTAAGCATCCTTCATCAGACGCATCAGCCTTGAATAATTGATCTCTGCCTTCACCATCCGTGCACACACACACACTTGTGTTGGCACAGAGCTGAATTGCAGTCCCTGCAGCTATGCTGGCAAGGAGAGTTTGTAATGTCCCTAAAGCATTCCTTAAAGTCCAGTGGCTGTGAGGACACAGAGTATTATTTTAATTTGTATTTTATTGAGATGAACTGAGTCTAACACACTAAGACATCAACAGCAGGAAAGAAATAATCTTTTCTTTCGAGGGGCATGTTATTCAGAATGTCTTGATTTTAACTGGACATAACTTTCAAGAATCGAGTAATTCATTGTGTGATCTTTACCTCATGATGTTCATGAACGAATTTCCACCCACTTGTCATCAAGTTCTACGAGGAGATGAAATCTTTCAGCTGGTAAGAAAAACTCCTAGTTTATTAAATTTAAAATTATTGTTATCACAGGTATGTAGAAACAAAACCAATTACACCTTGTTTCCACTTTCCCAGCAATAAAACCAAGAGAAAAGAAAAAAAATAATCTGTGGAATCTAGTTTCTGTCTGCTTTCATATGAAATGTAAATTACTCATGGAGAAAAAAGAGCTGATGCATTGAAATGAAACATGAAACTCTTTCCCTCACCTCCAATTATTTTTGTTTGATATGTTACCCCAGTGGAAATAGTATTATTATTATTAGAATCAGCTTCAATATGTGGTAAAGCACAGTGTAGTGACCTGCATAACTGCTGGGGAATGGGGAACTCAAGCTCTAATTCTGGTGCTGAAACTAATAACTTTAGAGGCCCCAGGCATTGTATTCTGGCCTCAGATCAACACTCTATCCCTCCTCAGCAAAGCATTTAAGTACAAGACTAAGTACATAAGATGCTCTGGGATTTAAGCAACTGGTTAACTGCTTTGGTGCACTGCAAGGTATTTGTTGTTTGCTATTGAACTTTTGAGAAATAAAGGAGACATAGAAGGAAATAGATCTTTAAGGTCCCAGCTGAAGCCTGTGTTAGTTTTTGTAACAGGTATAGGAGAACTTGACATAGAAAAGATAAGCACAGGACTTTGGACATAGATATAGTCATTTAAATTAAAGAGAAAGAGATTGTCCCTGAAGATGAGAGCTCTAAAATCTGTCATTTGCTTTGTCCTTGCTGAGCCAGAGAGATTATGGTTATGATCTACTAGTGACTACTAAAGATTTTGCTTTATTGATGCTCACCTGATATTAATGAAAGTGTTAAATTTATACCATGAAGTTTCTGATGTAGAGAAATACAACATTTCCTGGAATAACTTTAATTACTTTCATGTGACTCTTTAGAAGGACAAAACATAGTAAAAAACTATGTTTCTCTAAAAAACATATGTTTCTCT
This sequence comes from Vireo altiloquus, assembly GCA_013396875.1. Taxonomy (NCBI): domain Eukaryota; kingdom Metazoa; phylum Chordata; class Aves; order Passeriformes; family Vireonidae; genus Vireo; species Vireo altiloquus. The sequence goes on along the minus strand of VZRF01007959.1, from coordinate 785,644 downwards.
AAAAGTCAACACAAATAGCTTTATCTTTAAAACTGATGAGCAGTAACAGCTCCTGAAGCCAGTGGAAGCTATCATTATTCTGCACTGTGCCAGTTCAGACCCTATGTTTGTCTTTGCTACCCTATCTATAGAGATGATAACACTTATTCAGCTATCTGGGATGACTGACATCAAAATCAACTCTCTGAGACTGAACAGTAAGATTCCAGGGTAGATTAAAAGCCTGCCAGTTCACTATATTCAGAAATATAGGAACTATTTGCTTTACAAATTATATACCTGATTATTCTGAATATTAACACTTTACATTTTAATGGGAACTAAAACAATAGGAACTGAAAGAGCTTCTGAATATATTTGATTTGAAGCAAAAGAATCACAGCAACATAACTTTCTTTAACACGAGAGACTTCTGTGAAAATTAATTTCACCCAGTGAGACATTACAGAATCCTAGTTGTGAGAATAAACAGGTGTTTAAAATGCTATAAAAAGGGACTTAACATCTGGAGAACTCATACTCAATTTACAGGCTAAATATAATCTAGTCTCTCATTTTCCACATGTATCTGATTATGTCCACAGTATCAGTCAGAGATTCAATGAAATAGTGAAAAATTAAGCATTCCTTGACTATTTGACTGAGGAGAGTGCGTGGGTGGGGCCCATGACCAGCTCTATTCCTTGCAAAGGATGAAAGTCACAACCTGGCTGTGAAAATTCAATACTTTGACAAGCACTATTCCTCTTAAGGACTCCTAAGAAAAAAAAAGGTTATATAGTAGGATGTACTGATATTACTAATTCTAAGAGGGTATTGTGAAAAATGTCTTTCCAGGTGATTCACAGAGACAAATTTGGAGATGAGGCATGACTAGAGATTGAAGGGAGTGATTGGGAATTTAGCTTTGACAAAGGAGTTGTTTCTAGCCTTTTTTTTGCTCTACTTGCCCACATATAAGTTATGTTGTGGATAACAAAACTCCCTGAATAGGGACTGTTCCCCCAATAGTGCAGATTAAGAAAAGAGCATGTTGTAAAGAGGCTTTTTGTACTAATGAACAGAAACACTGTGAAAATGCTACCTGATTACTTTGGAAAAGGTTAAGAAATTCCTTTGGACCCCAGTGGTAGGACAACATGCAATGTACCACAGGACATGTGAACTGGCAGCAGTCATCAAGGAAGCTGCTATTGGCACTTTTCTTCCTACAAAAGAGATCTTACCAACATACTTGATAACGTAATAGAAAAAAACCCAAATTTCACTGATCAGTTGGCAAACTTCTCAGACTGATGTAACCAGTCACAGTGTTTATCCGGAAGCCTAGGGGGTAAAAATAATAAAATTAATCCAAAAATACACAGATTGTTGGAGTAGAGACATCTCTCTGCCAAACATTTATTTGAAAGTAACTTTCAGTGATGTCTAGTTTGAGTGCTAAAACCTAGGATGGAATTTAAAGGAAAGAAATTCACCACAGTTATACAGTGTTTAAGCTCAACAGGTAATACTTTCCCTTTGCTGAAGTTAGTGATAGTGCTATTGATTTCACTGGACCCACATTTAATTCAATGATGCTTTAGATCAGCTTTGACCCTGTACTGGGTGCATCTAACCTTTTATTCTCTTGTGGTTTTGGTTAAGAAGTGGGGACAATTCCTTCATGTAATGACTCCTTGATTCGATCTTTCAAAAAATTTTCCCCCAGTCTTCTCGAATTTTGTTTATAACATAAAAGCTATGAATCCCTTTTATAGAAAATTTATTGTCTTGAAAATTCTTGAAGTCAGACAGGAAATCATAAAGTGTTTCCATTTGCAATACCTTTGATGGTCATTCAACCTTCTCCTGCAACATTACTCCCTTAAGGGAGAAGGGTTTTTTTGTTGTTTTTTTTCCCCTCCAACACTTCATTGAGCTATAACAGCATTGGTGCCCTTCTAAATTTTTGTCACAATTCCTATGGTTGTATAGGGCTGAGCTGCAAGATGCAGCCTTGTTATGAATTCCCTCACTGTTCTGGCTCACTTCTGAGTTCGGAGCTTTGTATTTAAACACAAACCTTTGCAAGTATGATCATTCATAAAAACACAGTCCAGAGATGTGTAAGGTAATTGATTTATTCATATTCAGTAGAGTCTACAGCTTATAAATCAACTTTATGTTCTATAGAAGTGAACTGAATAAAAGTGACACATGTATTAAAAATAAATTTTTGAATTATGTAGTTTGTCTAGTGAAATTTATTTTCTCTGAGCAGAAGACAAGTTAACATAACAAAAAGAAATTGCTTTCAACTATGATTATATCAATAGAGTAAGACACTTCTAACAGTCTGTATTTTTATGTCAGTCCATGCAGATCAGCCACTTACTGAGATCTGAAATTTTTTCTACATGGGAACTTCTCATTTAGAACAAGGTAAAATGTAACTCAAGAGGTTTGCCCTGCACATATTTTTCTAAAGGGACTTCTTTTCATAATATCCTGTAAAATGCTAATTCTGTGAAATTCAGCAGCAGTCTTCTGAAGCCACGTGCATCCTTCTGAATCTCTATACTGCCATGCTCTAGGCATGTGTTAAGGTTCAAGCACAGAATATCCTGGTGTCAGTGTAGCTGTTGCCCCACAAAAGACAGCAATTGAAAACAAAAGCGTAAAGAAGAAGAGAAAACAACTGTTTGAGGAGATGGGGACATCGATAGAAGGAGCTTATCTAAAATTAGAGCCAGATGCCTCACTAATCCCTAAATAACACTTTATTTTATGAAGCCTTTCTTTACCAGATTTCTTCTCTGCGTGAATCATAAGAATGTACCTCTGGTTCAAAATAAATGGTACCCAAAGCTAGCAGAGCACACCCTAATTTTCTTTCTCAGTGTAAAATTAATCCCAGTATGCTAGAGAAGAGCATTAATCTCAGTGAGTAACATTAGAAGCCGTATAATTCAGACTGCACCTTCCTTTTCTTACCTGCCTATGCATTTTTTCTACTCACCATCCTCAAAGAGAATCAGACACCTCAAGTTTTAAAACTCAACAAACATCCATCACCGTCTGGTGACACCTGTTTTATTACATAATTGGAACTGTTCTATGAGCTCTCCAACATTGCATCTGAAATTATAACAACAACTTCACTTCCCCTTCTTTGTGTGGAAGCCAACCTTTGACGCACATAGCTGGAAGGTAGATCTATACTGTTTAAATAAAAATTATTCTGGTTAGGAATGTTTTGACTCAGATTCCCTGCCCTGCTCCTCCTTCCCACAGAGGCCAATACTATTGTTTTGAAACTGAAATCCTTAATGAGAAAGTGTTTGTTTCAGTGAAACTTCCAGGATGAAACTCAAACAGATCCTGAAAGCCACACAGACTTGAAACTCCCATCTCCAAAAGCTCAGTTGCAACAGGATTGTATCTCAGAGCATATTAGAATGACTGATTTGTCCTCTGAGTTTCTTTAGATGGGACATCCATTATGCCTCGGAGATTGACACTGTATTCTGATGACTCTTAACCAGAATAAATTCTTTGCTAAATGTGAGCGGAAATCTTGAACTTGGGCCATTCATATCTTGAAAAGCTCTTTGGCCACCTCCAATGAACGGGAAGATGCTGAGATCTCCTTTCTGTTTCAGAAGTCAAAGGAAATGACAGCATTACAATTATCTGATTTTATATTTGACCATGAAAAATAAAAAGCCACTGAACAAGAATCTGAAGATGGAACTGGAGTTCAAGGGAGAAAAAAAATAGTAGAGTGCACAGTTCTGAACTCAAAAAAAGATCTAATTATATAATAAGGGTAATGAGCTCCCAAAGTAAGCTTAGAGAGACTCTGGGGGCTGTTGGTAGAATCCCTCTGGAAAATAAAGATCTAAGTAAGTAAACACAAATCAGAAGAACTGGCAATTGCTGATAAATTGGTAGAAAGTGCCAGCAGGATAAAATGAAATAGAATGATAGTAATGAAACCTTGCCCTTGTAATAGCAAATATAAACTGCAGAATGTAACCTGGGCATGGGAGGGAAGATCTGGGATGGGGAATTCTATTTAAGTGACAAACTGAACCCAGTTTAGTACTGGGCTTCTGGACACCCCCACTGCAGAAGAGACAATGGAACAATTTCAGATAAGGTAAATTACCTGAGGGAAGCTGCTGTTGGGCAGCATTGACCAGGGAGACTGAATCATATGCAATGAGTTACCAAGAGAGGTGACAAACTGGAGAGAATCCAGTGCAATGAAACAAGGGGGCTGAGGATTTTGTAAACCCTGGACTCACTGAGCTGAGGATAAAAAGTGTTAAAAGGCAATTATCCAGATTTAGTTATTTATTTGCCAATTATTTTCAGGCAATTATGTATGATGAAAAATACAAATAGCATTAAGCGCTTACAGAGCAGCAATGTTTCTGAAGGTTTGATGAACAGGTTAGATGAAAATAGCTAAAGATGCCTCAGATATATCTTGTCCCACCACTAAGCTGAGAGCAGAGGGAACAAGACCTGAAATTCGCCTACCTCCAGCTTTACTTTTACGCATCTGTGGCCTCATGCTTCTCTGGTTTCTCTGCTGAGGAGGTGGCAGTTTGATGGTGAGCAGAAGCGTTATGTTGGAAAGAGTTAACAAACCAGACAGAAGAAGAGGAAGGAAAAGCATCAAAATCATTCTTCACAGCTATGCTCATCCCTTTTTCAAACAAGGATAATGTGCTATTTTTAGCAAAGTTCCTGGAAACACAACATGCCAAATATTCATTATCCACAGCAAAAGATACAAGATGGTGAGCAACATTGTTCAAATCTGTCTTTTCTTTCACAAAAATGGATGAACCTCAGAGCTGTATATATCAAGTACTTGAATTTGCTTGCGCTCTATTTTGCAGTTAGAGGTGGCTGGACAACTTCCAGCAAACGATGAGTCTCTCAGAAAATAATAATAATATAAAGGTGTTAATCATTCAAAGTACATTTTTGTTCAAGATCTAACAGGTCCATGACTTGCTGTTTTCCTGATGACTTGTCTGCCACCTCCGCTGCTAAACCAGGAAAACCTGGTCAAGGACTCCACAAGGGCATACAAGTTTCTTGTGTTTCAGGATGCAGGTGGCCCAAACTGGAGGCCAATCAGGCACTGGACTTCCCTGTGAAGCAGAGTTAATTTCCCTTGTGCTGCTGAACACTTTCATCAAGACTCTTCGTCAATTTCCCATTGCTTTCAAGGGAAATTTAAAATTTGCATGAGAAGTCACTAGAAACTTTGAAGATTTCCATATGGAAAACAATTTCTTTATCTTCATAAATGGCCTTGAACTACAGACACTACAAAGCAGGGACACAAAGGAAATAATAAAATAGTTGCCTAAGGGATCAGCACTCATACTATGTAAAGCATGAGGAAGTATGCTTCCTCATGTATGCCCCTCATGTATGTGAGGGGGGAGAAAAACTTTGAGAGCACACAATTAAATACCTTTGTATGGGTATAGGGTTTAATCTGACTCCCTGAGGCCATCTAGCATCTGCTAGGAGGACAAGCTTCAGAAGTGCTCTCCTAGTTGATGATCATTTAAAATAGATTTTGTGCACACGAGACCGATTCAGAGTTCACAGCAGCACATCTCATGATTCAATGTGGCAAACAGCCAGATGAAGATCACAGCCTCACTGACAAGTCTCATTCTTCTCAGTCCTATTTCAGAGCTCACAGCAACATGAAATAGATTGCTTTGCATTCAAAATAGCCTGCTGTGTAGCACTGCATACCTTTGAAAATATGCATCATTTGTGGAATCATAACTTATAGGCAGAATGGACTATCAGATGGCCCAACTCATCTTTCTTTGTAGTCATGGCATGATGGCAACATTTCAATTTGTGATGTCTGCCAAATGGCTTTGAATATTTTATCTTCCTAAAAGGTCTTGCTGCCATATTGTGCATTAAATCTCACGAGTGAATATTTTAAGTTTGATGGGAATTCAATAGGAGCAAGAGTCGTCATTGCATTTTTAGGGAAACCCAGTCTGTGAAGACCAACAGGCTGTGAATGTTCTATAGTTTGTTCAATGCTGCACAGATGCTCTACTACTTCATGCATATTTTCCCCTCAGATCTTCCAAAGCTAAGTCACATTGCATGCTTCTTGCTGATTTGTTCAAAAATAAGCAATGAGGTGCATTTTGAGGAAAACTGAACTATCCTTCAGGCTGCCCAGTTTGCATTTCACCTCACTCCTTGATGGGTTGCGCCTACACCAGGAAATTCAAGCATTCCCAGGAACATCTAAAACATTTGTTCAATAGCTAGAACAGTCCCAGACACCTTTTGGCACATTTTATGCCTCCAAAGCTGCTCCTGCTGAGGAGTTCATATACACCACAGACCTTTCCAATAGGGAGTCAGCACACAGCTTCTCCTTTTTGGAGGGATGGGTTAATTTACTAGTCGAGATGTAAGGCATTCTGTGGCAGTTGCCTTAAGTACTTGGGAACGCTCTTGGCACACCTCATGGATCTATAGACACGTCCATAAGGAGCAAAGATAAACAATCAAAGGGTCTAAATATTCACCAGGCACCAAGAAAGTGGAATGACCAGAACCAGGCAAGAGCATGAGGGAAGGTACTGTTCAAACAGATTTTGTCACACACACACATGCATGTATCCATGTCACAGAAAGCCTTAACTGCTTAGATAAGGTATCTCCACTCTTCGGGTATAGCAGTCTTAATTCTGTTTTGCTATTAAAAATGAAAAGTTATACAACCTATTGCTGTTATAGATGTTATTTACCTCTCACTTTTGCCAAGGTGAGAGGTAAATAACATCTACTATTTTTTCTACTATTTTCTTAGGTGTTGTTTTCTCCTAAAGTACAGAAGAACTGCCCAGATCTACTTGGCTGAAAGTAATCAAATTATGTACAATAAGAGAGCGAGAAAATGCAAATAAATTCTGTACTAGAAATAACTCATATATGGTAATAGGAGGGGAAAAAAAAAGGAAAATGAAAGGCAGGTTGTAGAACCCCCCCAAATAAAGTGAGTCAAGAATTATCACCAATAGTTATTCCTAGCTCTCTCACAGATTTTCATGTACCTCAGGAAGGTTATTCAACAATCTTGTATTTCCTGTTTCCCATATAAGCACATTCATACTGATGTCACTTAGAAGAAGCTTTGGACCTTGAAAGCATTCACATTTTTTAATTACTTTATCTTCAAGTGAAAAGATCCAAAAGGACAGAAAATATTATTTCAGAATCTGAAACGGCTTTTGAGTTCAACCATATCTTGATATGCCAAAAGACAAGAAATTAATGACAGGAAAATGCACCTGACACTCCATGTGGTGCAGTAGTAATGACTATTTTATTAGCAAAAGGAGTGAGTCAAAAGGTAAAAGAAAATTGTATAACCAGTATGCATGTCTGTATTTATACTGCTGGCATGATTTCAAATGAGAATATTGTCCTAAGTAAAGGTAAGAAGGAAGATATTTAATTAACTTAGAGTCAGGCAGAAGCAGAGAAGGTAAATGGTTTGAAAACCACTCCTTTTTTTCCCACATGGAAAACTTCTGATTCGATTTATAAATATCTGTAATTCACATAGGGCAGAGATTTCTTAACAAGTGCAATCCAAGAGAAAGGCAGTGCTCAGAGAAAGACACATTTCCTTTTGTATTCCCAAAAGCTGCTGTCTTTCGAGCCATTATTCCACCCAGGCCCTAGCAGCTGCATACACTATGTTTTAAAGTCACCTCTAAGAATTTCATACAGCAAGAAAAGCATCTGTCCCTGTCAAAAGTTCAGATGGATATACTGTGAGGCGTAAAGCAGATTTGTGTCCTTATGCTTTGTTATGTAGAAACCCATAGATCATCTCTAATGACTAAACCTCTTAGCCTTCAATTGTTTTGCATAGATTTGGATTATTCTGTTGACTGGCTTGTAGTCAAAAGATGCATATAGTCATAAACTATTAAATTCATGAAATGAGTCATCCTGCACAAGGAAATAGCTGAGTGTTATGAGATAATTTGGCACAGAAATACAGATGAGTCCAATTTGTAGCAAACCTACAAATCCAGGTAGCGCTGAACTCTACTTGCACAGACAGGAACAGGAATATTTGACAAACAAAATTTTTTAATTTGACTGTCCAAGTAATCTGACATAAACTGGCATAACAACTCCAGGAAAGAGGTTGTTATGACGGCGTAACCCACCTACGTGCTCACTTCCCCACAGACCACACAGATTGTTCTGTTCCAGCACTGTCTGGCCTGTGCCATGCAGGTTTGCACACCATAGAAGGGAACCCTTCTTTCTGTCCAGAAAAGCTATGTACAGTTCAGGTGCTTCAGTTCTGACGTGTTTAAGAAGAAAATTTGCCTCTTCTCATCAAAGTTGCTGGGATCATCTTTGGAGCTATGAGCTCTTTGCCTTGAGCTTTGGCATTGCAAAGGACATTTGCCATCTATCTTCAGAAAAATGAAATGCTTATCTGTAGAGGTAATTAGCACAGTACAATTGAAACAAAGATTGAAGTAATCAGACAAGATCTGGTGAGCTTGTCTTTGATGTCCAGGTAACTTAGCTTTCACCTACTGCCCTGTAAGCAAGAATGGGGCCTTGTAATCCTTTTCGCAGCTTTATCAGCAGCTGGAAAGCCTCATGCAGTCAATGATACGTGCTTTGGACTGGTTTTTTGTTGTTTGTCTCCTGACAAAGTGTATTCTCTGTACCAAGGAGCGTCAGTGTTGAGCTCACTTAGCACCAAGTAGTTCTCTCCTTAAAGTTATTTAATATGACTATGCCTTTGGCAAGGGAGGAGGTGTTTTTCCTTCAGGGCCCCTTCTTTGTTCTTTTCATCAAACTCATAGAAAGGGATTTGCAACGAACACTTTCAGCATCTTCATGTGCTTCTGAGGCCAGTCACAGTTTGTAGCAGTAAGACCTGCATTGGGGAAACAGAATTTAGTCCACTCCCTGAAAAGAAGTGATATATGCTTCATCTGGAAAAAAACTTTCTGGTTGTACAGAAATATTCAAAGCAAGCAAGAGGACTAATTCAAGAACACTTCTTCATGTACAGAATTATTAACATGATTTCTATTAGCCAGAAAATTAAATCCTATTATTGAAATACATAGAAAACTTTTATGAAGAATTTGAAAAGACATTAATAAGTACTTTGACTGAGAATTATTAAAGGGTCATTTCATTTTTACAAGTGCACAGGAAGCATCTGAATTGTAAAGTGTTCCTTTATATAGGACTCGTTTATTGTAAGCCGATCTCAGGCTCTTGTTTTACTCTTGATGTAGATGACTAGTACAGCAGGTTCCTTTCCTTCTCATATTGAAAGGAGCTGCTGAGCTCAGTGTACTCTACTTTCAATGGTCACACCAACAATTTGTGCAGGCAGGTCATTAGCATATCATAACATCACACTGCAATGTTTATGGATGAGATACTATCATTAAAGTATGTGCAGTTCTTGTGCAAATATCAAAGAACTCTGAAGGTTTTATCTCTAACACAGCACCAGAAAGGAGCAAGGGAGAGGTTGGTGATGAAAAATCTAGATCTCATAATGGGGTAAGGGGTCCAGATGGGAAGGCCAGTCAATTACAGCACTCTTCCTGCAGCCTCCTTTTCCAACCTAGCATGGTTGTACCCCATTATCTATGTATATGTCTTCCTTTTAAAAAGAAAAAAAAATCTAGTATTTAGTATTGTCAATATGTGAAAACCCAGTTAAAGGTGTCTAATTGAATGTATTCATGGGCTAGGGGTAAAGGCTCCAAGGAGAAGGATCTGAGGAAGGCTGACCTTATGGAGAGAGGAGCTCTGAGAGAGAGGAAGAAGCTGTAATGAATTTTTGGATACAGCTGATTCTAGGGCAGGAAAGAGGAGACTGTGATGGCATGAAGGAAGAGGCTTGTCAAAGGTTTGAAATGAGCCAGAGTCTCGTTAGACCAGAGGAGCTGGGAACTAGGGTCAGATCAGATCTCAGTTTGTGTGGTAGGTCACACCCCACACACAGTGTAGCCCAACCCATCTTACCCTTCTCACCCAGCATCAGTGAGTGCATCAACCTCAGCCTCCTGTGCCACATTATTTACAGCTTGAAAGTCAGCAAGCCCACGGGTCATTCACGGATTTTCTTATGGTAAAGGCACAACGAGACACTCCCATTTAAATGACATTATGCTATTGTTACTATTGTGCTTGCCTGGTAAGAGACAAGTCTAGCAAAACCATGGAGGGTATCCTTGAAAGTGTTTTGAATGAAAACAAAACTCATTCTTGAAAAAAAAGGATCATCAAAGTTTGAAAGTAGACACAAATTGTAGCACTGTAGAAAGGAATCAAGCTTTATTTTTTTTAAATCTTACAAAAATAGGGACAAACTGAAAAAGTTGCATCTGGAACTGATTTCTCTCAATTATTTTTTCTAAGTGTTCGGTTTTCAGCTTGGACCCAGCTGATGAATTATGCATGTTCTAAATAACAGAATTACAATGAGGCTGCCTGACTAGGATGGTGGAGAATGGGGGCAGGGAAGCAGAGGTTAAAATTAATATCTGAGGATAAGGATAAGTAAGTAAAAAATCATCTTACAAATATGCATAAATAAAATAACTGGAGGGGAGGAAGAAAAACAACTGTGGAAGTAACAAAATGTGGAAAAAGAAAAAAGATCACACAATTTATAGCTCCCTTAGGAATCCTGAATATTAATTGAATCTCAATAGTAATAAACTGTAAGTTTAAAAATACTTGCTTCTTGATTCTCTGCCAACAGAAATTTAGTGACATGAACCCACCATCTTGCAGAGATCTCCAGAGATGAAAAGACTATAGATGTGCATAAAGTGGCCTAGATTAATACAATGACACTTCAAAAGCACAAGTTGGAATATTCCCCATTTTATCTTGAGTGGTGAATAATTCATCACTTTAAAACATGGGGGTTTTAAAACTTAGATGCAGATTTAGATGCATAATTATTGAATTTCCTTTGATCCACATTGTTTGTTTAATCAGTTACCTAACATTAGGAAGTCTGCCTTGTAATAACTGTAGTTTGAGTTTTCTTATATAATAGAAAAGGGAAGGGAGGTGACAAAAACACTTGAAAACAATACTAAAGCATCCAAAGCCATTTTTACAACTCTTTTTAGCAGTTCTGTGTGTACAGCCTTTGGGTTTTCTGTGTAAGGGATAAGTGGAAGTTAGGTCTTCATGATCCAGTTCAATGTGGCATTCTAACTTTGATTAAATCTTTGATTACAGCTGCCTAACTTGAATGACAAATTTCTCTAGAACTGTAGAAGCTACACACAGCACTGGAAAAATACAGGTATTGTGTTTTCTTGAAGTTCCATTACCTATTTTGGTACAGTATAAATGAATGGTTTAGCTTTTTGTAACTATAGTTAGAATAGTGCAGGATCATAACTCAAAAGAAAGATTATTTAACAAATTTCACTTGGCTTAAATAAAATCTTAATTTTTTTTCTTTATAGACATAAGTGTACATATTCATCCTCCTTAGGTGTGAGGCATGATTATGACTCGAAGACATTTCCTACTCTTAAGAACAAAACAAAGCTACCTCTGAAATCTCTCTAGCACTCAACAGGAGCACAGCAAGGGCAGCTCCATGACCCAGCAGGGAGCAGAATTCACAGCTGTGCTCTCCAAGCTGTCTGCAGGCCTTAGGAAAGATGATTGTAATCCTGTACCCTCCTGTATCTCATCCAGGTAATGCAGGAGGGATGGTAGCCCAGGAGTCCCAGTTATTTGCCTGCATAAATGAAGGACGTAATTAGGCCTGGAGAGGAGCAGAGTCTAAATAAGTCAAACTATACTTGTAGCATATTAAACATACCTTAAATGAAGACTAACCTCTCTTTGGCCCATAATATCTTTTCCCATCAGCTTTTAGAAGTTGTCCGTTTGAAACCAGCTGAAAAAGATGCATTTACAGATATTTGAGTCAAGAAAAATGATCCTACCTTTGCTCAGTCAGAGATCTAAGTGTTAATTAACAAGGATGTTCTTGACACTGGAGGAAAGAAATGAAACTGTCCTGAAGAATGCATCTGCAGTGATCTCAGCTTCTGAAAAATACATTTCCATTTCCCTTCGAATATGCAATCTATTATCCCCAACATACAAAACCTCATGGTTCACACTCTGCTACTTTAATGGAGACAGACCTCTTACTCTTTAGAAATAGTAGGAACCTATGTGAAATCCTGCCCCTCATGAAACCCACCAGTTTTGACAATATCTGTAAGAGAACTGAGACTTCATCTGATGCTCCAACGCAGAATACTTTGAAATCAATGCAAAGGTTGCATTGACTCAATGTCAATTTGGTGGTGGATCCATGATAATACAAAAGTTCTTCTTGTCGTAGCAATGTGTGATCCCCAACAGAATATGCCCAGAACCCACTTTCAATAGAGAATAAGAACAGTTATCTTTCCCAATCTTTGCATGGACAATGGGTAGTGGCAGTGTGGAGTGAAACACCCTTCCATCCCTTCCAACATAGAAACCAGCAGCTGTGTCCACTCTTCAAAGCAGCCTGCCAGGATTTTCCTTCCACTGCCATGCGTAACAGCCCTTTGAATGCAACTAAGCTACTGGCACCCCTGTAGNTCAATTTGGTGGTGGATCCATGATAATACAAAAGTTCTTCTTGTCGTAGCAATGTGTGATCCCCAACAGAATATGCCCAGAACCCACTTTCAATAGAGAATAAGAACAGTTATCTTTCCCAATCTTTGCATGGACAATGGGTAGTGGCAGTGTGCAGTGAAACACCCTTCCATCCCTTCCAACATAGAAACCAGCAGCTGTGTCCACTCTTCATAGCAGCCTACCAGGATTTCCCTTCCACTGCCGTGCGTAACACCTCTTTGAATCCAACTAAGCTACTGGAACCCACAGTATCCTGTAAACATGCAGTGGGAGTTGTGTGGAAAAAAAATATTCCTTGCCTTTGTTTTCAGCTTGATACTTGAGCATTTTACTTGCTATTCCCTTGTTACTGTGTTCTGAGAAACAGTGAATAATATTTCCTACCTATCTCTTATATGACATTCTCTATATCATATCTGCCTTCTGTCATATTTTTCTGGGAAAGGGTTCTAATCTATTAAGTCTCTACTTACACAGAAGTTCCCCATCATCCTTACTGTCATTCTTTATTGCTTTTCATTTCCCCTGAAACCCAAAAAGCAGTAACTGTGATGTTGCACATATTGTTCAAGATGCAGGTGCACTGTGAATTTGAATGGTGGCATAACCATGTTTCCTGCTGACTTCCTTACTCCTTTCCTAGTACTTTCTACCACCTGACTTTGCTTTTTTGATCACAATTGAGTACTATGGTGATGTTTTCTGAGCACGAGCTGAAATCACTCCCAGACTCCTTCCTGTAATAGTAAGAGCTAATTTTGCTGTGTATGTATATTTAGGATTATTTTTCCCTGAAAGCCCAAATGGCTCTAATCAACACTGAATTTCCTCTGTTATTTTATTTCCCAGACACCAATTTAAGACTCCTCTTTCACAGCTGGATCTCCATTTGACTATGCTGAATAATTTTCTCTCATCAGCAGGTTTTGCCACCTCACTTTTCATCTTTTTCCTAGGACACCAACAGACATGCAGAACAGCACAGGATCCCCCTGTGCTGTCTGATACTTTCCCTCCACTAATGTTTTATCCATTAAATAGTTACTGCTCCAGGAAAGGACTTTCTCCTTTATCTCATGATAAATTTCGGGTTCTAAAAGGGTGTTCTATAGGAAACATTAGTCAAATGCTTTTTAAAGATAACTACAGACATAAAAATTGAATATGCAAATATAAATAACTGAATCTTAGTAACGTTCTTCACCAAACTAACAGATTTGTGACGCAAGGCTTCTTTCTCAATGGAAATTCTAGCTCCTCCTCTATATGCCTAACAATGCATCCATAAGTTTTCACACTTTTTCTGGGGTGGGATTTTGGGAGGGCTTTTGATTTCTTTAAGGTTTGTGGGTTTGGGGTATTTTTTGGTTTGTTTGGGGGTGTTTTTTAGTTTTTTTGCTTTTTATTTGTTTGGGTTTGGTTTGGTTGTTGTTGTTTTCCCCAAACACTAATTTTCCTGGAATGAACAGTAAATTTACTGGTATATTTACCCTAGATGCCATGTGATTTTTTTTTTTTTTTAAGTGGTGTCACTTTTGCTTCTTACTATTCCTTGCATTGAAACCACTTAAAAGACTTTGTAATATAGCACACTCAGTGACTCTGCAGCTTCACCTCTGAACTCTGCTGGTATTTCATGGCAAACACCACATAATTTTGGTGATCCTGTTTTATTTGTATTTTCATATGGTTTTGGTTTCTATGTACTATTTTCTTTCTAATGAAGATTTGCTATCATCTTGTTTCAGAAATTCCTTTTTAACAAAGGACAACTAATTTTATTTTCAACTTCCAGGACATTTGAAAAATTGGGGACCATCTCTTATCTTTTTGCATTCCTACAGACATTTGTCTTCTATTTACAGGTCTCAAACCAGATGCACATAGTATAAGAGGTCCACACAGTCCCATTCACCACATGGCAGGTGATGAAAGACTCAACAATGGCAGCAGTCCTTCCTGTCCTTCAACAGGAATATCCCAGAAAAGTGATCAATAGAACAAAGTGGGCTCAACTCAGCAGTCAGCATCTCTATCTTGAGTAGAACCATAGAGATCCTGTGTGCTAGACAAAAAAGTAAAACACCCAGAGAAGGGAATTTCAGATTCTCCATAGACAAAAAAAACCTCAAGAAAACAAAAGCAGTGCTGTGCAAAGTGACCAAATACTGGCATTTTTCTTAGGAATGGCTGGACATCTGACTGGAGCAGATTCAAAAATCTTTTTCCTCTGAAAAAAAGCCTTAGGCAGGGAATCAGTGACAGACCAGCTGCTGGCAGTCAGAAATTGCCAAGCCAAAAAGACAGAAAATAACATAAGCTGGAAGGGATGTCCAGCAGCTCTCTGAGCCAGGATTTGCACAAAGCAGAGCCACCATCAAGGTTAAAGCAGCCTGCTCATGGCTGCATCAAGGTGGATTTGAATCTCTCCAAGGATGGAGTTTCCACAGCCTCTGGCTTCCTGTTCCAGATTTGGGGCACCTGATACGGGGCTTTTTCGCTGCTAACACCAAAAAGAATTTCTCTTCTTGCCTAAAGCCTCTGGTGAGGTGGTAGAGGTTTCAGTGTGGAAGGGGCAGGGAGCAGCTGGGAAGAGGTGAGCCCATGTTTGCCTGTCTGTGCCATCTCCCTGGCTGTGCAGGCACCACTGCCCCTCGTTCTGCTGGTTCAGGTCCTGGTAACTCAGACTTTCAGAGAGGAAAAGTTCAACTACTTTAGCTCTGGCTGAACAGGCACCTCCTGCCTCTACCTGAGGCCACCACTCACTGTTCAATATCCTCACACTGCCTTCTTCCCTCCCCATCCCCCAGGAATTTTGGCATCAAACCTCCTCCAAAGGTAAGGCTTAAATTCCTAACCATTAAAGATGATATTATCCATACAGATGAAAACTAGATAAACCTCAGCTGGATAATAAATAAGCTGTTGACACCTTCAGGCAAAATTCCTGTTCCTGGCATCCAATTGTGTTATGTAAAATTTAAAAAAGGAAATTTAAAATAATACAGGAATGCATCCTCAGGCCACATGGTTGTGTTCTCCCTTCCCTTATGACCCTCTTTCTAAGGTAAGAAAATTACATATACCTGAGAAATTCTGTTGTTTACTGAGCAAAGCCAATATTATCTTTCAGTTTGCACAATTGTCATGGTAAATAAAAAGATCTCTTTAAAAGAGGCTTTAAAAACCCAAGAAATTATGCACAGATTTTCTGTTAACCAAATTTACTTGCCATTTAAAGAACCATCACCATTTAAAGAACCAAAGACAGCTTTCAGATACATAGCAATAGTAGAAAGCAGTAAGAAAGTATAAAAAGATCCAGAAAAAAAGCAGATTATACACATGACAATTAAACTGAAAGTTAAAATTTCTTGTTTGAAGTCAGTCCCAGGACAACACTGACTACACAGACTGAACAGTCTGCATGATTTCAAGGCTTCACTCTAAATGTTATTTTGGTAGTTAAGAGAAAAAAACAAACTGACAAACTACCTGAGAACACTATGGAGCCCCTGATACATTCTGGAAAAATTGTTCAAGTAAGGTGGTAAAGAAATTCAAATTATGTTGAGAAAATACCTTTGTGCTGCATAAAAAGAATCTTTATTAGTAAGAGACTTTCAGCTCTGAAAATCAGACTTTCAGGATCAATCAAAGATCCCATGGAGAACAGTCAAAAATGTGCTTTGAAGAGGTGTGTGTGTTATTTACTAGTTTTTGTAAGAATCAGCTCAAGAAGTAACAGCCATTTTTTCACCTGATTACAACTGGACAGGAGCTAAAAAAATAGTTGGGGAAAAATCTTGATGCTTCTCAAGTCAACCTTCAGCCCTCTCTCCTCAGTTTTTCTTAGGTTTTTGTTTCTGCCCAGCTTTGAACATGCTATTCCATCAAAAAACTTGCTCTCCACTTATGCATGAGATATACTTTGTTACCAAGCATTTATCCAAAACATTGTAAAATAATGAGGAGATTTAATGCACTGTAACTTGGATTAAGATAGAGGGACATTCACAGCAGTTCGCACAGGAAAGAACTCCTAAAAGGCAGCAAAAATATAAATTACAAAGCAAGAATAACAGAAAATAATCTCAGTAGTACAGCAGCCAAAGACAGATAAACAAGAACAGCCATCACAATGTGATATACAAGATGTTCATTACTCATGACTCTGAGCAATAGCAGATCACTTTGCATATTTATTAATTCTTGTATTACAATGCTGGCAATAAAATGTTGTCTTTGTCATGAAAGGCTAGATATAAAAAAGCGGGTAGAATAAATTAGTTTAGGCTCTGTACATGACTAGAAACTGTGTAGCATCAGTAAACAAATTAGTGCTTGAGGGACATTAATTTATTTTCACGCACAATTCTGTTGTGTTCACGTCACATTAATTCTTCATTTGGACAGGTGAGTAGCTGTAGCTGAGGAAAATATATAACCCCAGATGTCATGAACACTAGAGTGTACACTGATGGGCAGAAAAGGTGTAAATGAACGTTTATTTAATTCCCATGTCCCCTGAAACCAAATTATAGCCCAATGTATTTCCAGGACATGGAGTTTGGAATGATGTACCAATGTGGGTCTCTGAAATCCAGTTACACCCTTCAAAAATTCCCCTCTGGCCTCATCTACTATGAAAAGCATTGGTAACTCTTCCCCCAAACATTTAAGCACAGAGACAAATCAGATGAAATAGAGACTTCTAAAGCATCAGCATTGGGAACTGGTACACGTTATCATCAAAAAGCACAACTGCTTAACTCAGCCCTTGGATCATGGTTGTGCCTCCCTCTCCATGCCCATGACAGACTTTCTTCAGAAATTTGTAGCTCTTCCTCTTTTCCAAATGCCCCTTTGGTCAACAGAGTGCTTGCACCTTCAGTTTTCATTTATTAGAATAATAGAATTATCTAATCATTTAGGCTGGAAAATACCTCCAAATCATCAAGGCCAACTGTTAACCCAGCACTGCCAAGTCCACCACTAAACCATGTCCCTGAGTGCCACATCTGCATGTCTTCTAAATGCCTCTAGGAATGTTGACTCAATCCTTTACCTCCCTGGGCAGCCTCTTCCAATGCTTGACAACCATTTCAGTGAAAATGTTTTCCTAAGATCAATATAAACCCACCCTAGCACAGCTTGAGTAAATGCTTCAAGCCTGACAACCTGACTAGCCAGTACATCCATACATACCCCACAGAAGAAATGGTGAATTACACTGATAGAATACATGCTGAGCAGATCCATTAAAAATGGACATATGAAGGCCAGGCAGCATCACAGATTTGGATCCAAGTCATATACAAATACTCCACACATTCAGATACATTTTCAGAATACCTTTTTGACCATAAAGAATATACAAGATCCCATTATTTGATGGAGGATGTTTCATCAGGTGACCTGGACAAATCCCTCAAAGATCAAGTTGGGTACCAAAACAAAACAGAAGCATACAAAGAAACAAAAAACCCAAACAGTTCAAAAAACACCTTTCCAAAAAAACCCCAAAACCACCAAACCCAAAATCAACAAACCAAACCTCTCTCTATCAATGAATGATGCCACGTTGCCTTTGCAGGAAGCTATGTGTCATCCATCTCAAAGATTTTGCCATTCCAGATTTGTACAAGCACATTGCTGTGTCTCAGTTAATGTGGTTTTTGTACAGCCCATGCATTCTCATCACACTAACCATTTTCAGGCCAAGAGTGGATGTTTATGACACTTCCTCTTTGCCATGGGTCGAAATGTCTGTAATTAGCCAGACAATTAATTAAAGTTCTTATGGGGGAAAGCCAGAGGTCAAAGCAGAATATCATATTGGGTGAAGCAGAGTAGTTTAATATGTGTCTCAAGTGAGACACATTTGTGCTAATACTATATTGACATGCACTGCCAAAGTATTCCTTGCCATCCCTGGCTACCCCATTCCTTAACACGAGAAAAAATCTAGTCAGTGTTTGGATTAAATTCCCACTATGACCTTGTTGTATCCAGCTGAACACACATACCCACGAGTGGAGACAAGAGCAGTGGCGTTTATATGAGCAGAAATGTGAGACTGAGAGTTCCAGTTTATGGATCACAGTGGGTGCAGGGAGGAAAACTGAACAGACCATTGTGCTGAATGCTGGGAGCACTGCTGAACCCTGTTCTGACACGATGTGTCTGTCTTGGATAAGCTGCTGAAGTACTCCTCCACTTTTATTTTCTCACTACATTTCTGTCACACAAAGCTTTATGAGAGATGACTGTGCATGCAGACACCAGTTAACTGCCCATGAATTGTCACAGTTTTGTCATAAACAGACCAGAGTGCAGCCCATGTGGAGCTCTGCCCTCCCGTCCCTGTGAGATGAGGTCAGACTGATCTAATCAAGTTTTAATTCTGACAGATTCAGAATAAATATTTAATATTAGGCTACAAGAGGAGAGAAAAACTTTTGCAATTATGAAGATGAATGCTTCCCCCTTTCCACAAGTGAAAAAGGATCCTACTCCTACACAAGTTAGCTTCAACCCCGTGGCCCATCAACTTGTTTTGGGGTATGGTGTGTCTCCAGTTACTTGCTGTTATGTACCATTGTTGTAAATATATACATACATCCATTTCAATTTAATCCATCTATTTAGACCCCCACAAAAGGCACTTCAGGGGCAGGAGCTTGTTCCTGAATGTGCAGCACTTCATCTCAGCTCCATTTCAGCCTGGAATGGGACTGAAAGGCCTCACTGGTGGCCCAGCAAGATCAATGAAAACACACAGTACCAGGAACACTTTGCTTTCAGCAGCTGCTTTATCCAAGACCCCAAGTAATCACTAAACTCTATTTTCCAGTGATTGAAACCAGCCTAAATATTCTGCAATCAAACTACAGCAGAGAGATAGAGAAGATCAGGAGAAAGTCAACTGCTGCTGCTACTACTCTAAACCTGCAAAAACCCCTTAAACCACTGCTTTGTGATTTTTTATATATTTTTTAAATGTAGGTATGTCTTCTGATTCCATTACCACTTTGATTTTTCTCCAGACTTTGTGTTCCTAACAGAAAAAAACCCTTCACCTCCTTTCGGACTATTGTCAGCTGAAAAACTCCTAAACACAGCTGGCTGTGGGTGGCAGCAGGAGGCTGAATTGGCAGAAAATTTCTTGCTCAGTACAGTTATCAACAAAGGCAACTTTCTGAGACTACTTCTGATGGCTGTTTGTTTCATACTCTCAGGGAAAATTTCCTTGTCCCCTCTGTAACCAAAAAGAACAGTGTAATTCAGCAATAGTTAAATAAGCTACAGATCATATTTGCTCCTTACCTGTGTGACTGCAAAGGGCTCAAGCCTGATAACACCAGTCATGTGAACAAAAGCGAGGCTAATAAAGTCTAAGAAATTTTTACTCTAATTAGAGAGTCAGAGGCAGCATGTCTACAAAAATGGATTAAGAAAACAACATTCTTTGATATATTCTGATCAATGTGGTTTTTTTGTGCTCTGATAAGAGGAAGGATTTGCCAAATTAAAAACAGTTTTTAAACTGAACTTTTTCTTTCTGTCCTACCCACAGAGGACTTCATTAGTAAAAAATAAAGCAACCAAACAGCAAAAGTCAATCACCAATTCCAAAAAGCACCACCAACAGCTCTCCATCCCCTCCACCTGCTGTCAGGACCAAGAACATTGTAGAAATTATTTTTTTAGGGCCACTGGGCTGCAAGTATTTGTGACAGGACTATCTCCTTGGCCAGGACTGCCCTGATGGATCTCAGCTGCCCTCCTTTGGTGCAGAGTCCCCCAACACCAGACCCACAGCACAGTCCCCAAGCAGCAGCTTCTGTTGGCAGCACAGGTGAAGGCATTGTGGGCTTCATTCACTGCAGGACATAAAGAGCGCTGGGACATTGCTTTTTCTGCTCCCCTCTGTCTGCCCACCAGGCATCCCATTTCAGAGCCAGCCCATTCTCACCCTGCAGTGGGTCTAGACCAAAAAGGACCCAGAGATCCCAAAAGAGGTGGTGCCATGGACACAAATGGCAGAAGGAAGTTTGTCATCCATTGCAAGAAAATGGATCAGAGCTTTATTGCTTTGGTAAGACTGGGAATAAGCCCAACATCTTTTTATTACAATAGTAGTGCTACAAGCTTTTACCTCCTACTCCACAGTGCTGGGAAGAATAAAATTATCACAGTGGACAAATGTTATCTACATTGTGTCATATAGGGCAAAAAAACCAAAACACATTATTTTAGGTAGGAAACATGCATAGACAGACTTCTTGATGAGCCCAGATGCCTAGACCCAGATTAAAAAAAAACCAACCTTTTGAGACATCACTGCCAGTAAATAGCATATTTGGTTTACCCTCATGGCAACCCATCCAGCTTCTGCAATTGAACATGCATTCATGTTCAGCATTGAACAGGGTGGACCTGACCCATTTCTGGATCGGGACTGACAGCTATTTTGAGAGACTGGAGGTTTATCTGCATTAAAATTTTCCAAGCTGCAAAAAAATATTTTTCTAATACTCTTCTATGTTAAAAGATTTTATTTCCCCAATTTTGTATTTCATTAGCATAAGGTGAAAGTGTTTCCATGGAAACACCAGGGATATATAATTTCTAAATAATGAATTTTTCAGAAAGAACTCACAAAATCATTTTCAGATTACAATGCAAAATTCTCCAAAGTCAGTTCACTTATTAATATTACAGAGAGGACATATGTAAAGACTTTGAACATCTTTCAAATTATAGCTTTAATAACTTTATTAAATATAAATTAAGTAGTTTCAATCACAGAAAATAAAAACACAGGAAAATACTAGAAGCTCAAGTTAAAATTGCACTAATTGTAATTTCACTTCAGTGATCAAATATGTCAGTATCAGTACTATGGGTCATATGATATCACTTGTATATATTCAGACCTCTTTATATACTTGTCTTCTACTTTGAATATAAAATATTTTAGGTCTGTATCTTATTTCTGTACGCTCAATATGAAGATACATTAAAATGAAATAATTTTTTCTGCTTGTTCATCATTCCAGTAAGGTGCTAACAAATACTAACTTGGATAGGATGATTGTTAAGAAACAAGTCTCCCATCTGGGCTTTAAAATGAACAGGAAAAACATCACCTTCAGCAGGGAAAAGTTATAAAAAGACAGGGATTCCTCTGAATTCCATTCTCAAAGGAAGAAAAAGGCAAGATGAGCAGGAAAAAAGGAAGAAGATGTGCTAAAGAAGAGGTTATTTTCCCAGAATGGGGAGTAAAGAACTCTGAAAGAACTTTTGGTCTTGAGCAGAAGGGGATCTGGAGTTGGAGAGGAGGTAGGGACTGTGTTTCTTTCATGTGTCGTTTCTTGTAATTTAGGTATAGAACATAATGGTGTTAGAAATCCTGTTATGGTGTTTTGGCACTGTTTCTTCATATATATAATTTTTCCAAGGGTGAATTATTCAATTATTCAATTATTTGCAGAGTTGATGTTGCACTTGATACCAAAAAACCTTCAACCCCACATATTTATTTATATGGTTCAATGACTCAAGAGGAAGGGCACACAGCAGAGATCAGGCCAGTGAACCCAAATGCTGGGGCCAGTCAGTGGTAGGTGGAGTCGTACGTGTATTCCAGAAATAGTAAAGGGGAGAAGAAAAGAGAAAAAAAGCACAAGCTCAATGAAATGTCAGGCAGATCCCGAAAAATAAAGCACTCCCAAGAACTGTGCCTCTGACCGGACACCTACATAAAACTTTTGAGATAAATTGCTCTTCCTTTTCTCAGAAAGATTCTATTTAAACACTATGGGGCATCTGTCATGGGCCAGATTCTCTTACATGATTTTTGCACATTAACATTAATATTAATTTAAAAAAAAATTAATAACTTACCCAAATCAACTCCTCTAGGTGAAAACAGAGTCCAGAAATAGAAAGATATTGACTGAAAGCACAAAGGGAAGAAGAGTGCCCAATGAGGGGGAAATACCACTTACAAGACAAGGATGACAGGTGGTTTATGAAAGTTTATCCAAAGATACTTTGAAGCGGTAAATCACTGTCTATTCAAAAAGTATGCCCAAGGAACTAGAAACTAAGGCCATGGGCTTCCCCAGCCCCGAAGGATGTGAGCAGTTACTATTAAAAAGATTTACTCTTAGCAAGAGCTTGCTTTGAGCATGAATAAATAAGGGTGCTACTCGCATATGCTAAAAGGCTTCTTGGCACAGCTGCTTTAAGAAGCACAGGAGGTGTGCTTGTTAGAAAAGGACATGAAGTGTGTCCAACACACAGCTGTGGGTCTGAAAACCCACCAGGCATCCTGGTCCTTGTCACGTTCTCAGTGTGTGCAACATTACTGGGTATCCCAACCTCACACGTCCCCTGGCCTGCCAAAAAGAGAGCAACCAGCCGCAACATCTGGGAAAATCCTTCCCTGGAGATAGTTCGTTCAATATTTGGGCTCAGGCTCTTTCTGTCATGTTCTCTCCTTAGGGAAAAAAAAAAAAGAAAAGAAAAACAGAAAACACATGTGGAAAACTTTGTTTTTTAAACACTGAAAAAGTCTTTATTTCCAATCCAATGACTCTTTCATGAACTACATTCCTCATGAGCTTCCTTGGTGTAATGGCCTGATTTGTGCTTCCTCCTGCCTCCTAAAAACCACTGAAAATTGAACCATCTGTGTTAAAGCTATATGTATCCAGAAATTCAATTTTGAGAAGAAAATAATTCAAAGAGTAAAAGTAAATCCACTAGAACTTATTCTAGAAAACAGCTGACTGTCAGCCATACAGTTAACAAATTATTAATAAAGTATGCGATCCTAAAATATGAGAGATACCACCTGTCATAGAAGTTTGTTTGTTTTTTTTTTAATAAAGCCTGAGTTCTCACAGATAAAACTGAATAACACCTTTTATTAAGATTTTTTTAATGTCAGAAGGTGACAGGTCAGGTCAATAAGTTACAGTACATGTTCTGCCAGCACACTTTACACATTAGTCTCCAGTTTTGTGGGGAATGAGTTCAGCAGCCAGCTCAGGCTCCATAAAAAGGAACAAAGATCTGTGCCAGTGTCAGGTACATGCAGCACTCCTGTGCCGTGCCATCAGAGCTCTGATCCTGATGAAAGCTGTCAGACATCAGCCTTTCAGCCTTGGAAGCAGGGGCACTTCGGTTTGGATCCAGAGCGGTGTTTTCTCTCATCCTTGTCAGGGTGAGAGGATGAAACCAGCTGCCCAGAGACAACAAACTTTGGGGTCCATGAAGTCAGCCAGCACCCCTAATATCTCAGACAACAATGGCTTTATAACAAAGCTTCTACCCTAGATCACCGTGTCCTACTTTAGCAGTGGTGGAGCAGTGGAAGATCATTATGACTCTGCTACAGCAGGACCTTTGGCATAGAATCATTTTTTCACTGATGTAATTTTTAGGGCAGAAAAGCTGTCATTCCAAACTACTTACATGTATTTATGATTTTTACTGTAGTTTTACAGACAGCAGATTTTACCACTACCTCTGAACCTGCAAGTTTTAATTATATGTTGAAGCTTATTAAATCAATGCCTCATACAATGAAAGGGCTAAGCACAGAATATTAATAACCTGTCCTTCAAAGTCTTTACATTTTTTTCACAAACGAGAAAATTTTATGAGCCATTTCTTTTTTGGGGGTGGAGGGGGAAAGGTTTTCAGTTTGAGGTTTACTTTTTTGCAAAGCAGTTGTCTAGCACTGTAAGTTATGATTAAGTATATGCAGCTGGAATGTTTACTGCATGTTTGCACCTGCATGCTGAGTAATAAGACCCAAGAGATTTGATAAACCTATAAAAATCACAAAGACAAAGGATGACGGTGTATTGGTGAACAGCCTGCAGGCTTTCTACTTAAGGGGGTCCAGAACCACATGGGCATCCAGTTGCATAGTAATGGCCTAAATATGAGCATTCTTTGTTTATGCCAGTCTGTATTCACGCCTCTCATATTATTTAAACATGAAGTAAAGAAAAAATATATTTTTGTCTTTCTTGTTAACAGGAAATCTTCCAAAGATGGTTACTGAAAATGCATATTCCTATCCTGAGGCACCATAACATCCATATTAATCTCTCAAGAGTGCTCTTGGGAGGGCTCTTCTATGATTATATAAGATGGTTTTAAATATCTTCACAAGATAATAAACAGTGTCAGTTTCTCCCACTGCTTTCATTACTAAGTCTTCAAAAATTAGTGCATCCCCTCTTGATATGGTTTTGAATAAAACCTGAGTATTTCCTGAATGATAGGTCAGACTGGCAAAATGATATATATATGTAATCATATAATTACATTATTTCAAAGTATATTCCTTATAAAAATATATTAAATGTATTAGACACAGCTCTGTGTCAAGTATAAAGACAATCAGAGTGGAAAAAAAGAAAACACACAACAAACTGCCCAGTAGTACATTTTGCCTTTTGAGCAGCCTTTATTAAGCCACTTCACTACAGTAGTTAGTAACCAGATGGAGGAGCCAAGAGTCTGTTCTTACAACTGGTGCACAAAGCCCCCAGCAGTTCTACAGCTATGGAAATACAAAAAAACCCCAAACCCTAAGTAATCTGAATGTATTGTCCTTTCCGTACTTTGATGTTCAAGTCCAAATAAATATTCTGGTCAGATCTTAAGAGTCTAAGTCACTCTGCAGCAGGGCACTGAGCAAATTCCTGATAAATTTCTTAAAAGTGATTTCTGAGAATAGCTATTTTTGACAGCTGTTCCCAGGAAACTTGTGTTTTGCAGTCAGGATGACCAAAATCTCAGCTCAATTCTAAAGGGTAAATGCATAAATATATGCGCTAAAATCAATACTGTGTAAGCATTCAGCAGCTTAAGTCAGACACTCAAAACCTAAGAGCTGGCCTGAAAAATGCATTTTGGCTGTTCAAATAGATGCTTTATGACATAGCCTTACTCAGGCATCCTACAGAAAAATTACTTTGCAATCACCAGTCTCATTCAGTCAATAGGAGGGGCATTATTTAATTAACAAGCTTCGAGTTTGTACAACTTCTGTGGTACAAAATGTGCCATAAATAAACCTCAAGGCTACACAATTCAAACTGTTCCTGACAGAGTAATTTTTCTTCTTCACAGGTGTTTAACCACTGCTCACTGTTGGGAGCTCCCCCATTTTAGGGAGGTTCCCACAGCCGCATTATTGCAACTCTCCTGGCACTCTCAAAAACGCCTTTCCTGACCACACACAGGGGCTGTGTGGGTAGTCCTAAAGCACTCTGACTTGTGGGTTTTCCCCACCCCAAATGCCACAGGAAGCCTCCAGATCCTTTACAGCACAGACAACGTCGACATCCAGCTGGGGCCTCTGCATCCTAAAAACCTGATGTTAGCCAACATTTTATACAAAGCAGCAGCTCCTTACCACATGCACGTCCATGACTTTGCATCACAACCACTTTTAGGTGTGCACTCTACTTAAGCCAAAGCACCCAGACAAATCTGCTGGCCCACTACAGCTCTGAGCAAGGCTGGAGTGGGGTGGAACTCTACTTACTCCTCTCATGCAGGCAGGCTGTACAAAAAACCCTCATTTCAGACAGGCCATCCAGTCTTTGTGAAGTATGGCCATGCTCATACTGGCGACCTCTGCCTTCACCAAACAGTGGCAAGGAGGTCCCAATCAAGCTAAAGATATCAATTCTTGTTTCGGATGAAAAGCGCTCCTGCTGCTCCAGAAAACATTCAACCCAGCAAGGGATCCCACTGACTTCAATGGCATCTTTTGACAGAAAGAAAAGGAAAGGAGTTTCATGATCTATCAGCCAAAGGAAAAATGAGAAGACCATACCACAGAAATGCTCAGTTGTCATGGTTTGAGCCCAGCTAAAAATTAAGCTCCAGGCAGCTGCTTGCTCAGCCCCTACCGATAGGACTGGGGAGAGAACTGGAAGGATAAAACCTGGAAAACTTGTGAGTGGAGATAAAAACAGTTTAATAGAGAAAGCCACACACAAGTAAAGCACAACAAGGAATTAAATCACTGCTTCCCATGGGCAGGCAGGTGGTCAGCCACCTCCAGGAGAGCAGAGACCCATCACACATGACAGTGACTTGGGAAGACAAACACAGTCACTCCAAATGTCCTCCCTTCCTCCGACTGCTTTATATACTGCAGATGATGTAATATCTGTCTGAATATGATGTCTGAAATATCCCTTCAATCAGTTGGGGTCACTTGCCCTGGCTGTCCCTCCTCCCAGCCATCCCCAACTTCCTCACCAGTGTGACAGTACAAAAAGCAGAAAAGGCCTTGGCTCTCTGTAAAACCTAGTAAGCAATAACAAAAACATGTCTGTATTATCAACCCTGTGTTCTGCACAAATCCAAAATACAGCCTCACACCAGCCACTGGGAAGAAAGTTAACTCTACCCCAGCCAAAATCAGCACACCGGTATACCCACAGGGCTAGGGCAGGAACTGAAAGCAGCCAGAAGGCAAGACTAGGATTCTTTCCTGGTGGCAATAAGGTACCTCTTGCCAGAGCAGATCTTATCTCTGTGCTATATTGTGACTCCAGTGGCCCTTCAGGTGTAGGCTCTCAACTCATAAGCCAATACCTGAAAGTTTTGGCCACTACTTCTTTGTGATTCAGAAAACCTTCATTTAGCAGTTGTACAGCTTTCTCCATGTGGCCATGGGTGACCCTTCCTGAGGTCGGATAGTGTTCTTACTTCTTGTGCTCAGCAGCAAGCAGCAAATTTCCTGCCACAGGGTGAAGAGCTCTCTGCCGTGCTGGTCAGTGTGGGCTGGCTTTTAGGGTTTACACCTTATTAAAAACTTCTGTAAGGAGGGAAATATGATTGTGATGGCAAATAAGAAACTATTTTACACCTGATAACAGTTTACGTTATTTCTGCTATTGATAGGCATTTGACCAACAGT
The DNA here is from genome assembly GCA_013396875.1 of Vireo altiloquus. Classification (NCBI taxonomy): domain Eukaryota; kingdom Metazoa; phylum Chordata; class Aves; order Passeriformes; family Vireonidae; genus Vireo; species Vireo altiloquus. The sequence continues at coordinate 757,938 of VZRF01007959.1, read as the reverse complement.
GAAAACTGACAGCTGCTGTCCTCTGCCAGGTAGAGATGAGGACCCTACTTTGCTAATAGAAGATATTTTCCTTTACGAAAAACCACGTAAGACTTGCATTACCTTGAAAGCATTGGTGGTGAGTGACAAACATAAGGCAGAGCAGCCAATTTCACCAAGCTGGACCTCTTTTTTGTTGGATCAAAACACGCAAAACTTTTAGTCCCAATGGGTAGCATCTAACAAAGCTGTAAGACTCTGGAAACTGCATCTTACCATTAGAAGTGTCCAATAATCAGGAGAGATTCTACACAAAGACATTCCTCTCCCTGTCAGCACAAAAGGAAAGAAAGGAGGTTCTGAGACTGCTTAAGATAACTTTTGCCAGGTGAATTTTCAGAACACGATTACAGCTGATTACTGAATTCTGACAACTGGGACTTGTTGGCAATTCCCCCTCCCACCTTGTCCCCAAGATTTCTCTCAGAAAGCATGATTTTCCTGCAATCCATAGGAAAATAATAGAGAAGAGCTTCTCTTTCAAACTGTCAATTTTTTTCATTATTACTCTCCAATCTTTAGGCAGTCTAATCAGCTTTTTCACTTAGAATGAAATTTGCTTCCACTATTTGCTATCTCTAATATATGCATATTCATATAAATACATATATATACAAATATGCTTCACATTACTTTCATCTCTTCACACTGAGAAGTCCAGAATAAGCAAGAATACAGGGAATACAAAAAAAAAAGATCATTTGCAGTTGTATTAAAATTTTACTGAAATTATGCTTAGGAATGAGGTATAGTTTTTGCCTGAGAGGAAGAATTCCCCCAGATATACCACTCTAATTGAAACTTCACAAAAAAAAATATGCATAATATTTGTACAACAGAGTACACTTTCTTTATAGGGAGAACTATACACAAGTATGGACAGATGGGAAGAAGGAACCCTGCACCTATCTGTTTATCTGCCCATCTGCCTGTGTGGGCCTCCTTCGGTGTCCAGACATCTTCTCTTTGAAGGACTGAGTTTAAGCTGACCCTTTTCCCCCTCTCTCAGACCCGTTCTCCCAGTGCCACCAGTTAACAAAAGATCCTAATGCCTTCATCCCTTTGTTTTCCTTCCTGCTCTCAGAACCTTTGTCAGTCTCAAGAAGATCAGCTGTTGTTATGCCCTAATATTTAGTTTAGCTTAAAATATAAATGTATTTAGGTAATAAACTGGGAAGAAACAAAAGCACAGAAAATAATTATGGAACAGATCAACAGATAAACAGGAGCTTTGGAGTAGGCTCCTGTAATTAGTTCTGACCTTGCATATCTGCAAAAGAAAAACAAGCAGCGATGAATTCTACTTGGTGTGAGTAAGGCATTTTGAGCTTATTTTGAACAGATGTGTCATTATTACCTTAATTACTGTGGTTGGGTAGAGCACCTATTTCCAAATTGCTTTAGAGCTAGTAGCCTTTGTTCCCGTTGTCTATTAGCATTATAGTTTCTGCACCCAGGGAATTTTTTTCTATTTTTAAAGGTCTTTTTTTCCCCAGACTCAATCTGAAATTAATCACAGATGTTGTCACAGTGTATATTCTTTAAATAGAATGTGCTACACTACAAGTTCTTACCTTGATTTCAATGGGACTGTGCTAAGTGCTTGCAGTAGTTAAAAATGGCAATTGTTTCAGGAGGATTGTGTCTATGCAGTTAGAGTAAGAACAGAAGTAACCCTCTTGTGCTGCCCACAGACGACTGCAAAGTCAATGCACAAACTTCATGTACAAAAGCCTGACATTAGCTTTAGCATAACAGGATGCTCCTGAAATCTTAAATCAGGCTAGAAATGGAGTACTTTGACCTAGATTTGGAATACCCCAAAAACCAGATGCAGAATTCAAATTTCATGGCTTTGTTGGGTTTTCTATTAAAAGAGAAATTCAAAGCTTACCCTGAACATTGGTCCTGTCTTCTTTTGCTTGTCTAACACAAAATTTGTGCATAAGCTTTTCTTTTTGAAAAATAGAAAGTATTTTGCTTAAATAGTAAAGGTATTAAAAAAAGAGAGCAATTTACTTGCCTGTACAAAGAATAATTCCACAAATATGCATTAACTGTGCCTTTACTGAAATTACTCTCATCTTATGCAATTGTAAATGAGAGCATGATTTTGTGAAAGTGGCACACAGAGAATGCATAGACAAATGCATCTCAACTTTAAATGTCATGCTTCCACTAGCAATTGGGGACCAGGTAATCAACCACCACATGTGTTGTCTTTAAGGAGGTTTGCTGTTAGTTTTTTTGATCTGATGCCTCCGGAAATAATTAGCAAGCCCTCATAAATGATGTTTATAATATATGTGCTGACAAACCCTGAAGTATACAGTAAGTCTCCTAAAAAAACCCAAACCATAATGAATGATGATCACCTACAATATGAATTATAGATTCTTTGCAAGTTAGCCTGATTCATGATTATGCAGCGCTTCAGGGTCTGCTGCTACATTTACATTTTTACCATGAGCCTTTTTGGTTTGTATCGTCTTGAAATATAGATTAAAACTCCACAGCCAGATGATTAATTAAGTCTAAAAAACCTTGTGTGCCTAATCTTCACATACTGAAAATGAATGCAAAGTTTGCCCCAGATGAATATCCAGCTCTGAATTTCACTCAGACCCTAAGACTTTAGGACTTTTATTTACACAAAAAGTAGGCTTCCTGGAACATCAGTTCTGTAATTTAATTTTCTTCAGTGAGAGAAGAAATGCAATTGTATTTTGATATGAAGTCAATGTGTTTCATAAATTCTTCAGTCGTAAAGTTTTATCTGAAAAAAACCCTCCACCAAATTGTGGATCACTTACTGGAAAACTCAGTGAAGGACAGGAAACTTAGACACAAGAATTAACCAATCTCTGTCCAAAAGTTCCACATGGGAATTCAAAGAAATCATAGTATGATAGAATGGTTTGTGCTGGAAGGGACCTTAAAGATCTTCCAGTTCCAGCACCCCTGCCATGGGCAGGGCCACCTTCCACTAGACCAGGTTGCTCAGAGCCCAATCCAGCCTGGCCCTGAACACTTGCAGGGATGGGACAGCCACAGCTTCTCTGGGTAGCCTGTGCCAGGGCCTCACCACCCTCACAGTAAAGAATTTCTTCCTCATATCCAATCTAAACCTACTCCTTTTCAGTTTGATGTCATTCTCCCCTTGTTCTGTCACTTCACACCCCTGTAAAAAGTTTCTGCATCTTTCCTGTGGTGCCCTTCAGGTAGTGAAAGGCTGCAATTGGGTCATCCAAAGCTTTCTCTTCTACAGGCTGAACAATTCCAATTCCTTTAGCCTTTTCCTATAGGAGAGGTGCTCCATCCCTCTAATCATCTGGGTGGCCTCTTCTGGCCTCACTCCAGCAGGTCCATGCCTTTCCTGTGGTGGGGACCCCATGTTCAGTATCTGGGCTGTCTGACTGCAAAAGATGATAAGAGCAGCCGTGCTGCCTAGTACAGTAACAAGGGGTTTTTAACTCTTTTGGGGAGCTGAATAATGTGGCTGAATAATGAAGCAGTGATATGTGTTTTCCAACACCTTGTTTGTGCAGAGAAAAATCTCTCTTCTGATAAATTATTCAAAACATAACTGCCAACCTATTTAAGTTTGAAAATATGTGTACTGTAATCAGGAATCATGTTTCTCAGCTGTCTGAACTGCTACACTTCAAATCTGGCATTCTCTAAAGTGCCTGCACAAAACAGTACATGAAGATAACTATGTCCAGTGAACCATTCTGAGTAGTAAATCTTTCATAGTTATGGGGCAGTGTGTCAAAAAAATCTAGTGTTTTCCTAAACATAGAAAAACCTATTTAAGTATAACTTGCAGAAAGTGTCTGAAAATACTTCTAACATGTGCAAATCTTTTCATTGTAACTTTAAGCATGACAGATGCCCCATTTGTGCGAAAGGGTTAATGAAATTCCTTCAATAATTTATCAAGGTTAAAGATTCTCTCTAAACAAATGCAGCTTGTGTGGAACTAATTAAATACTCACTCTGCGTTTCAACATGGAAGATTAAATAAGCTGTGACATTTTGCAATTTTAATTTATGGTGCATTCTCCAGCATCTTCACATCAGTTTCATTTTTTAAGAGACTCAAGCATTAATACAGAAATCATGTGATCAGCAATTGTATGTAATGTGCTCTTTTCCCTCTGTCAACAAACTTAGAAGCAATTGGAGTGCTCCAGTATTTGGACCAGAAGCTCAGTCTTAGGGACTAGTGTTAAAGCAAAATAATATGCTTAGTTAAGGCAATCTCTAAATTTATAATAAACACCTTATTTATTATGTATATTAGAGAAATGCAGTCTAAAATTGACACTTGTAACTCATTGGGGTTTTCCCTTTGGGTGAGGAGTTTTTAGGTTTTGTTTTGACACCCAGAGAGGAGGTTTAGGTTGGACATCAGGAAGACAGGTGATTCCAGCTAGAGTAAGGGTCATTTCAAGATTATGGGATTGGAATACTGCTTTGGAGTACCTGCCCTTATGACATTGTGTGGTGGAATGTATGTCCTTTACACTGAGAGTCTCAAAAGTGGGCACTAACTGTGTCTCTGTTCATGGATATTTAACACATATATATCTATAGGAAAGCTGAATAGTCCTCACTGCTTCTGGAATCAATGGGCACTGTTCTTTCAGCATATCAATGGGTTCATTTTCTAGAAATCCATGTTGTGGATACACAAATAAACAACAATTCTTGATTTCACAGTCAGTAAAAATAAATAGTTATGGCTTGTGATGTGCACAGAAACTACAACCATGGCCATGACTTGAAAAAGAGAAAAGATAAAAAGAGAAATCAATTGTGGTGCTAAAGTGTTTGAACATCATGCAGTAAATGAGTACAAGCTGCTCTCTGAATGGAACAGGCCCCTCCACCCAGCTGATCCATCTGTTCTGGGGCAGGGATAAGGGGGTCGGTGAACAGAAGCACCTGGCTATCAGGAAAAGTCTGTTCCTGCACTGAACAGCAGAGAAATAATTAAAATTTTGAGCAGTTACTCCCGAAATGAGCACTATTGTGCTGGCTGCTTCCAGCCTACACCGCTGCTGCTGGAGTTTTGTGTAGGTGGAGAAGGTGCCAAAAGAAAGATTCCCAAAGAAACTTTTGTGCTGAAGTTCCTAACAAGAGCATATACACACTTTCTATCTTCAGCAAAGTCATTTCAAGTTCATCATTTCAGTTCTCTTCCTGGCCTTTAAAAGCCAGGCCTCCAGATGTCATCACGTAGTACTGACAGAGGCGTGACTCGACAGAAGGTTTTGAACCTTTGGCTCCACTAAGGAGATTGCAGTAATTTCAGCTAATGGAATAATGGATAGCAATCTTAGGTTGTCATTCTCAGTCTGAATCAGTGCTAGAGAGGAGCGGACACTTTACTAGTTTTTTCACAGATATTTATGACAGCAGAGAAATGATGATTCCCAGTTCATTTCCATGCACTTGATTGAAGCGTGCTCACTTAGAAGACTCAGTTTTCTCTGCTGATTCCCCTTTCTCCCCTCTTCTCTCAAATTATCTTTTTTTGCAGCCTGGTGGCTTAGCTATTTCATGGTCCTCATTTCACACTCCTCGACTCTCAGTCCTGATCTTTGCTCAGTAAGCTGCAGTTCAAATCAGCTACAGATGACATCTGGCTGCACATTTAAAATTCCTAAAAGCAAACCCAATTTGGATAGAATTTCAGAAGAAAAAGCAGAAAACAAACACCATACCTAATTTCATGTAATTTTCAGACAAGAAGTAACTTTTATTTTTTACTCCACAGAATACAAACTCAGTATTTTCCTTAACCTTACAATTATTTCTAGCTTAAATTTTTTCTAATCCATTTAAACTATCCAGAATAATTCAAAAATCATTTAGAACTATCACTCCTAACAGATGGATGGCAGCAAAGCTTGAGACAAGTGAAAAAACTATTCTTACTACAGAGAATAATTAGCACAACTTCTTGATATTTCCCATTGATTTCTGTGTTAACAGCAAATGCAAAAAAAAAGACAAAAATACTTATATATAAATTTCTGGAGCTGTCTAAGTAAACATTTTTAAAATTTGCCAGGATAAATTTCCATTCATCCATGAAGACCCAAGTCCTAAAATAGTACTGGAGACAAAGGGATTTTGGAGAGTTTACGAAAAAAATTAAAATTACAGGCCAATGGCACTTGTGCCATTTCTATCAAAAGTTGTAATCATAAGATGTGATACACCAAATAAGTTATATAAAGACATTCTAAGTTATCTCTCCAAGATATATTGCTATGAATTAAAAGATTCAGAAAAATGCACTGTATGCTCTCCTCCTAAGCCTACCTATGTGTTTGTTTGATTTTGATTAAACTTTATCTCATTTTTCTCTTTCTCTATTTTTTTTCCCTCTTTTTTCTTCTTGGCCCCTTGTTATCACACAACTTCTTTCTAGGTCATGCACTTTCCTGGACAGAAAGCATATGTCATTGCTTTGTGTAGTACCTGTACCACCTTCAGGTGAGTGTGTTTATGTTCTACTGTAAATCTGCCCATTAAGTTAACAAAGGTTATAATTAGAGAAATAATAATACAAGGACATATTGCAGATCCCTTACTCACAGTGCTGAGCAATTACTCATGTGAGCTGTGCCATGAAATCCATCACCAACTGCATGACTCCCGTGAAAAACTGAGCAGCAAGGACTTCAATCTGGTCCATTATCATTATGCAACATAGCACATTTGTGTAAATTGTTCTAATTCTGAGGTCTCTTCAGAAAAAATGTCTCTTTGAATACACTCTGCTGCAGTAATAGTTTAACTGCCAAGCTGTGAAGCCCCAGCAGGAGACAGTACAGCAGCCAATATGAGGGGATGTATACAGTATCTAATTAATTCTAATGTTTTTCCATGTTTAATCATCCAGGTCATCAACATGCAAATATTTAAGTGTAAACTTCAGCCTTTCCAAGGGATCTGCAAACACATGACACATAGCAGTGACTGTTCTAATCTTCCCAAATTATACATGATGTATCTACAATGACTTTCATTGTTTTCCACACCATGTTCCCATGCTCCTTGGAGAAAAACTGCCATGCTGGATGGAATCACGTAGGCTGGTTTAGGACATAAGCTGAACAACAACAGCTTAGACTATCCACATAAAAATTGTCAGTTAGTCATACAGAGAGATATGAACAAGTTCTCTCTCCTATTCTGTTTGAGCCTCTGCTGACTTTGGCACTTCTGTGTCCATGGTGGCACCTCTCTCTCTCCTGCTCCAAGGCATTCCTGACCAGGCTGCCAGCTATGGCCATCATCCTCAGCCATATTTGCTGGGTTTTTTCCTGATCATAAATACTCTTCCTCAAACGTGCCTGATGGATCAGTATTTTTAAAAGTTTGAAGACTACAACATATTTTAAAAGCAACTTATTTTCAAGCAGAAAATATCAGAGCTAATTTATCCAGTAAGACGGATAAACTAAAATACAGCATTCTGTTTTGGTCCCTGCTATATGAAAAGAAAAAAAAAAAAAAAAAGATGTGAACAGGCTGGAGAGGGTCTAGAGAAGGTTCACAAAGATGATCAAAGAACTGGGAAGCTACCATACTAGGAAAGGCTGAGAGAACTGGGTGTGTTCAACCTTGAGAAAAGAAGGCTATGGGAAGACCTTATCACCATATTCCAGCATTTAAAAAGGGGCTAAAAACAAGATTGAAACTCCCTTTTGGCCAGGAGGCATGTGGATAAGGCTGAGGTGTAATGGCTAAAAGCTACTCCTGGGGAGGATTCTGCTTGGACATAGGAGGAAAATTTCTCACGATGAGAAAAATTAGCCATTGGATTAAACCCCAAGTAAGTGGTGGGTTCTGCAATGTCAGACACTGCTAAGATTCAGCTGGACAGGGTGCTGGGCCATCTTGTCCAGATCATTCTTCTGCTGAGAAAGGATGGAGCAGATGATCTCTGTGGTCCCTTCCAATCTGGTAGTCTATCTTTCTATAAATAAATTTGCAATTAAAAGGATGCTTTTCACGTTAGAATCTGGTCATCAGTCATTTTACTTTATTTTATTTTTCATAATTGTTTGCTTGAAAATAAGTGTTTTGTCTGTCACAGGTTTTTTTGGGAAGAAGCAGTGAGTCAGAATATGGAGGGAGTTTTCAAGAGGAGTTAATCTGCTGGATGACTTTTTGGGCTGGCATCCATCATTGCCCACACAGTGCAGACCAAGAGCATCTCATGATTTTGGACTTTCATTTTTCACTACAGCTAACAGGTTTCTAAACGTGCTTTACACTTTCCCATAGTGGTAACCATTCTCACAGAAATTACACTGTTGTGCCACCAATACAGTACAGATGCCCAAATGTTTGAATAAGAAATGTGAAATGATTTGGAAAATGAGAGTACAGGAGAAAAAGCACACTCCCTCAGACCCCAACCCTTACTATCAGGTATTTCACAAAATTCAGGTGGAAAGGAAGAATAAGAAAAATGAAAGGGAAAATGACAAATTTGATAATTTGGGATTTCAAAATGAAAAAAAATTGCAACATATCCCAAAGTACTTAATTCCTGCTCACAAGCTTGCTCCCAAAACATCTAACAGATAATTAAATTGATTTTACAGTAAGCCAGTAGGGATTTGACATTGGCCTAGTACAAAAAAAGGGCAGTACTTGCTACTCCTATTGCCTTCCTTGTGTTGGCTTGGAGTCTTCTTGCAGCTGGAAGGAGAATCAAATGACTCTGCTTATGCAAGTGCCAGCTGAGTCCCTATGACAATTTGTTGTTACATTGACATAACACAGTCATCAAATGTCTGGTGAGATTTGGAAAACAGATGGAAGACTAAGTGACACAGAATAAAGATGCACTCTAGCTGTATCTTTACCCCCAGCAAAGGGGACAATACTCCACTGATTCCCAGTGAATGATCAGATGCAGGGGGAGACAGCTCCAGATTAGAAACTCATAAGATTGCCCAGTGCCCGGGAACACATCTAGAAAAAAGAACCAAGAATTATTGGTTCTTATTTTTTCATACAAGAAAATTAAATATAAGACAAGATCAATTATCAATTTTCAGAGGTAACAGTAATTTATAAAATGGGTACACTGGAAGACTAACAAATGCAACTCAGCAGATTGTCAAATCAGAATATCAGAATATACACACACATACATCTAACAGACTGGTGAACCTTTAATATCTCACTTTTTGCTGACTGTTAGACAACCCAGAATTTGTTAAAGGAACTTCTGTCTGATTTCATTCCCCAAAGGATGTATGTTTGAGAAGTCAATCTCAATTGTCAGAAGTTATAATTCTCTGCCTGCAGAAAGGCCCATATAGATAAAGCAATTATCCCTACCTGTCCAGCTTTAGATTGGTGACAGGTTTTACACCGACACTTGTTGTCTTGCAGCTAAAATTGAACCTAATCTTCCAAGCCACTTTTCTAAAGCAAAAGAATTTCAGAGTTTGCATTGTCCAAATGACCTCTGGAATTTCCGAGGGGATTTGATCAGGATTTACAACCATGAAATCTAGTTCATGATCTCCATCTCTGTTCAGATGATGGTGCAATATGCATTTTAGGAAGCAAAATTAGATTATGCTCTGGAAATGGAGATGGAACCACTTCCCACCAGAACTCAGACTGAAAAACGCTGATTGTGCATGGGCATTTAGAGCTGTGTCAAAAAAATGACAGTTTCTTTACTTCTCTTTTTCTTTAAAGTAATCTAAAACTTTCTTTTGTTGAATAAATACAAATGGTAACAGGGTATAGCAATTTATTTTAAAAGCCATTTTTGAGAACATTGTGAATTTTATTTAAAAAGTCCTGTTGTTTTGGTTTAGTTTTTTTTTTTTTACCAATGTATATATATTAGAAAATGCTTCTTTTATATTTAGCAAAAAATTTACTCGTATTTTTAAATGTCTTGGTCATTCCTTTGAGGTTTTTTTTCCATATCAGATATGCGAGAATGAGAAGGGACTACACAACAAATCCCTTTGCCCTCAGAACAATAGCATAAAGAATCCTATTGGCTGGTATAAAAAAAGTTGGATAAATAAGCAATGTAGTTGTGTTCACTGAAAAATAGGAATGGTCTATGTGACTGAAAATCTGTTTAATACTCTTTATCAGCCAGAACACATATTTGCAGGGTACACTGCACATGCACAGCAAGTGCACTATGAACAGGTAATTAATGATCTGCACAGAGCCTGCAATGCAGAAGAAAAGGAGGCAGAGGCGACTAGTGCTCTATGGCAGTGATTGGCAATTAAACAAAGAACTAAGATTTGAGGTGAAACATGTTCTGCTCTTGAGCTTTCTCAAGCAGGCATACAGAAGGTAGTGAAAGGAGAACAAAAACACAATCCTTTTTCCTTTTCAGCTCTACATAAAAGATGGCAATCACACCAGCAGAGAACACTTGCAGCCAATTCAGCTCATTCATCAGCCCTTGTTTGGGCTTAGGCCCAACCCTCACTGAAGTCAAGGGGAGTATTTCCTTTGCCTTCTGTGCTGAAATGGATTGAGTCTTTCACAGGCCTCTGGGAAAGCAGAGAACTCTCCTTTAGCCAACACGGAAAGTGCTCTGTCTTCAAGCAGCACAAATGCTAAAGCAACTGCATGTCAGACATCTCAAAGGGGGCTGGCAGAACTGGTATTACCTTCCCCCAGAATGCTGCACTTGGAAAGAAGCCACAGTAAAATAGGAAGTGCTTCCCAAACATGCAGCTCTGTCTATTAAACTTCATATAAAACTAAGCAGTTCTCTCCTGCTCTCTTCTCTACCTGCATGACAGCAGTGAGGCAGAGCTCTCTGGTGGCTCTCATGAGCAGGAACTGATGGGGTGGTTTTTTTAAAAAAAACCAAACCCAACAAAACAAAACCAGTCTTTATTTAAAGTAATTGTTTGCAAAACTCAATTTCTTTGTATAATCTAAGAAGAAGCAGATTCTACTGCACAATATTCCTTTCACATGTGACTCTGAATAGTATTTGAGTTCTTTTGGAGCACACCAAAAGTTCCTTGCTTTCACCACAAGACCGGCTTCACTCCTCAGTTCAGCTTCTTTCTGACTTTACACACTCAATAGTTTTTCTCAGCTGCCTTACTTGCTACTGAAATGCATGGGAGGGTCTTCCTTTCCACACCAACCCCAGCCCATGTGGCAACATCAAAAAAACCAGGTGAGACTTCCACAGGTTTGAAGATCTCTGACTTCTTTCCCAATAAAGTTAAGAGCCTATGTTTGGAATTACTTATTCTTGTTGGCAAAACCCTCTACTTTTTCTGAACCAAGGCTTCTATTTTTTTCCTCTCTTTGCAGCAATACCAAAGCACTCTCAGGGCATTTGTGAACATTGTGTTCAAGGGCTTTCATGTGCACCAGTGTATCAGCTAGGTGCAATCAGCATTCCAAGACAGACTTGCAGAAAGTACCCTTTCCATTAACCTTTTAAATGTGACAGTCACTTGAGCAAATTGAAATCCATCATTTTAGATTGCTGGGGGATTTTTTCTGAGACTCTTTTTACTCTTTGGCTCTACTTACTGACAATGTGCCCTTTAAGATCCTCTCTGGAAACCAGGTATATCTACAGATACCTTGACCTTATTAATTCCTCTAATTTTCTGTAGTTACACCAATCTGGTGCTGCTATTTTTCTTAGCTCAGGCTTAGGTGATCTCCAATCTCATATATGACTCAAGGAGATTTTCTCCATGGCCCTTCCTTCCTCATTCCTGCCAAGAGGAGAGATGGCTTTGAAGGGGTGAGTTCCTCATACTCTTAACTCTTGGTACCATCACCAAATACCATTGTGGATAGATTGGCAAGAATTTTTTGTATTTTCTACCCTATTTCCAATAGGTCCAGGGACCAAGAAGTCCAGGGAAGAGAGAAGGGTTTGTCTTATATCATATATTTTCTCTGGAAAAAAAACCCAAAACAAACCATGTGGTTTACATGATTCAATTCAGTAGCATAATTTTACTGATTGGCAGGGAAGACAACCTTAAGGGTGAGTTTGTCACTTTTGTCTTAGGTGGTCAAGACGATAACGCTGCAGAATCTTATTAATTGAATTAGAAATTATAGAGAACTGACTGATCTTTGATAACAACCAAAATAACATTTTTTGGAGTGAAAGCGGCAATGAGAGTGTTAATATGTTCTTTGCTTGACCTGAGATTGTGATTATGGATGTGCTGATGAAAGTCAAAGACATTCAATATGTCTGTGTAAGAGGCTGAAGGAATCGAGACTTGCAATTTCATGTCAGTCCAAAAGTCCACACTGGGGCCTGGGGAACTGCGTGACATTCCTGAGTGGCACTTCTCAGGTCAGAAAAGGAATTAAGAATGGCAGAAAGGATTGGCAGAATAAACACAAGCTTTCCACAAACAGAAGATACTATGGAAATCCTGACCACACCAGAACTTTTAAGAACAAGCCATAACTGAGCCGCTGAAATGAGTCACAGCCCTACTTAGCACTTCTGCTGTGAAGGGACATGGAGTCTCTTTTCCCATGCTGGATCTTCCCGATGAGCTCTGGCAGAACAGAATGACCCAGAGGAAAAGTAAAAAACTGCTCTCAAAGCAGGAGAAGGCATCTGGCAAGTTGAAGCCCTGCTTTCCAGTGGATACTATGCACTACTGAGTTTCTGCAAAGTCTGGCTGTGTCTTGCAAGTCGGGTCAGATGGCTGTCTCCAGCAGAGACCCAAATACACAGTGAAATATTTAAACACAAATTCCTTTTTATAAGCAGCCCTCATTATAAGTTCATGATCCTTGCCCAAAGAAATGCAATTTCTTTTTCAGAAGAAAGACAATTTTACCTTGAGCACATGACCTGGAATGGGAGAATTGCTAATGACCCCTATGTGAATTCTCTTTCCCCAAATGAAGTTGAACCATAAGAACTGGCAATACTAAACTAGTGGTGAAGTCTTGACTCTCTTGTGGAACAACTACTGTTTCCAAACCTCTGTCACTGTTGGGTTAAGAAGGACCAAAGCTCTCATAGCCTTGCTGGAGTACACAGTAACTGAATCCTTTTAAGGGCTGAAAAGAAGCCTGAAGTTCTGCATCTGAATTTTATTTCATTCACACTAAAGATTAGGGCTAATGCTTTGTGGTTTGGAAGGAATGGAAAGCCCGAGGGTGGTGATAGCTTTGGACAGCAATAGCTCAGATCTTCGGGAAAAAAAAAAAATTCTCTGCCCAGAAGGAATTGTTACATTGATAGGCTGTGAAATGGGCAGTGATTAACTTTCTGAAACCTGTTTGATGTTACTTGAGTAGTGTTATTTTGAGATAGTAATGTGTAAAAATCCTTTAACACAGACACTGCTGCTTAGCTGAAATCCACCAGTTGTATTTATTACACCATTTTACTTGGGATGTGTTGTTCAGAGTAACATTATTATTTCTACACAGTCTTCTTGTAGGAATAACCAAAACCATCCCAACCTTGATGTGGACAATTCAACATTACTTAATAGACTAATGGGTGAGTTCTCAAGAAACGCATATGGAGAGAGAAACTCAGGTTGTTTTCATAACCTCACTATTCACAAGAGTGCATGTCCTTCACTGGCAGGCTCTGCCTCCCAGCATCCAGGCGTGAATCTGAAGACTTGGACTCAGAAAATGCTTCCCTCTGAATAAATATTTACGATCAACTTTTAAACATGTTCTTTAAGCATTCTATTAATTGTGGATAGACTAACATGATCCTAGGTAGTTTCCTGAATACAGCTGAGGTGGCTGACTCCTCTTTTGCATCTTATGAATCAACTTGATCCCAGGGGCTCTGTATTTCAACTTTCTCTGAAAGTTCCTCGTTTGCGAACACATTCCAAAGGACAATTCGAAGTTTAGATCTTGCACTACAACACTTTATTTCCCTGATAGAATTAATGCACTGGATGTGCAAAATTGAACTGCCACCCCAATTAGCCCTTTCAATCTCTGCTCCTGTTCCAGATTCATGACAGCCCTGTGTGGAGGGCAAAATTCTTGTTTCAATGAGGACCTGAAAATTTATGAAATCTGTTTTGAAATGGAAAGTCCACCTTTCCAAAAAAAAAGATAAGAGTGAAGACATTTTCTTTTGAGTTGATCAGTAATGCTTCACTGAAGATGCTTTTTTTAAAAAAATTATTATTAACATTGGAAATCACATCTTATAATGCAACAGTATTGAGAAAGGTAAAGTGAAAAATAAACATTTAAACATTTTTCTTAATACTTATTACACTTTATTTGTCCTACCTAAACTACACCCAGAGACTATATTTTTTTCCAAAATAATATCAATATGATAGACTAAGCAGATCTAGGTACAAACATTTCCAAGCTTGCTCTGATTCTGTGAATTATCATAGAAACTTATGGCAGGATTAAAAATAAGGATATTAAATGCCTTCAAACCAGCAACAATAGAATAAACGGCACAACAGTTTTTCATTTAATCCAATAATATCAAATCCACCACATTTTTATTGTAATAAAATGGCAGGCAGCAGGAGCTATTTTAAAGAACTTTTAGCAGCTGTGCTTGCATGCAGTGGGTGACCCTCATTTTGCAGCATCACTGGGCTGCAGTGATGAGCGGAGACGCTCCCGCACGGAGCGGACGGGAATGGCTCAGTTCCCAGCGCTGCTCCCGCACGGAGCGGACGGGAACGGCTCAGTTCCCAGCGCTGCTCCCGCACGGAGCGGACGGGGATGGCTCAGTTCCCAGCCCCGCTCCCGCATGGAGCGGACGGGAATGGCTCAGTTCCCAGCGCTGCTCCCACCAGGTGAGGGCAGTCACATCCCTTAATGAAAGCCGAGCAGCTGCCACCTTGAAAGAAAACCAGATTGGCCGCCCACACATAGAGCCGGAGGGATCCTGTTTGGCCTGAGCTTTGTGTACAGCAGAGGGAAAGAAAAATCAAAAGCAAGGAAAGGGAAGAGCCCGTTTCACGAGCGTCATTTATTTGTGGGCTTCGTCTCACGTAGCCCGTTCTGTTTGAACATCAGTTGCTATCGTTTCGGCGGAAGCGGGGGCACTGGGATAATATACATATTTATGTGCAAAACCAACATGGAAATGCAGTCATCTTTGTCCCGATGCAGTGAAAGACTGTAACATCTGCATGTCAATAGCCTCTAAGTTGATTCAGTTCTCAGTGGTGTCATTCCAGAGAAACTCAAGGCAGGAAAGGGGGGAGTTTTCATGCCTTTTTTTTTTTTGCTACTGCACTGGTTTGGGTTTTTTCATATTCTCAATCAAGGAGCCAAATTCAGCAGAGCAGATGAGGATGGGGCACAGCATACTCACCTGGTCAGAAAACCTCCCTGTGCTCTGAAGGAGGGATAAGACACCCACCTTTGCCTCTGCTGAAGGAGAAAATAGCTTTACTTGTACCTCCATGGGAATTTAAAGGCAGCTGCTGCAGTTTGTTAGCTAGGTTAGCTTCTCCAGAGACAATGCTGAGCCTGCCTGGATCCCTGGGGAATGGGAGGAATGAGATCAATGAATGCAATAGCTGCTTGCTGCAAACTCTGTGCTGGCCCTTGAAATCTCCTCAGCTCTATGACCCTTTTAATTGCTTAGGCAATTGTACATGGGCATTAATGAATATTCCTGTCCTCAATTTCATCACAATGACTTTGACATTCATTTTGAAAGAAACCCCGTATTTAAGTACATCCTGTGCTTTTATAAACATCAGCTATTGGTAAGAGACGTGGCCTGGAAAAGGACCAGATGCTCAAGGGGAGCTCTTTATTCCTTCATCTTTCTCCAGCAAATCCACAAGCATACCAGGAAACTAGCATGGGCTGACAAAGGCATTGTGGGCTTGCATGATACAGTAAAACATCTGCTCCCAGGGCTGCCAGCAAAATGCTGACTATGAATGCACAGGAAAGAAAACAAGTACACAGGTGCTGCGATTCTCGTATGCATGAGAAATATTTTAATGGATGGGAAATAGATCAACAGGCCTGTGAGCTTTTGTCATCACTCTTATACTTCCCTTGCAGGAATATTTTAAAAAATCTACAGAGCCAAATATTCTGCTTTTACAAAATTATCATGCTCAGTTACTTAGTCAGATGTTCAAAGGATTTGCCACCCCCCACCATCCCCAAGTCTTATTATTTCCCTCAGTCCTGAAATTACAGGAAATTATCTGATGCAAGCCCAATGTATGCCTGAGAAATTCATCCTGCGGTAGAAGTGACATTAGTGTTAGAAATTTATTATAGGATTAATAACTATTAATCATTGGAAGTAACTATGTTTCACCTAATAGGATAAGTTTAAAATTCAATACACCTTCCACAGGATAGTGATAACTCATGTTGCTGAGAAAAGCAACAAAATGGTTGGGAAAGGGAGTCCCTAGACAAATCAATAACATAATCCTTTCACATCTTTGCATTTCAGTCTAAAGTAAAGAACTACATAAGTTCCCTTGAAAGCTGAACCAAACAAATGGCATATGAGCCACTTTTTAAATGGGAAAAAATAGTTAAGAGGAATTGTTTAGTCAGCTGGTTTGCAGTGTTCTTTGTTTCTCGCTGGGACAAGTGAAAAGGCATCTCCTCTTTCTATGTGCATGTCTGTATTTGTCAAGATATTTCATAGTACAGTCA
The DNA here is from genome assembly GCA_013396875.1 of Vireo altiloquus. NCBI lineage: Eukaryota > Metazoa > Chordata > Aves > Passeriformes > Vireonidae > Vireo > Vireo altiloquus. The sequence goes on along the minus strand of VZRF01007959.1, from coordinate 741,213 downwards.
TATGTGATTCTTGTTTGTTTGGAGTTTTTTAAAGTCTTAAAATAACCAGATTTCTATGAAAAATGTTGTTGTTGTTTTTTTTTTACTGAGACTGTATTCATAAAGGCATCTATCAGCAACAGGCATAATGCACCTACAAAGTAAACATTATCCTCAGCATACTTTGTTTCTAACTCTTTTTTTAAAACAGGCTTGTGTGACGAAATTTTAACTTCAGATAAATCAGATTTTTTAAACTTTTTTATTTGATGGGAAACACGTTACAGAGCTGCTACTTGGTTTTCAAAGTTCTGCATCACATGGCAGGTGCACATTATGAATCTTGTTGAGTGGTAGAACCTAAAAATATTTATTTAAGGAATTTTTTTTCTTTCTTACTGTATAGAGGAATTCTGGTAAAGTTTTGTTATATTTGAACTTAAAGGGAAAAAAGGAGAACCAGAGATTTAACTATTGCATTCCCATTATCCACAAGCTTTTCATTGTTATGAAAGCTGTAACATATTTCATTTGTTTTTAATCTTCTGAATTGTCTGCTATTTCTGTAAGAGTGCAGAGGGGTCCAACTTACTGGTGTTCATTTCCTGGCAGATCATAGCAGCAAGACAATAGGCACACATCCCTCGTTATCCTGCACTAAACCTCCTTGTTTTCTCTGGTTGTTCTGGAGTTGGAATGTCTGGCTGAAATACCTATCTTCCCCTCCCATATGAGACAACACTGTATAGTCTGTGTTGTAGCAGGTAGATGTGTTTACAGGAATAGCCAAGGGTCTTTTGTGGAGAGCAGAGCCTGAGCTAGAGCTGCCAGAAATGCTGGAGCTCAGGGAGGAATTTGAGGAAAATTTGACCTGCTATTGTTTCGTGTCTCCTGGTACCTTAGCAATCGCCTTAGCAATCATCTTGCAATCACCTTTACAGCAAACAAACACAACAGAAAGATGACTTAGTTTAGGTGAGATATTTTTAAACAAACCTCCTCTGAACAATTAAAGTCCTGGTACCTTGCAAGTGTCCCTAATGATAAAGAATAAGGGAGCTACTGTTTTTACAGTTCAGTTTTTAATAGAAAGACTTTATAGGCTTTTCCACTAGGCATTGGAAGGTCTCTAATACACACGCTTGAACTTGTTATTGAAATAATTTGTACACATTAGGAATGCTGCTATTGTAGGAGCCAACTTGAAAGATCTTCTGTAGAATAGTGGAGGGCATGAGTAACCCTCTCTTTTCCTGCAGAGTCTGTCTCAATTTCTACAATCTCAATTGCTGCAATTTCAATTGCAATTGTACATCAGGAGGTACTGTGACTCAGAGGCATTCTTTACTCCCCAATCCTCATTTTCCTTTCTTGCACCTCAAGTGTTAGTGGTAAGCCAGGACAATTTGGCTGCTAGGTCCATTATACTGACTTGGAAGGAGGAAAGGGGTTTAAAATTCAAATCTACATTGGATATAAAATCTACATTGTTAGAGGTCTGAAATCCATCAGTTCTTGGTTTGCTTCTCCAGGAGGAAAAAGCAGATGCTCAGATCCTGCTGCAGACATATGGTGGAAGACTGAAGGAGAAGGCTTCTTTGCTTGTTGCTACTTTGCATTGGTGATGAATGGTGTTGCATCCAGTTGGTGGCCAGGCACTAGTGGTGCCCCCCAGGGATTGGTGTTGGGCCCAGTCCTGTTCAATATCTTTATCGATAATGTGGATGAAGGGATCCAGTCTACCATTAGCAGGTTTACTGATGACACTAAGTTGAGGTAGAATGTCAGTCTGCTGGAGGCCAGGAGGGCTCTGCAGAGGGATCTGGACAGGCTGGATCAATGGGCCAAAGCCAATGGTGTGAGGGTCAATAAGGCAAAATGCTGGGTCCTGCCCTTGGGTCACAACAAACCCTGCAGGGCTACAGGCTGGGGACAGAGTGGCTGGAAAGGTGCCCTAGGGAAAAGGACCTGGGACACTGGCTGAACATGAGCCAGCATGAGCCCAGGTGGCCAAGAAGGCAAAAGGCATCCTGGCCTGTTTCAGCAACAGTGTGGCCAGCAGGACCAGGGCAGTGATTGTCCCCCCATACTCAGCACTGGTGAGGTCACACCTGGAGCTCTATGTCCAGTTCTGGGCCCCCCAGTTTAGTAAGGATGTTGAGATGCTGGAGTGTCTCCAGAGAAGGGCAATGGAGCTGGTGAAGGGTCTGGAGCACAATTCCTATGAGAAGTGGCAGAGGGAGCTGGGGGTGTTTAGCCTGGAGAAGAGGAGGCTGAGGAGAGACCTTATTGCTCTTCACAGCTCCCTGAAAAGAGGCTGTAGCCAGGTGAGGGTCAGTCTCTCCTCCCAGGCAACCAGAAACAGGACAAGAAGACACAGTCTTAAGTGGCTCCAGGTGAGATTTAGCTTGGACATTAGGAAGAATTTCTTCACAGAACTGGGGATTGGGCTGCCCAGGGAGGCATTGGAGTCATTGTCCCTGGAGGAGTTTAAGAAAAGGCTGGATGTGGCACTCAGTGCTGTGGTCTGGTTGGCAAGACAGTGTTCGGTGATAGGCTGGATTCAATGATCTTAAAGGTCTTTTCCTACTGAATTGCTTCTGTGTTTCTCTGATTTGTATGCACTTCAAGACACGACCAGCCTGCAGTCACTGTCGTGTCTTCTGAGCAATGGACATGAGCAGAACCTCAGTAATTTCACTCAATGCAGTCTCCTTCTCTCAGGCTGAAAAAACTCTTTTTCCATGTTCTTACCCTGCACTTCAGGGAGATTGTGCAATTTCACTGCTGGGAAACAAAGTCCTACCACACAGCTGAGAAGCTTTCAGCACCTTGTTACACATTCCAGAAAAACAGGCTGGATTTGCTGATGGTTTTATCATGTCAAGGTAAATATTTCACTATCACTTTTCCTCTCCTTTTCTGCATGATCAGCTTCTGGTCTCATCTGACTAGACTGGAGTGGCAGCTTTTGCAGAGCCTGCTGCAATATAACCTCATTGCTACATGGGTTGCTTCTCTTTTTGCCCAAGACATCTTAATATCTCCATAGAAACCATATTAGGTCCCCATATTCTGTGAGCTCCTGCAATGATAATCTTCTCTCTCACTCACTGCCTAGATTTTCTTCTGATGTCTCCAGGTATCTAAAATTCAATTAAATGGCTAGGAAAATGCAAAGACTTGGTAAAGAGGATTCGGAGCTGTGGTTTCCAGACAGGACTGGCAGGCATTTGGCAGTCCTTACCAGACCATAACTGTACTTTTTTTACTGCAAGTTCACACTTCAGTTGCCTCTTCAGTTAAGCCACAAAAAGTCATTACTTCCATCAAAAGACTCATTGCTGAGTACACACAAGTGCAATGCTTGTTACTGTGGAATTAAGCAGGTGTGCAAATGAGTTCTACTCAGCATCTGGAAGAAGAAAGTATCATCTGGCATTTTCTCTCAGTAAGATCTGAGCAGCTCATGCACCAATTGTTTATATAATCCTTGCTCTTTCTAACTTTGTCTCTATACTTAGCCCCTACAACTCCAAATTATGGCTTCCCTGCAGTATTGCATTTCATGACGACAGAGGGTATTCCATCCTTGATGTTAAAAAGCAGGAGCTCTCTTTGATGTGACCTGCACACAGAGCAGAGAATTTCAAGAAATAGCATTTTTCACATCCTGAGAGGTTTGTCATCACTCCAAACCCACAGAACTGGGATATAGACTTTAACAGAGATGCAAATTTTTTTCAGTCATGTTGCATTTATTGTGGCATGTATAATATACTGATGGCATCTCATTCATCACTGGAGAATAGCACAGAAAAATAGAGTAAAAAATGCACAGGTAAACTCCTTTCCTTAACGTTTTGACCATAAATGTTGAAATTCAAATGAGAACAGGAGAGCAGGTCCCAAAGAGCTGTTTCAACACAAAAGCATGGAGAAGTGACATGCACTTCTTGTGTTCATGCCTGGGGATAGACACCAGGCTGGAAAGTAGAAACTGAATCTTCCCCAAGGGCACATTTTCCAGTGACCTTTCAAAAGCAACATGCCATTTTTCAGAAATGTTCTTCATTATGGTTTGACCCAGCAGATAGCTAAACACTTCCCTCTACCCCATGCTTATATCATAATTTTGTTCACTTCAGCACTTCCAGACTGAACTCAACAGTGTCCAAGCTGAGGAAAGCTGCAGAAGAACAGAGACTGCTCTTTTAAATCCCCACAGGTCTTCTGTTTGCCCCCAAAGTAGCCTGCAAGGGAGGTCCATGTGCATTTCTGAGTGCTCAGGTTTTTCCTAAGAGCACTCACATATTACTAGAAGCAAGATATATTCCCCTGTATAGTGTCCTATCAAGAGTTTAATTCTGTCAAAAATCTGCTGGCTTGCAAAAGTCCACAATAACAACTTCAACAAAAGCTAGCAGTTCTGACAGCCATTCTGTCTCTCTCAGATCTCCCACACACCTATGTACGTCTATATACACACACAGAGCAGGAGGGAGAGAAAATAAAATATGTCTTAAAGTTCTTGCCCATATCTCTCTGACACTGGACAAATAGCTTTTCCCTTATAGTCTTTTACGTTTTACCTCCTTCTCAGCAAGCTTATAGAGCAATTCTGGAGAAAAATGAAATATTGAAGGGCTAATCCTTTATTTAAAAAGCCACCAGATATGAATGGTTGGCACTGACAATTTATTACCAATTCTGGGAAGATTGGGAAAATAAATGTTTCATATCTCTTTGCAAGTGACAGATGAAAGGAGGAAAGTACTCATCAGCTGTGGAGAGCAACAACTTTTCACTTTATGAAAGAAAATTTTTAAAATGTCAGAAATTCATGTATTTTCTTCCTTAAGGCTCACTGCTGATACTTTTCTCGAAGAACTTTATCTCTTCTTTCTGTTTTACAGCCACAGTGGAGCATTAAGGTCTTAGATTAGCTATTACATTAAAAGTTCAACATAATTAGAGATTTGTAGTTTCAGGTCAAGAGACATTCTTCTGAAGGCATAAAACACCTTATGTTTTTTCTGCTTATCCAGGTTGTGAAAATTTTATAGGCCTTGAGCTATTTCTTAGCCTGTTTTCCAGAACAGCTAGCTAAGTGGTAGCACCTTCTCTCTCTTTATATTTCTACTACTTTATCAGATATTTCCCCTCACTCTGTCCACTGTTTTTCTCTCTCCCCTCTCCCCCTCTCCTTTTTTCAAACAAAACTGTTACTCATGTACAAAGAAACAAATAAAAAAATACTGTACTTTGCATCTGGAGGACAATGTTCTAGTTGAGCCCATGAAAAGGCATAAAAGATCCCCAAAGGAGTAAATTACACTCCTGAAAGACAGTATGATGAACTGCCTCTGCTGTACCTAAGACCAGACTTGTAGACATACTCTTCACATTAGAACCAGACTAAGAGAAATAACTAGCTGGTAGGGGGTATTTGGAAATATTATTGCCAAGTGCCTGCTCTGTAAAGCTGTTCCACAATTCTTTGCCACAGATGGGCCTCTGAAGAATGGTTGAGACAAGCCATAATTTGAGTGTCAATCAATTGGCCTGCTTGCACAGCTCTGAGTGGCTCAGCTTTCAACAGGCAAGGCAGAAGGTCCCCTCACAGCAGCTACAGGGCAGGTCTGAACACAAATAACATATTGCTTCCCATACAAACTCCTTTGTTGTCATTCTAAGGAATGCCTGATGAAGGACCATGTATTTTGTGACACCACAAATGGCATTTTGCAAACATGATTTGGATATCAGTTACGATTGTGTGGTCGCTTCCATTTTCTCTGCCTACCTGCTGTAATGCACATGTAAAAGACAATGATTTCTTAAAATCTATTATTCCTCTAGAAATGGGTTTTAATATTGAGACAACTGTTGGCTTGGTCACTGGTATGCATCAATTTGAGCACCACCCACCGTCATGATTCTGCCTTGTGGTGCCTCCTCACAGCAAAGAGAGATAACATTCTTGTTCTATTTTTCTGCTGCTTCCTTGTTTTGAGCCTCATCCAGTGTTCAAATGCACATTCAAACCTGCTCAGATCGCAATGTCTCTCTTTGGCAGTTGTACTGATTTTCATAGAAAAGGCAAGCAGGTGTGTATGGCTCCACAGATACTGCTTTTCTGCATCTGCTCACCTTGTGTTATCCAGAAATAAAGTGATCTGGATTTGAAACATGAGAAAAAACATCAGAGTTTTGTTAAGGAGCACCTATGCACTGGGTTCTGTATCCTTCAGAAGAGAAACCCTGAGCAGATTGGCATAATGATGCCAGTGAAGTCAGAGAGAAGATTGTTAACATCTTCCTCAAACCCCAGGGGCTTTACAGGAAATAGGGTAAGCTTTTGGACTTCTATGTGAATGCTAAGCTAGTTTCAAGGCTGGGAAGATTAGTCAGCCTTCACAGGTAGACTATTCACAGCAATGCTCTTTTCACCCTCCTCTTAGCAGCCTGAAAACCTCATTGGTAGGTTATATTTTGGGTAGAAATCAGTAGGTGTTTGTGAAAGTAAATGAGCAAGAAGGTACACTGGTCCTCAACAAAGGTGATGCAAACCAGAACTAGATCTCCGGTTGAAAGTTGTGACCCCCTTCTCTCCCTGAGGCCAAAAAAGCCTTTTTCCTCACTAACTCTGCTAGAGAGATGTTTATGAAGCTTGAAGATAGAGGTCATTGCCCCTCACTTGGAGAAGTTTATGTTAGGCAGACTGACCTGTACTGGATGAGTCATACCTCAGATAGTACCTAAATGTCCCAATAAACAAAACTGTGGTTGAATTAAACTACATCCCTGCATCCAGGGCCACACGTAGGTGTCACAATGACTCTTCAGAGCTGGCAGGTGCTGCAGTGTGGGGACTCCACAGCTGCTTTCGTTTCTTCTTTTCCTCTTGAGGTTCTAAGGGCTATGAGAGTCTGACAAGGACTATTGCAGAAGATACCAATTTAATTAAAAAGAAGTTGTCCCTGTAGAGCCATGATAGATTATTTAATTCTTTCTAGAACAGCATAGGACATTGATCTCTTCTCAGATGAAGTTTTCCGATCATGAGTATTTGTGCATTCAATATAGGATACAGCAAAAAGACGTTGTCGTCAAGTTACTCCAAAATGAAATTCTCCCTGTAACTGAAAAGTGTTGGACTGATATCTTGAAATAAGAAGATGAAAGCCACCAGCATCCTCTTTGTATGCACATATGCATTACATTTCCAGAGGAAATTTGTTGCTGTTGTGATCAAGCCAAAAAAATTAGTTGCATTAATAAGATTTTCAATGTTTCTATGCTCTGAGTCCATCATGAATTGCTTGCCCAGTATTCTAGATGCTTTTTTCTATTCTCATCACCAGTGTTTGGACTCAGCCTATTCACAGCTGAATAATAGTTGCAGGTTTTTATTCCAAAATTAATTTTCAGTCCACACTTGCATTTTTTGTGTGGCTCACCAACAGTCAAACCCAGGGGCTCAAACTGTGATAGAAAAATGAATACAGAGTGTAATGAAAACTGCCAAATGAAAATTCAACCTCCAGTGAGTACTGACAGAAAAACAGCCTTTGTCATTAAAACAAGGTGTGGTGAAAGCTTATTTTGCCATAAAAATTTTCTAATTAAAAAAAAAGAAAACTCACAGCAAAGGCACTTTAGTTCATCTGCCCATGTTACACAGATACCAAATAAAAGCAAAAACCAGAACATATTTCCAAATACATTAAAAAAAAAAAGAAAGAAAAATCCCTATTTCATTGAAAACTAAGAGAAGAGTCAGATAATCCAGGTAGAAAGGCTGGAAGGCATAGTTTCTGGAGAAAAGCAAAGGTATAGTATATTAATTTTTAAAAATATTAATTTCATAGGGCCCTTTTCATTTCATATTCATATTCAAGAAACAGTCTTTTTAGAAAGCACTTACTAAAAATATGAAAAGGATTCAACAAGATCTTTTTTATCTGCACAAACCTAGGTTTATTATGTAGAGTTTGTACCATCAACTTCCTCAGAATAGATAGCAGAGGTTACATTTCTGCAGACATTGATGGACTCCCCTCACTGGCATTTTCAGAGGCAGTAAAGCATCAAAAGACACTGGAAAGGGAATTCAAGTACACAGGAGACCTCATAGACCTAGGATAGTCATTATATTTTCTTCTTCACCACCATGTGTCATATCAAATTAACTGTTTATCTTGCAGAAATCAACTTGTGTTTGCATTTCCTTTTTAGCTCTGTTTGCAGATATAAACCTGTGAATCTTCTGTTTTGAAGGGGGAGTGCCAAAATACAAACTTAGAGTTCACCCCCTTGAGCAATTTTTGGGTGAACTCAGCTTCCTGTTTCTGCATTTTGGCTTTAATTTCTTGAGAACTAAAGTATAAAAAAACTTCTGTGCCAGCACATCAGGGATAAAATCTCTATATTAGCTGGCAACAGCAGCAGGAAAGTATAATAAATATCTAAACACTTTTCTGTTCAATCCTGTGCATTTATGGCTAAGCTAAGAAGAAAACAGATACAAAATAAGGAGGAAATTAAGAGGATGATATCTGTATTCTGTATTAAAATTCCCCTGAATTGTTTTGAGTTACTCATAAACCTGTTCTATACATAAATGATTACTGAATCAAATCTGAAAACAGGGCAAGCTAGTCCTTAAATCCATCTTTACATATCTGGAAAGAAATGAAATTGTATTAGGAAGGACTTCAATCATGGAAGCAGACACAGGAGGCACTCTGCCACCAAGCAGTAAAATATGCAGCTCTGTAGAACAGTCTATCATCTCTTAACTCAGGTGTAATTTCAGTTCACAAGATAACTCCTGATGACTTAATCACTGGACCAATGCTGAAGGATGCACTGCAAGCAATGTTAATAACTCATTGATGTTGATTGAGGTAAGTAGGATAATCTCACACACAAACAGACACAAAAACAGTTCATCAAGGCTCAAGAAAGTTAATGAAAGTTTGTGGGAGGAATATTAAAGTTAACTGGGATTTTTTAATGAAAAAAATTTATTAGAGACTGTTAAAAAGCTACAAATCAGTGGATGAATGAAGGCAGCAATTAACGTGGATGGAAAATGACAGAAGGGGAACAGGAGTAATAGATATCAGTGTAAATTAGAATTTCTGAAATATAGAAACTGATTAGAAAATCTAAGGACACAAGGGAAAAATCAACCCCTGGCAAGAAAAAGATTATTATGAATATTTATGGAAACATAGCTTCTAAATTTTTGTATAAATTTTTAAGATACATTATTTGGTAGCATTAGATCACACACATTATTTGATAGACATGATAAAATTTTAAGTGATATGGCAAAACCAACACTATTTGAAAATACTTACAATCTATGCTTGGGAAAAAGCAGATGATAAACATACCCAGAGAAAAGTTCACTAGCTGATAAAAGGTCTGTTATATGCTACATCAGTGTTTAAACTTTTTTTTTTAAAAGCAAGTAGTTCTGGAGTATTTGCACCCAAGAGTGCTGCAAAGTCTCCGCAGTAAGTCCTGGCCACTAACATTCCCACTTAGAAAATAAATTGTGGAATAAGTAGGAAATAAAACAGACAAGAAGAATCTTAATACTTATAAGTGTTCGGCAAGGATTAGGCTAGTTAGTCAGTCAGGCCAGAAATAATGGAAAATTCATCTAGCTAATAAAGGACAGGAATATAATTAATGCAGAACAACATCTTCTACTAGAAAAGAGTGTCTTTTTTTCATTTTTTAGAAGAAATTTTGATGTACATAATCAACTACAAAATATGCCTGACTCTCAAGCTGCTTTTCTACGTTACTGAATTCTCTGGACAGAAAAAAAGCTCTCCACTGCATTGTTAAAATGAACAAAGGCCATGGAAGTGGCAAACTGGAAAATGTAGATCTCAAAGAAGAATGAAATGGAAACACCTTTAATGAGGTCCAGCACAATACAGCTTCTGAGTTTAGCAAATGTACATAAAAGAAATGTTTGCAAACATAAGTAATGGCAAGAAGAGAGGATTATGGGTGACTTTAACTACTTTTAAGTTCTCCCTATTAAAATAAAGAAACCCAGGTGTTTCCTCCATATAAAAAGTTCTTTGCCAAAGAAGGAATAGGCAAAGTGAAATCTGTTTATCGGTGTTATAAAGGAAATCAATGCAATATGGTCTAATTGTGTCTTGAGTCCCTAAACCTGAGAATTAGGAGTCTGTTTTCTATTCCTCCCAACTACAATCCATTCTTGCAAGGTAAGCCTTCCTCTCACAGTTGCTGTTCTTAGTTCTTCTTTGCAAAATGTTGAAGATTTTCCAAAGAAATATGTCCCTTGTTTTCGGGGAAAAATGATTTATACTGTGAATGCCACTTCAAGAATAGTAGGCAGTAAATTTTATTAAGCTGTTTTGCCTTCTTGTCAGTACACTAAGCAACAGGTGTCTTATAAACTAGAAGATAGCCACTGAAATGGATAAAGCTGAGGTCATCAACAGAAGGATTGTCTGGGGGCAAGGGAGCAAGGCAGAATAAAGACCCCTTTACCAAAATGCCATAAATTTGAATTTCCAATTTTCCTGGATCCAAGACAAGAGCTCCCCTTCTCTGCCTGATCTATGACGATCTATCACACCACAATACTGAATATTACTTCTTCCTTCTACATTTTTTGTGTTATTATTTGCAAATCAGAGTCTGAAACAACTAAGCCGCACATTGGAAATGCATTTTGCACATTGTCCTGGGCCAACAGCTGGAATTTCAGAAATGGCAGTTTATAAGTACAAATCCTCCCATTGCAAATAAACGCAAAGGGCAGGTGTGAGCAAGCACCTAACAGCCACTGCATATACAGTCAATAATACATGCAAGCATACGAGAGGGACATTAATATCTGAAGCTTCAATTCAATTATGCACTACAATTTTGACGTTAAGATGTCAGTAAAAAATATCAGTGCTAATATTTTTCCTGTGCCTTTATTACATAAACGTTTCTGCCAAGTGAATCCCCCTTTATTCAGGCCTTACCTCTTTTACTCCTAGGTGGAGGTACAGTGCAGATCTATCTCCCCGCTACAAAATTGTTTGCCTCTAATACTAGTCAAAGCACCCCATTATGCATGGTATCAGACTGCCATGAGTAATCTGCTTGAAATAAGAGAGGCTTGATAGCTCTGACCATTCCACAGAATACTGTAATCATATGCTTTCTTTGCAAGTGTTCTCAGGAGCACACAAATTACCACCTTTATTAGAGACCAGCAAATCTATTTGAATAAAAGCAGAGTGGATGCGTGCTATCCCTCAAACCACACTAAACACGAGCCTTTATAATAATTATATATGTACATAAAAATCATTGCATTATTCCTTCTAAACAAGAATTTTTTCATATCTGCATGTCTTGACTGAGAATAAACAATATTTAGAAACTAACTCCAAATCAGACAGCACTGGCAAGCTCCTAACTTAAGCCCAGATAATTTACAAACATTTTAAATCCAGTGAGACTTTTGATGTCTAAACAAATGGAAACAAATCTCTATATTCTTTGTTGTGAATATTTCACCTGAAAGGATCACACATGTTTGCCAAGTAAAGCTGTCTTTGTTCCCTTTAACATTTGCTTTTTTTTTGCTGGCCAGCCTTCGCGTACGAAGATCCGGGGAAGACCTCTTTTTCCTTTCAGACCTTCCAGCCTGCGCACTGGATTTTTTAGGTGAGACACAGGGCGCGCAGATCTGAGCCCACCCTTTAATCCCGAGGTTCTTCTGCCGGGCCAAAGCGATTCTGGACAGTGGCAGCTGAGGTCCTCCTCAGGACGTAGGCAGATTGCCCCCTTGCAGGGCTAACGAGCTCTGCCTGCCCGGGGAGTATCCCCAACCGGGACTTGAACCCGGGCCCCAGCAATTACTGTGCCATATGCTTAACCACTAGACCACTGGGGCTCCCCCCTTTAACATTAATTTTTAAATAAATAAGGACGTGTTGCCATGTTGAAGAAGAAACACAGAACCTGGGCACATATGCTGCATGTGTAAATGATGAGGAAGAGCTCACGAGAACACACACATTAAATGAAGTTAACGAGAAGTGAAATTAGGATTGAAATGAGATCAAGCATTTTATCCAGATGAGGAATGACCAGAAGAACTCCATCCATATGAACCCAAGATATACTCGCTTTAAACTAAATACTAGATACCTAAAAAATGCCAGTTGACTTGGCAAGTCTGAATGGTTACCTTACTGATCACAAACAGGAACAGTTATGGATCCACAGCACTGCCTTTTTGGGGAGCCTATTGCATAATAGAAACCTGTTCATGTACAGTGCTGGAAGTTTCACAAGCAAATGTCATTGTTTCTGCAACAAATTGAAATATGATTGAAATGAGGGAGATCTCTGTCAGGCAGCCACAGCAAGCAATTGCAAGGCAGGCCTTCTGTTATTGGATGAACTGAAAAATTAACTGCTCATTAACTTCTTCATTTTTTTTAATAGCTCTAATAAGCATAGTTACATCAGGCCCTCTCCCACTCTGTATTACAACATGTTCAGCTTTTCTGTTTGGCTTTACCACCTTTTTCACCCCTGTAGAAAATAAATAACATTTACACTTTCATTATGGATGGAGCTTCCCAGGCACCACTGTGGTCTTTCCTGCAAAAGTCACATCCTGGAAGAAGCATCAGTCAATATCAGCCTTTTCAAGGGCACCAAAATCTGCTGCTGTCAAACATGTGGGATGCTCACAGTCAGCTCTCCTGTCCTTATCACCCACTCATTGCAGTCCAGTGACCTTTCCAGCACAGTAAAAGCTGCCAACATACTGCAGACATGGTAAAAGTATGCAAATGCCAAGTGCTATTAAATATGCCTATTGTCTCTTGAAATACAAGCCATTGCTTTCTCTCCTCCAAAAGAAACCTCTTAGATCATTGTGCAAATAGAGACAACTTGAGGTTATATTGATTTTCATTCCTTAAATTCAAACAAGCCTCAGGAATATGTTTAAAGGCTGTATGGCTTCTTTAGAAGCTCGCAGAAGACGTTTGAAGTGAGTACATGCTTTGTAGATCACATGGATATTGTAGTCATTTCAAACACTAAGGCAAGGGCTTCCTAAGGGAGCTGCCTGTCCTAGAAGCTGCAGCTTCTGAGGACGCCTGGACACCTACTCCCCTTGAGGTCTCAGGAAATCATAAAGTCCTAACAAAGAGGCAATCAAAGTATTTTAATGAGAATTTATAGCTTATTACCTTCTTACCCGTTTAGCTGACATGAAAGAATTTTAGAAAGGGAACAATGTCAACCTTTCATGCAGCTGAAACTTGATCTCAGTTGTATCAGAGTGCTGGATAGCCTTTCAACAGGAGGAGAGGTGGAATTAGACAAGTGATTAATACCCACTGGTTTCACAGACAGCCTGGCATAACATATTTTGCTAGCAGGTCAGTCAAGAAGTAAGATTAGTTTTAGCTCAGAGCTCTCTGTCTCTCCTTTTATGATAAGATTTATGAATTAATTAGAACATTGAAAAATAGATATTTCTAGTGTACATTTTTAATAAAAGTCTACTAATATTGCCAACTGCTTCCGATGTCAGAGTTTCCTTCTTAGGCACATACTAGTTTTCAGAGTTTGAACGACAAGCTACCAAACCCAAACACATTGATGAATTAAAAAAATAAGTAAATGTAAATCACTTTATTTTACAGAAAAATGTAAGACTATTGTGACTAGCTGTCATGAACCCCAAGATTATTCCTTAAAATCCAAATTTTAGGGCGTGTAAACAGTATATTCCTGTCAATGACAGACAGCAACAAGGATGAAACAAATCTTTGCTAAACTCTAATGCCATAGGAAACATAGAAATTGTACTTTTACTTACACATCAGGCCAACTGATTTACAACTGCCATATTTGGCCTCATAAATACAGTCACAACTCAGTCCTGCACCTATGCAGACTACAGTCCTTTTGATAACCTAACTCTAAAGATCACCAACCAGAGCCATTCTGAGTGAAGAAAACTGTGTGAATGACCACAGATATAAATAAGAAATTTTTTCCCTACCTCCTTCACTTTAGGCAGCATTAATGGAGTCTAAAGGAGAATTTGACTTTTTTTGAGGGAGTTAATCTCCACAAAGACACATGCAAAGAACAAAGTTATAAGCCAAATCCATGTTTTCATAATTTTTCAATCAGAATTTTCACTGGTACTCATGATGGTTGGACTCAATTAGTTTAAGGGTCTTTTTCATTCTAAGCATTTCTATGGGTCTGATTATTCATGATGAATGCAATTCCTCCATGGGCAATTAAACTTAATTTAGCACTCCAGAACACAAATGAAAAAAAAAAATGGAAAAAAATGCATAAAATAGTACAACTTTGTATTCCTGCCAGCCAGGAAGTAGTTGGACACCTAAATACGCAGATACCTCTTTAAAAAGGATTTTCAAAAGTGATGAGAATTCAATGAGAAGCAGTACTGAAAATTTGGCTAGGAGTCGCTAGGAAGCAACACAATGGTTGAGTTTATTCAGATCTTATTAATGTAGTCTAAGAAGGGTAAGATTCCTTTCTGTGACTGAGAAAAAAAGACAGACTAAAGCTTGAATTCTCTAGTAAAATTACCTCTGGAATTATCTCTGCATCTATTAGAAATCAAGATTTAGATATTCCCTTTTAACCAGTGCTGCATATTTAATTTTAGGTTTACTTCTGTAAAGAGTCCTATAAGTGCAGAAAGATCCTCTCATCCTGCCTCTTCTGACACATCATGTAATTTCTTTTCTAAGCAATCTTTTCTTCTTTGGGTTTCATAAGGTAACACAGCTGTGCACACAGATCTACAAATAATAGAAATAATAACAACAATCATAATAAACTTGAGCAGTCTTTTGTCCTGTTCATTACATTTCAGAATTAGGCCTCAAAAAGTTGTATTTCCTAATCAATGGGAATCATAATTGCTCAATTCTTTTTCCTGATGATAAAAATAAAGTCATACTTTTATTATGGCTGCATATTTTAATGTAATTGTCATGTTTGGATTTTGTGCAATAATTAAAGACAAGACAACAGTGCTGTGCCAACACCCAACAGCATCTTTACTTAGTTAAGCATAATTGTAGCAAATTTAGACAAATGTTGTAATAAAGTAATCTGTGGTGTGTTGGGTTTTGTAGTTGAATATACAGAAACACCTGCCTCTAATTGTTTCAGAATGCATTTCCTCACATAAGCTTTACACATAACTAAATTATAGAGTTATATCAAACTGTTGGTCTATTAAAAAGATTGTATCTCTAAATCCTAATCATAACATTCATAAGAAATACTGAAGGCAATTAATATTAGAGTGATACCAGACCCTTGAAAAAACCCAGAGGACAAAAGGCAGCACAGGGAGCTTTAATTTTATGCTGGTGCACACTGTGGGTTTTTCTTATTAAAATTTAAATTCATTCTCCTTTTTATAGCAAGCAAGACTGTTTAAACATTGTACTTTGGAAAAAAAAAATGTTACAAATGGACATTTAGCAATGAAAATGCAAATCTGAAATCTAAAATAAGATGTTGACCCCCCCACAGGGCTTCATGGTAGTAGAAAGAAAAATCAAGAGTCTTCAGTATAGATGGAGTTAATCTTGAGCACAAACACTTTCTTGTATTAAGGATTTTTCTGGACCTTTCTATGAGAGTTTCTCATACTGCTACTCTCTGCCATAATCTGGTATTTAGCAGAAAGATTAACATCTGGCTGAGAATTTTCTTTACTCCCCAAATTCTATTCAGATTTGTCACACATATTCAAAAAAATTTTGCTTCTTAAGGAGGAAAAGGCATAAGGGCATCATGCAAACAGTTTGTAAATATATTGTTTCCCAGAAATTTTTACTTGAAAGCACAACATTTTTGAAACTGTGTCGCCAATTTCACAGCTGAATATACAACATATAATATATACATTTCATTCACATTTTAAAGTTAATTACTTCAGGCATCATTCAAATTCCTTCTGAACTTTTTAAAATATAGTCAGTGATGGGAATATTTGGTAAAACTATTAATGTTGCGGAATATTTTGGGGACAGAAAGCTGATTTGAAATATTGCATTGGAAACTTAAACTTGAAAGTAATTGTGGTCTCTTTGGGGACAAAAAAAAAAATCATTTTTTTATTTCACTGAAGAGCACAGCAATGAAGACTTAAAACAATTCCCCCCTCTAGCTGCCATCAAAGTGTTGTTTCTGAACAGGAAGCCAGTAACCATTGCCTAACTACAAAACTGGGTAGCAGAATAGTAGATTCTGGATTCAGGACCTGGTAGTCCTGAATAAGGACTGAATAAGGTTGCCAGTAAGTACCTGGACTGGGAATAAAATTTAGACCAATTAGTCAGGTGTTCTCTCACACCTCTGCTCATGAAATAATAATGGCTTGTTAATTACTAGAATAGAAACTAAGAGAACCTTTAAGAACCAAACATCTGTATTGGTTCTTAAAGATGAACACTGATTCCAGTATTTCTCTGCATGTACTATCACAAAGAAAGGGCCGTACTTGTTGGCTAAATACTTTCTTAAATTGTCCAAACACTTCTGATTCCAAGCCCAGTTCTTGTGGAAGTTGAGCTCATTAAAGGATATGAAAAGTCAGACTACTTGGGAGTTTTAAACCAGGCATTAAAGAGTGAATTAAAGAAAATTGTTTAGTACAGATGTGTTTTAAACACTGATGGAATCTATTTAAGAACTCTACAAGTGTCCTTTATGTCCACAGAGTGTTCTAGACACAATGACTGTTCCTGATGATTTTTTTTTTTGGACTAGAAGGACGTGGTCTGCAAAACACTCAGATTCTAATCAGAGGCCTAGAGGAGAGCCTGCAGACTCACATGTTTAAGTGATGTTTCCATGGATACAACTGACATGATTTGCAGTTTGCAAATTTACCTTCAATAAGTGGGAAAACATATCCCACCTTCCCAAAGAATTGAGTGTCAAGATACAGATATCCCCTGTTCCTTCGATAAATGTGAAGCCAAGGAATGGAGTGCAGAATCAAGGAGAAAGGCACTTGCATTGCTACTCTGACAAACACAGCAGTGTGTGCTGGGGAATCTTAATCATGGTGGGGGATTTTTTTGGGTGGAAGCAACATTTAGGCTGAAATAAGTGACAGCACAAATAAAGACCAGGAAACAATTGGTTGTGAAGAAGTTCTGGAAAAAAACATATCAAAGGGATGCTGTGGGCCATCAACCAAACATGAGTCAACAATGCCATGCTGTTTAAATGAAAAGAAAATGCTGCATTTGGCTCTGTTAACAGGAATAGCTCACCAGACATGTGATGCAATCCTTCCATCCAAACCCTGTCTGAAATCCTGACTTCTATTCAAACGCCCACACAGACATGTCTTGAGCGTTTCAGATGTCCGTGGTGGGAAGAATAAGAAGCAGTGGGCATGTATTGCTGCAAGGAATATTCAAGAATGATATTAGGAGAACTCTATAGCAGTAAGTATAGTGCAGGCATGTAATATATTGTCAGGTGAAATTCTGAAATATCCACAACCATGAGCCATCGAGAGTAAGAGGGACAAGTCTATCAGGAATGACAGAAACATAGACCATCATAACCTGAGGCTGGGACAAGCTTTTTGATTCTGGGCTGCATTAAAATCAATGGCACTGAAACACCAGGGATCACTAAATACTATAGCCACCCTGAATTTCATCACACTAACAGACTATCTTACCACATCAATCCCCAGGGTATATTAAAATTAACAGTTTGAGCAAAGACATATTCTAAAGGTTACCACTTTTCCAAATAATTTTTCTATTCATACTAGAACCACTTTAGCCTTTTTGACAGTTGTCAGTTTTGGTAAATCCCTCAGAAATCCAGGAAATGGTTCAGGAAGCTAGTTTTCTACCTGAAGAATGTGCAGAGATATGTACTGAATGCTCCATTCTGCCCTAGTTCATTCTACCCTCTCTTCTTTCTACACAGTCTATTCAATGTCAGCCAGGAAGTTAATTTGGATATGCAATGGTAAGGATGAGAAGGAAAGCCCAAGGAAGCCCTGATGATGAATACTTTAACAATAGAAACAGATTTTCCTACAGAGTTCCTGTAACCAGTCAGAGACAAAAAAACTTCACCCAATATTCAAAATTTCCATTCATTACTCAGCTTTTGTGGAGGCATGGAAAGGATACGATGAATTACATCACAAGATGCAGGGGGAACAAAAACATGTGATCTTTGCTATAATTAGGAGGTGTATCTCAAGCAGAGCACTGATTGCCTGAAATTGTATCTGCACTACAGGAAGCAAATTGTGGACTTCACTTAAATAAAGCTTTCTTATAAAACAGGGGCATGTCACTGGGTCATTATCAGCTGGGGCTGGGCAGCACTGTAGGGCAGAAACATGGGAGAAGTTTAGGATTCTGCACAGTGCTACAGGCTCTCTCCATCTTCCTCATGCTGTGCATCAAGTATGGGGAGCTCAAAGAAAACTGAGTAGGCAGTGGGAACTTATGAGCTCCAAGCCCCAAGGCAGATGAGAAGTCAGAAACTGGTGGTTAGGTTTGTATCCTTTCCATTCTTCCCCAGAAAATCTGCCTCTGAGTGCATTTCATCTGACATGTTCACTGTAAATCTAATAAACCTCCCTGCATTCAGTGAGATGCTAGCTCTTCCATCAAAAAAAAAAAAGATTTAAAATCAAAGTAGCTGGTCTAGTGATAATAACAGCGAGTTTCTGGCAGGGTTATAAAGAGATTATTTGCTGAGACAATGTTTTATTTGTTGATGTGGTCACCTGAATAAAGGTAATGGTTTCCCCTTATGCTGGCAGGAGCTATTGTACTTGTTAGACTGAATAATTCCTTTTCTGAAGATTTAGAGATATTTTCTTTACTGTAATTGTCATACTACACTGACAATCTGAATCCCATTACCTCGTAATAACTGAAATTTAAAAGTGGAATTGTGTCATTTGAAGATTAATACAAAGGATATAGAAAGACTTGTGCTATTCTTTCCTCTACCTTTTATTCTGTGTGTCTGTTAGTTGAATTTATTCCAGTGTGAGCACTTTTTCTTCATTTTAACATCCCCTAATGGATTTTACATCTCTTGGCCAAACTTACCTCTGATATAGCATTCAAGCAATTAATGGACTCCTTTACAACAGACCTGTCTCAGACAGCAACCCTGAATTATTTAAAGGAAAAATTATCATTAACATAGGATGTAAAGTCATGTTGAACTGAACCAACATTTGGAAGCGGGACCTGCTAGGAAATGGGCTTTAAAACCACAGAAGTGCTCCAAACCAAAATGTGACTCTGGACCCAGAGAAGAGGCTCAGGCCACTAGGAATGGGTACGTGAATTAGAAGACTACTATCCCTCAATTGGAACCTCTTAGAAGCAGTTCAGGTCATCTAAATATTTAAACATTTGAATATTTAAAGGTGTTTAATGGGAGTTGAGAGCACTATTTTTTTATTAATTCCACTTTAGTGCTGAGAGTAGAACAAGATAATTCAGGCAGTTGAATGTGCTGCTTGTGACTTAGCAAAGGCAACGTAGTGTCTGTCTGCTGAGTACAGTCTCATCAGTCACCTGAAGCACCAGACCTGAACCAATCCTAAACAAAAAAAACAAGCAAGATGAGAAAGTGATTACTTTTCTTCTGATTTATCCTTCTTAACATGTATCTTCAGGGATCAGATGCCTATGCCATCAGGAAGTACAATATTGATAATCACATCAGAAAGAAGTGGGTGAGAGCAAGACCACACCNAGTAGTGTCTGTCTGCTGAGTACAGTCTCATCAGTCACCTGAAGCACCAGACCTGAACCAATCCTAAACAAAAAAAACAAGCAAGATGAGAAAGTGATTACTTTTCTTCTGATTTATCCTTCTTAATATGTATCTTCAGGGATCAGATGTCTATGCCATCAGGAAGTAAAATATCGATAATCACATCAGTAAGAAGTGGGTGAGAGCAAGATCACACTTCTTGGTAGCAGTTTTCTGGGAGATGTCTTTAAGTTGTACTACAAGGCCATGCACAAAAGTAGATGAGATGAGCCAATTACTTCCCCCAGTGTGCAAAAATGGAAGGATAGGGGAGCACAGCAGCAGTCCAAAGGTCATTACCAGAGAAGAATGATTGCAAAAACTATGGACAGCTTTCTCCCAATCAAATGTTATTGTCCGAATTAAAAGTTTTTGCTAATATACATGGGAAGCAGGAGAGAGGATAGATTGGAAGTAAATTTTGCAAGACTGGTGTCTGCATCTCTGACCTGTTGTGTGGAACAGAAGCAATGGGTACAAGATGGTTGCAAATGCACTCAAGATCAGAAATGACAAGGGGAAATAAAAAATTAATTTAAAAATACATTTCACAGTTCACGCACAGTTAGGTGCAACCTCTTTTTTTTAAAATTCCCTTCTCTATTAGGGATTCACTTTACTTGATGTGATATGTGTTGTTTTATACTTATGGGAGCTGACTTATGAATAATGCAATTAGTGAGTTTGGGCTTTCAGAAAAGGTCTACACTTACTAGAATTTATTAAATTTAAGCAAGGGGTACTTTGCACTTTGTGTACTCTGCAGGGTAACTATGAAGAATGCATAACTTTGTTGAAATAATTATTTTCCTCTCATTACATTATGATTAGATTCACCTCATTTAAATTCATGTTAGCATCTGAGTATAACAGAGTAATAGCACGAGAATCCTAGCCTTGGATTTGTATGGCTCAAGCAAATACAACATATGGGCTGGGCATGACACACCACAGTAAGCACTGACATGGGGAAAACACCAGGTACCTTCACCCTCTGTGCACTGCTCCTTGTCAGTGTTTTCCTATACAGCCAGGCTGAAACACAGGAATCCAGAAAAGGCAATTACAAAAAAAAATTGTTCTGAGAGACTCAAAATCTTCTGTTAATTTTTGTGGCCCTCCTCTGAACCTGCTCCAAGAGTTCCATGTCTTTCCTATGCTGAGAATTCCAGAGACAGATGCAGTATTATAGGTTAGGTCTCAACAGAATGGAGTGGAAAAATCAAAAGATAGTAGAAAATCAAAGGATAAACACAAAAACGTATTTTGCAGATGGTATCACAGATCCACTGTCAGCCCACTGGAAGACTGAAATTATTAAGGTCATCTTCCTCACTGTTATTCACCCTTTATACCATTGGTGCAAATCTTCTTTCTTCTAACATTCACTGTTCTCACTGTAGTTTCTTTAGAGCAATACCCGTACCCACTGTTAGCTGCAAACCAAGATATTGGGGCTGAGCACACATTTTGCAGCTTAGGCGAAAACAAAATTAAATGTTCAATTGATCTGCAGTAAGTTCTCTGTCTGATTTATATTATCACAGAGGTTTCCTTTTGGTCTGGAGACTAACAGACTGTGAGCTGTTAAAAAACGAACCAAAACAACCAGAAGCAAAGGGGATCAAACAGCAATTTTTTTACAATGATGTCTGAGTGAAAATCAAGCACATATTGTATTTTATTGAATACCTGTCTTTTCTGAATCAGATTAGAAGTGGCAAGAGTCTAGAACTCCTGGTAATCCCTGGATTTTATTTTTTTTAATTTGTCTTGGCAAAGATTGAGGCCATATTTATGAAAGGGCAGTAATGTTATTGCTTGCCTTATTTTGCAGTTCTATTTCCAACCCATTAGAGGCTATAGATTCATAATAGTTAAAAACTTAAGTGTCTAATACAGATATTCTGTCATGGCAAAACACAAGGGAAAGATTGCACCTGTCAGTGAAGGACAGAGTTCTGCTGCATCAAACAGGTATCTGAGTTCATTTTGCTATGGAGCTAAAGGAGTTCTAAGTCACTTTAAAATATTAACATCCACACAAGCCACCAATGCAGAAACCTAAATCTCTCCTTGCAAAGAGAAGGCCACAGCAAACAACAAATTTTCTAATATATCAGCTTGTGTGCTGCAAAGAGAAGACAGCTTCAATTAAAGGCTAAGAACATCCATATGCATGTGAGTGGTTTTGTTTTGAGGCTTTGAAATGGAATGTCAGAATGGTTTCACAGAAATGCTGAAGATCTCCTCACAAAACGTCATTTATGTTAGAGCCATAATTGTCAAGCTGCTTATCAAGGCTAGAAGTGTTCAAGGATGTTAGTAATTTCAGGAAATTTATGAAAGAGGGAATAAATTTTGTTTAAAGCATTTTGTTTAAAGATTTTTCCCAAAATTTTACCATAGATACCCAAATATATTAGCTATTATTTCTGAAGATCTACTATGCTTTTGAACTTGAGACAAAACAAGACAAGAAACTTTTTAGGAGGGGCAGCTTGTGGCCTCAGGAGCAGAATCACAGTCTGAACATCGTGTAAGGAGAGAGATAAAAATAGGTGGTCTCCATTCTTTGACCTGATCCTGCACTTTGTGCGCACAGGAGCAGATGTGTTCATTTGTCAAGTGGTGGCTGTTGACAGCGTTTTGTACTGGCACAGAGGGATGATGTGCCCTAGAAACAATGTCAGTGCAAAGCAGAGTTCATCAGTCAGCTCTGGGAGTAGTTACAAACCTCCCCATATGTCAGCAGACATTATACACCTCTGGCCTGAGAGTGAACAGGGCAGAACAAGCTGACCCCAGAGCAGCTCAGCTGAGCCTCCTGCCCTTGGCATTGCTCCCAGTTCTGCTCCCAGGGCTTCCTTCGCAGCAAGCTACAGACTGACCTTCGGAAACAAACAAAAAGGACAAGATCTCAGGTCCCACCAAACTCCTCCCCACAGCTTTCCCTGCTAAAAGACAGGAAAAAAAACTGCGTAATGTTGCAGAAAGTCACAATGAAAGGGATGGTTGAAAGTCATTACCTGTCAGATCCTCTGCTTGAGCAAATCCATTGAACCTAAACATCCTTTTAGTTTTAATGGAGCAATAGAAGGGGATTTTGTTCCAGAGGAGAGTGCAGTGCTATCTAGGCCACATATGCCTTTAAACTTCCTAACTTAAAAAATGATACAAAACCGAGTAAGTTAATCACTTTATTCACATGTCAGTAAAACCCCTTGATCATGCAAAATCTCACACACCTGTCTGAATTCAGAAGGTTTCAAGAACTCACTAAAAAAAACCCAAAATAAAATAACCTGCCACTTTTTTCGTGTCTTTTCCTTTTTTTTTTTTTTTTTCCTTTTTGCCCATTGGTTTAGGCTTCCTAAAATATTTACATTGCTTTAAACTCTTTTGCAACACTTTCAGCAAGTCTCCTGTCTAGTATATCCCTGTTACATGCATGACCTCTCTTAATGCAGCTGTGCTTTTGTCTGGCTTTTCACTATTTACTGTATATTTACTGTAGCTCTGGCTGGTCTTATTAAAACCTGGACACATCATTCTCTTATTTTTATCTAGTATAAATAATTCTAGGCAATTATTTTTCTGTCATATGGCCATTAGGGATAGAGCAGGTCATCATTTTGATTGTATGCTAGAGTCCATGGAACTCAGACACTCAAAATTTTAAGAAATTTAAAAGAGGCATATGGCAAACCTTTGCCATATTTGAAATTCTACCCAATAAGTAATTTAATTAGAAGTAATTTAATACATCATCAAGTTACTCTAAGACAGCACCCTAGCTGTAAAGATATTCCTTCAACTTTAGTGCCAGAATACAGATTTGCAGACAATTCTACAAAGAAATTGGTAATTAAATATTCTGTGCATGCTCTGGGCTCATAAATTTTTCTCTCCTTTTATCCATGAAGATTCTTGGGTATACTGAAGGCAGAAGGCTTAACATATGAAGCTCAATTTTCGACTAAAACATGAGAGAGAGAGAGAGAGAGTAAAAGATTGTGAAATTTTCCAGTTGCTTTATGGGAAACACATGAACATCCTGATACAGAGAACTGTCTGAAGCAAGTGCTGTTTATCTCATGCCCAAAGGGCAGACAGCAGAGAATTCACAGCAGGCACAGAGAATGTAAATCTTTGGTACCATGCACCTTATAGGTCCCTTGATGCATCATTAAGATGATGTGCCAAATCCAGCCACACTGACAGATTACATCTCCCTCAGGACAAAAAGCCCCAACAAACCACCACCAAAAACCCCCAGCTTTTGCAAAAATACAAAATACATATTTTGGGTTTTAAATGACCCATTTCTGATCATAAAAATATTTAAACTTTATAATCACTTCATAGTATCTATATTTGAAGTTAAAACTAGGGAAAGTGTTATCTCTGACTAATTCTTCTGGTTTGCAGAATCAGTATGAATGTGGTTTAAGCTGCTGTGTAAAATGATTTTTAAAAACTTTTATTATCTCTGTGACCCAAGAAAGTGCTCTTATTGTCTTCATGGTGAAAAAGCAATCCAGTATCTTGCTTCTTCATTACTGTTAGGTACCTTTTCTCTCTGACATTTTTATACCAGTGAACTAGCTGCAATCTCACCTCTATTTTTCTCATTATTAGGATATCATTGAGAAATATTTGATCTGACAAACTTTCTTCGTTGATCTGTGTCCTGATCGTCCCAGAGCTTTGGTCTTTTCTTTTTGAAAACTTGGCTACCTTAACTTCCATTGAGGAAAAAAAAAAAATTGTAATTTGTTTTGCATGGTTTCAAGGAGAAAAACTTGAAGCAAAACCCAGACAGCTGGCCTGCCTTTTCCACTAGCCACTGTATCCTTAAAGATGAAAGCCACTTCCTAAGGTGAGCACTATTTAAACATGAAAGATTTAAATTCTTCATGGAGGGAACATACTCCAGAAAGACCTGTGTTAATGAAGGAGGATGGGTACTTGTGGTCAGGCTGTCACATCCACTCCCATGCAGTCAACATCTGCAAGGCCACAGTTGTGGATGGCCACTGGTGAATCTTCCTGTTCTTCCTCTTATATTCATGTAATTTATCTGAAGTATCTCTATTTCTCCAATAGTGGAATTACAAGTTGATACCTCTGAAGGATAATAGGTACAGCAACCAGCTCTGAGCACCAGTTCCCTGTCTGTGAATTCTCAGAAAACTATACTTTACTGTAGTGAGGCCAATCTCTGTCCTCTGGTCAAGAGAGACAGAAGAGTGGGCTGGATTCAACCTTTTCTGGGCTTTTAGATAAAGCTCCTGCTCTGAATTAGTCTCTCAAAGAACATCTTTCCAATGTCTGCATAAGTAATCTAGGAGCCTTTCTGAATAACCATAAAACAAAAACCTAATTTCTTATTTACAAAAAAACCCACAAGCCCCAAAACACCAGGACACCCCCCACAAACAAAACCAAACAAAACTCCCAAATCAAACAAAAAAAAACCCCTCCCCAAAACAACCAACCAACCAAACCAACCAAAAGAAACAAACAAACTTCAAACATACAAACAAGAAAAAACCAACTCTCAAAACCTTTCAGCAAAATTGGGACAAAGAAAAAACTAAGGGTGAATTTTGCCCCAACTCCAAATTTTTTGTCTGTAAAACATTTATTTTGAGGAAGAAATAAAAAAAAAAGAGTTAGGAAATAAACAGGAAAAAGGCTGAGGAAATGAAAAAAACTTGTGTTCTCCCTTCTGTGCACCTATTCTCCATGCTGCTTCTATTCACAAATAAGATAGAATATCCCCAGGACCAGTTAGGGCTTTTATAGGCAGAACTACACAGCAGCACCCTTGGTAAAGTTTTCCATTTAAAATCTCTAATCTGCATGTTATCTGATCCTGAGTAACCTTCTTCTAAGTAGAATTTATGCACTCACTCTCTCTTTGAATGCCCCTTGGGACAAGAGACTATGTATAGCACTTATTCACTTAAATATCTCATTTATTTTTTTAAAAAAAAGCTCACAAGTTCCTCCAAGTTGGTTTCTTTGTAATGATTTGGATTGATTGCTTCACAGCAGCATAGCAATACAGTGCTCAAGAGTGGAAAGAACAGTATGCTCATACTTGACATGTTAGAAAAAATATTCTATATTTGGTTGTTTGAAAAAGCAATAAAATGACCAGAGTGGGAAAAAGCCCCCAAGAAATCCCAATGATACAGTGTTTAAAATATAAATTAATCAGACAATCAATCAACAGGAAAACACAGACTCATCCTCTCTTCCCCTGCATGGCAAAATCTTCTTGCCATGTTTTTCTTCATTTTAGATGACGAGCATTGCCTGTTTGGGTCATTTTCAGGTCATATGACAGGTAAACATATTTTTAGATCTCTTTAAAAACAACCCTGGGCTTTAAGGATACAGACATTATTTTCAGAAAAGAAAGAAATGAGTTTAAAAAAAGCCTTTGAGAAAAGCCTTTGGGAGATGCAGCCACGAATGTTGCAGCTGGAACCCAGGGGGTGCTTAGTGTATCACATCAGGACCCAGCTTTCAGTGCTGAGCACTGGAAACCTGAGCCTGTGCCATTTTGGAGCTCCAGCTTTACTGGAATGGAGCCTAGAACCTTGCCTGGGAATAGCCTGCTCTGAATTGGATGACCTTCAGAGTTCATCTTTCCCCCACTCTTATCCACATCTGAAGCATCTGGCAGAAAGAGGAAAGAAAGGAAAAACTGTTTGAATGAATAGGGAGAGAATTTGTGACTGGTTGGCTCTGATAGCTCTCTATAGATTTTATCCTGTAGAGGGAACCTCAAGTTGCTGAAGAACCTTTTACATGCTGCACATTCCACAATTTCTTTGGCTTCCTGTCACCTTTTCAAAAACCCAGATGTAATCCATAACTTGTGCTGACCACTGAAACAAACTTTCTGCACACAGGGCCCCCACCTCAGAGTTTTCAGCCCTGAGCACTGTGAAGAAGATAACTGAATATTTTATCAGATCCCTGTTGCTTTTTGAAAAAAACAAAATCCAAGGATCGATACTCTGCTTTTGAGAAACAAATTTGACATGCAGTGATGTATTTCCATAATGTGCTAGACGTTGTCAAAACCCTGAATTTCTCAAATTCTGTTCCGGGACAGTTCTCATACAAAGCTTTTACTTAGAACCCAACAATTCCAAGATTAAAAATACAGTTTCCTTAAATTTACTAATAGACATCACAAAGACAGACTTAGGAAAAGTATTTATCAACTGCAGCTTCAAACTTGATGACTTAATTTGGGTCTTCTGGTTTTGGCTTGCACTCAGATTTCTTTTTGAGGGTGAATTCTGCATGAGCACTTCCCATTAGAGTTGGAAATCCAGTTTTCAAATGCCAGTGCCAAGGTGCCATTAGGCAGAGTGAGCCAGCACTATTTGAGTACTTGAATAGTTTCTCTCAGAAAAAGACGCAAAGTGAGAAGTTTTGAACATCTGTTGAAAGGATTCTTTACCCCAGAAAATAGGTGTGTCTGTGTGAACACGAGTACAAAAACCTAAAGATTGTGACTGAAAAGTTGAAAATCATTAAAACATATTTATAAAGATTTCTCTGTGTTTAGTCTAGCAAAGGACACATCTGTCATAATGATGGTAGAGCATGTTTCCAAAAACCACATGATCAAATTTTGGCGAGGCTCGGGCATCCAGCATGGCCATTGCCACCTCATGAGGATCAAGCCCAAAGCAATTCCCTTACTAAAGTTTCCTGTGGGATAAGGAATCTCCCTCCTGCCGAAAGAAGGCAAAAGGAAGGGGTTAAAGGAAAACTCATAATGGAAAAGAAACCCTGACTGGTCATGACCACATTTAGGTTAGTGATACCTTAAGCAATTGCAAATTCCAGCAGGATCTTCAAGCACCACAAGAGACTCTGTCCCTCTGAATAATGTGCATCTTTTTTAGTGATTTGACTCCATCATACTGGCTGTAACTATTCTAAATTAGGATTAAAGTAACAAGACCTTCAGCTGACCAGTGTCACTTCATCTTCCTGCTGCCTCATTCCCTCCTTTCACACTGCACAGGACCTGCCAGGACTGCTGGGAAGCTGCAGAGTCCGTATGTCCTCACAGATGGGCTACAAAGGATGCTTATTTAGCACATTCACATAGCTGCTTTTGGCCTCATGCCATACGAACTGCCCTTTCATGAGTTTTCATTCTACAGATCCCTGATTATTTTCAAGGGGAAAAAGAATTTAAATGCCATTCTTTCGTTCACAGCCAAATGCTTTTCATACAATCTAAAAAGCATCTTGTAGCTCCTTCACAGCCCTGCCCCTTCCTCCTCCCCTCTTACATCTGCTGCTATAAAACACAGCCTGCTCCATATTTCTAAAAATTGAAAACTAGATTTCTGAATCACCTCACCTTTGGTTGCCACTCACATTATTAATCTTTGTGTCATAAATAGAGGTTCAGTTGGCTCTAAGCAACTGTTATTTCAGTCTGACAGGCGCAGGCTCCCTTGTCTGTCTGGGGACTTATTTACATTCTTTATTTACACTTCTATATCCCAGCCCACTGCTGAAGCTCTCTCTAGCTCTCATTCAGACAAAGTTCCCACTGAGATTTTAAAAGCCCCCCTGAAATAAATCCTTAGCATCTCTCTTATGTGTGGAGCTCAGGATAACGAAACTTGAATCCAAGTTGTTTGTGCTGGTCCCTTGTTCATGTCATTCTGCTACAGCTCCAATCAAGTGAAAATTTACCCTGATTGCTATGAGAAGGAAAGGATGCTCCAAGCGTGTTCTCAAAACACTGCCCTTTTTTTTGCAATGTTCTGCATTTCCTCAGTGCAAAGTAACACAGATTTGCTTTATGGCATTCTTCAAACCAGAGGTTTTCCAGGTGTCACTACAATAAAAATTCAACTTGACATGAGGGTTTAGAGTCTCCTCCTAATCAATATCCTTCTTTGCCTAATGAGATGAAATGACAGCAATGGCCAGCAAATGAGACACTGGCAAAGGTATTTGCAAAAGCAGGTTTAATAATAAAGTGAAACCAGGACAAAGTTTGTTGGCAAGGTTCACTCTCTACTGTTGTGGTTAAGGCACACAGAGTGAAATCAGACTACAACCTAAAATCAATCAATCTAAAGTCAAAATCAGCCTGAAATTATCTACATAGAGGCTGAGGATAGGAAAATTGTAAGGATAGGAAAGGGTAATGATAAGAAATAAGGAAGACCTTCCTGTTGAGTTACAAGGTTCTGAGTGGAGCCCCTTATCAAACTTAGCCCTGGACTTGACCTATGTTTTAGGCCTAAAGGTTTTAACAGCATTTAAACTTAATAGCACTTAATCAATAAACAGTTTAACAAAATATTCTATAGAATATACAACAAGCACAACAGAAACTCACTTACAGCCCTACCTTACTTACAAATCCAACATAAGAATCAAAGAGAGCAACATTTATAGTATATTTGTTATAGCATATCCACACTCTCACACACAATAGACACAAAGGAGAATGTACACAGTGTACACCTGTGAAAAATTCACCTTGAATTCAGCAAAGCACATTCAGTGAAAATTCCTTTGCATATTGCCAGTGGACAAAGAGTTGATCCTTGAGGAGTTGGGGTATCAGCCCAAGCTCCATCGCTGGTGTTCAGCCTCAGCCCTCCAAGTACAGCAAACTTGTGAATTCACCAGCTCTGAGAGGCTGGTCAATGCCTGCTGCAGTCCAGGATAGCTCACAGGGTCTCATTTAGAACCTCTCTTTATAGGGTCACAAGACAATTGGCTTTGGTCATAGTAATCTTCCATCCTGGCCACAATTTGAGATGGTAACTTTCTTTGAAAGTTTGATAGCAAAAATGCTGTTCCACTTGGGTTGTAATTTGGGCAGAAAAATAAATTTCCAAAGCTTTCCATTAAAAAACCAGGAGGTTCTTAGCCAGTATAGGTTCCTGGGAACAGACAGTGTTTCTGATAAGCTCACGTGGAGCTTAGCCCAGGTGCTGAGCATTTCTGAAATCATAGTGCAGCCTGAGAGGTGTGACAGGAAGAGGATGTACCACCACAACATGCAGCTTCAGGGAAGAGAGCAGCAGAGACATATTTCTCCACAACCAAAACCAAGTCAGAGTTCCTCAAAACTTGCCTTGGAGTACTAGCTTGAAAGCTCTTAATTGTCCCACAGATATAAACATTTGAATGTCATTTAGCACTAGGAATTGAGGCTAATTTTCCTATTCAGTGATTCTATCATTTTGCAAAATGTGTACAAGATGCAACATCATTTATTACAATAAACAGAGAGTGTAAGAAGATTGAAATTCTGACAGAAGCGTATTAGCTTTTCTTGGCAAAAGAAAAAACTTCATATGTTTGTGAATCATTCCTGAGATAATAATATTCATTTCAAATACCATAAAGAAAAAAATTTCATGTTGCTTCTGGAAAACATCATGAATATTAATAAAAGACAAATGCCATTTATCCATTTTGGGGATTAATGAGGTTTTTCCTTCAAAGATTTTGTAAAGACAGTATATAGATTTTGAAATGCTAAAGACACTACTAATCTGAGACAGATTTGTGTGCGAACATTTGTACCATAAATCTGGTAGAAATCACACTCAGTTTTAAAGATAAAGTCCAAATGGTAGCTGTTTTAGTCAGTTTGTACTCACTTCTCCTGTGTCAGAAAGGTGTACAATTTTGGACACATTTAAGATCATAGCAGCATGCTGCCAATGAACTCTTCAAGGAACTATAAAGGTTTAGAATTTTCTTCTAAAGGAATGAGGAAGGAAGAGTAGAAGGAGCATCTCAATTTGTATTTAAAGCATCTTTTTGAACAGTAAGTAAGAGTCTAAGTCACATGGATGCAATGGGTACTGTTTGAATAAAGGCAGAGTCTTTCAGGTTACCACATATTCCATCAACTCCCTACACCTCAGTTCAAGTGTAATGTAAAACCCCAGCACCTTTCCCACTTCACTTTTCACAATCTATTTTACTTGGGGCAAATTCACAGGACTGTTAACACTTTTGTCCAGTTCTCATCTCCTCAGTACAGTCTAGAGAATGCCACTTAATTTGTGTTGCAGTTTTCTGACATCAACAGCCAGTGTAATGATATATTTACCAGGTTCACAAAGATACAAAGAGATAAAATATTTTTTAAGGATGGGCAGAGAGTGTTTCTCTTTATTTACAGCTATCTTTAACCATATAAATGCTGAAGAGACCTATATAATAGGACAAAACAATACAAAAGTAATTTGGAGATCAGGACTTATTCCTACCACTCATGAGAAAACTGCAGGGAAAGGTTGCAGGGAAGTGGTCTGGCAGTCAATGCTCTAGACAGGATGCAAGAGCATCACAGTTACATATAAAAAACCAAACTGATCCCTAAGACATGATTTATACACAACGCCTTTAAATATCTCAGATTTGATCTGAGAAGAGTTGGAAACAAAGTTATGGATGCTTCCCTACTGAAAACAGTATATAGATTTCTTCCTGTGTCAGTAAGGTTTAATACAAAAATAAGTGATGTATCTTGCTTGTGGGAATCACTGCTTTTGTCATTAGCATAGAACAAACAAAAGTCACAAGAACTATGGTTAGTTTATTGAGAGAGTTGGAAAAAAAACACCATCCAAAATAAAAGAAGACTTATTTCCTTCTTATATCATGCATAACAATTTCTGAAAAAAAAAAAATGTAGGGGGAAAATTTCAGTCTGGATATGGAAGATTTCTAAACCATTCTACTTCAGGGACTACACAGAAAAGGAGGGAACAGGGAACATGGCTGATTTTCTGGCAACTGCAATCAAATACCACAGCAAAAATAAACTCTGACCACAGAATCACAGAATCAGCTGAGTTGGAAGGGACCCTCAAGGACCATCTAGTCCAACTCCTGGCCCTGCACAGGACCATCCACAAGAGTCATGTGCTTAAGAGTATTACCCAAACATTTCTTGAACTCTGTCAGGCTTGGTGCTCTGACCACTTCCCTGGGGAGCCTGTTCCAGTGCCCAACCACCCCCGGATGAAGAACCTTTCTCTAATATCCAACCTAAACCTCCCCTGACACAACCTCAGGCCATTCCCTTGGGTCCTGTCACTGTCACCACAGAGAAGAGATCAGTGCCTGCCCCTCCTCTTCCCCTCACATGGAAGCTGTAACTGCAATGAGGTCTCCCCTCAGGCTCCTCTTCTCCAGGCTGAACAGACCAAGTGACCTCAGACATTCCAAATCAGAGACTAAAATCCATTATACAGCTCAAAATGCAAAGGAAGAGGTTGAACTAAAAACTTCTCTCTCTTTTTAAAAATAATATAACACTTTGCCAAAAACACTCTGAGCTAGTATGAATTTATTCAGCGCAGAAAGAAAAAAAGCTCAGATAAAAACCAGTTAATTTAATCAATTGAAATTGCCCAATTGCTAGCAGAAAAAGAATGCAAATAATTCAGGCCATAGTATAGTTTTGTGAAAGTCACATCATTTCGTCAGGGGGAAATGCAGGGAAGAAGAACTGACACATACCAAGCCATTTTCTCCACTGCCCTAATTTTAATGTTTAACTTACTCACTGCAAATTTACAAATCCAAATGATTATACTGGAAAAAAGTGGGCAAAGAATCAGGATTTACTTTAATTATAGGATTTTCAAAATGATAAATGAAAGTTTGGGATAAAGGTGCAGGTTAAAAAAAAAAACAGTTTAATGTGGCCCAAAAGTGTCAATGAGAAATCTGAGATACTGAGAAAGAACTAATGTTCTAAAGGATAAATGTGGTTAAAGCCTTCAGTGATTATTAGCTTCTGGAATTATGATTCTGTACTGTTCTCAGGGAAAAATAAAAATGTTATCTATAAGAGTTTAGATAAAAAAAATTATTGCAAACCAAGTGGTTTGAGTGCCCTTTGGAAATGTTAAAGATTGAAGTTAGAGACATGAAGAACTGCTACACTGGAGTAATAAGCTGATGTCATTATCTTGGATCAAATAATGAAAACCTATTCAAGGAGTTATGCTGCTAGAACAGGAGATTGTGACAATATAATCCATTTAGCTTCATGGAACCCAAGCTTTGTTTTGATTTAAGCTCAAGAACTGGAATAAGCCTGTTTCAAAAATAGAAACACTAGCATCAAGGCTTGATTAGAGAAAGTCTCTTATCTTCTCTGTCATGCCAGTGAGAGGCTGTCAGGTATGCCTGACTTTTGCTCAAACAGAGGGAAAACAAGTCCCTTCTTTATGGGGAGCTGAGCCCTCTCATCCCAGGATTCCTGCTCATGCCAGGAGGAAATTCTGTGTTTAAAGGAAGAACCTGGCCCCTTCTGAGGAGATTACCATGGAGGAAAGGCAGGCATCTCCAAGAGGCAGCCTGTGACACGAGATCCAGAATTTACTTCTTTGGCAGTGTACTGTGGATATAGTCCTTTTATACAAACATAGCAGAAGCACAGTGGTGTAGTGGAGATCATAGAGTGGCCAAGCAAATGGGGGAGGTTCAAGAACAGCTCAGGAACAATCACCTTTTAA
Source organism: Vireo altiloquus (assembly GCA_013396875.1). Taxonomy (NCBI): domain Eukaryota; kingdom Metazoa; phylum Chordata; class Aves; order Passeriformes; family Vireonidae; genus Vireo; species Vireo altiloquus. Next base: position 707,758 of record VZRF01007959.1, on the reverse strand, counting down.
TAATTTATATGCACAGTGCAGCTATATTGCAAGGCAGATTAACTCAAACACACTGTTATTAAAAGGTTTTGATGTAAGGAATTAACATACTTTTACATGCCTACATGAATACGATACCCACAAAGTCCAGCAGAAATTATCAGAAATTGCCTGTACTTACACAACTCTGTTTTCTGGTATAAATAAATATATGCAGACCTGTCATTAAAGCCTGTGTCATAACACATAAAACATAGGACCTCTACATTTTTCATTGTCTGTTATCCAGATGGACACCATAGGGTTGGATTTACAGATGTATTTGAGTGTTGTGGATGTGGCTGAAATCAATGAAAGTTGAACCTAGAGGGCTATACAATTCTAAATGCTCTTCAAGTTCTGATATCTCAAATGAGACACGACAGAATAAGCAGGAAAATTTTACTTTAGTATACCAGTACTCCTATTTTGATTAACAAAATATTCAAAATCCTTTCTTCATTATTCTCTTTGCTACATCAGTTTTCTTTCACCAGTAGTTATACCATGGCCTACTAGCTCTATGTGTAAACAACACTTCCTTAGCTATCCTTAGATATGTGCCCTTAATTCTTTATGTAATTCCTCCCTATCTGATTCTTCATTTTAATCTTTTAGACTTCAATTAACTCCCATTTCAATTAATTTCTTCATCACCTGACTTTCATCGAATCCTTGTTTCCATCTTTCCATTCTGCAGTGCAGCTTTTGCATCAGCTATTATTCCTCTTCTCCTTTCACCAGATGTGGGCACGGGTGTTATAGATGAGAAAAAGACACAGCTTCCCTGCTCTGGTCTTCAGTGTCCATGCTTATCCTGGTCCAGAACAGTTATTGCAGATCAGGTTCACATTTTTGGTGTAGCATGAGCCTGACTCAGTTCAGTCATGACGGAATAATTCGACACATCAGCCAGTAAAACTGGTCTAGCTTGAGCATGTGCAAACTTCAATTACTTTAAGATTCTGCCTTGGCTAAATTTGTGCAGTATTTCATGCATGGAGAAGCACACATTCTGACAAAAAAGGTGCTTCTACCCAATTTAAAACCACTGTTCAAGAGCTGTCATATTTTGCAAGTTTACCAGAATTTTTTTAAATGTAATATTGTTCTTAGGAGTGTTTTGCTTCCTGAGATTGAGTCTAATAATTATTGTCTAACATTTAGCCAAAGTTTAATCTTATCTTCTCATTACAAACAGTTGAAAGCTTGATTAACTCTCAGAAGCGCCAATGAACCAGTTTTGCCCATGATTTCCAGCCAACAAATTCTAGTTTTTAAGCAGATATTGTTTAGGTTACAGTACATTAGATTAAAAGCTATACATGACCAGTTTTCTATCTTAAAATTTTATAAAAAACCCCAGAATTTTTCTTAAAAATAAATGCCTATATAAAACTTTGGTTTCTTGTAATGTTTCCGTCACAGCACTGCAATTACACTCAAGTTAATTCAGCTCAAAGATTCCAGACTATTAGGACTGAGGAAAGTACATAGTGCAATTTATTCTCTAATGATATTGCGTAAAGGCAAGCCTATCACTTGCTGCTGGTGTTGGAATACACGGCCTTAAACGAAAAAGGAATCGTAAGTTAATTAAACACTAAAGTGTCAAGGTTTTAATGACCCCTCTACTGGGAAGCAGTGAATAACAGAAACCTTTAAACAGATGATTACAATAACACTCATATACCACTGATGTTGTTTTAATTTAGTAGTAGAAGAGATACTCTTTGGAAATACAAGAATTCAGAGCAACTGGTCATTTACTTTGCTAGCCAGAAAAGGATAAGTTGCACATATATATTTTTGTGATCAATTGTGTATAAGGTCATATTCGAAGAAAATTCCACCAATCCAGTGAGGTTTAGTACCAGATACCTCCTCTCAGCTCTGAGCCAAGGGAAAGCAGCAGTGGATTAGCCAGCTTGGAGCACTCCAGCTGCAAACATTGAAATCCAGACTCTTCATCCAGTCTGTAAGAAGGGATATCAGCTCCTCTCCTCACCCAGCTGGAAGGCTGCACATCCAAGAGTACCTGGCTGGAACAGTTAGCTCATCACAAATGTCTGCAAGGCAGCTTCTCCTCACAGCCTGATCCACGTGTTGCATCTCCACCTTCCGTCCTGTCGTGCGTCTTACCTCTTTGCTGGGGAAGGGATAAAGAGCAGGCATTCTTCTCCTTTCAGCGTCCAGTTCACTGGTACAGCTCTCCCATTGCTTAGATGGACAAGTTGAAATCTTTGTGTCAAACATGGACTCTTGAGTACCAGCTGATAACATGGGATAGCACTGTTTTCATTCTGAGGCACTTGCTGTATTTGTTTATGGAAATCAGCATCCTCAACTAATGATGCAGTTACCCTGGAATATTCCAATTCAGTTTAAATTAAAAACATCACTTCTACTAAGAGAGCTGGCATCCCTGGAGAAAGGAAGAACAATTTTCCCTTCCTTTGCAGCTCAGGTGGGGTATGGGACCCACAGTTCCCCTTGGTGATACAGGAAAATGCACTCACATCTCCTAACTACTGAATTTCTGTAAGTAGGATGAAAATTAATAGTTATTTGGGTGTATGTCTGCAATCTTTCTTTCTGGTCTCTTTCCATTTCTAAAAAACATTTAGTTGCTTTTGCCCTGGGGAAAGCACAATTCACTAGGCTAGAGGCTCATTTTCATTTTCTTAAGAACATCTCAGCACTGCACTTTGCAACTGTAGAGCTGCCAATCCACCTCAGAACTGTGATAGTACTAACCATCAGCCTACATATGCCCACAAATGGTGGGATTCATCCTCAACCTAGAGGACATGGAAACAGCATTAAAAGTAAAGATCAAAGGCAACCAAATTCTAAAAAACTGGTTGTTAGGGAACTTCTCTGAGAGAATTCTGGACACCTAAGGTAAGAAGAAAGACTTGCCTTCAGCTCCCTCAAGCCTTATAACCTAATTTCTAGAGCAGTTAATAGGGAAAAGGATTAATGGAGCACTTCCTCTTTTAGCATTTCTATAAACCTATTCCTCCCTTTTCACTTATATGTGCCTGTGAACAAAGCATTTCAATAAAACAACTGTATTAAATAAAACAGCATCATTTTACTCTTTATTTTGAAAGCCTTTTGAACGAATCTAAGACGCCTCAGTGTTTTGAATGGGTAGCTATACCAACCTACCAGCAGGCTGCACAGCCTGATGGGGAGCTGTAACTTACAAAAAGCTTTAGCTAAAAGAACAGGGCCTAAATTCAAATGTAAAGTGATGCAATAAAATTTTGTCCCTCTCAAAGAGTGAAAAGAAGTTAAATTTGGTGTTTAATGGGTCATTTGGTCCTTTGCAAAAATTAATCAATTGCCTTCACAATATGCAATTAAAGGACTGCGAGACAGCCCCATAGAGTAGATTACTGGGGGAAGGCTGTTCTACAGTGTAACCAATGCTAATTACACTTTGCCAAGGCCAGCTGCCTGCTTTCAGTCTTAAACTCTGCTCCATGGCTGAGGACTGTCAGCTCTTGCCTGTCAACAAAGCCTAATCAGAGGCTGCTCGCAGTGTGGTGGTGATGTGCCTTCATGCTGCTGGCTGCCCAGGCCCTCCTGGAGTGCTCTGCCTTCGCCCTGCCTGCTCCCAGGAGAGGATCCTCTCACTCCAGCCAACAGCCAGCCCTCGCTGCTGTAGCTCTGAGCCATGCACAGCAAACAGAACACTAATGCAGACCTCTGAATAGCTGTCTCTGTGCGAGGCTCCTGTGGTGTGTAAATGTCTCCTACCTTTCCTGCTCCCTGCTGAAGGACAAAACCTTCACATTTCAATAGCTCATGATTTTTTCGCTTAACTTAAAGTTGACCATCCAGCCCAGGCATAATAAGGCGTTAATTAGATAGCCTAGAATGTCAACATTATTAGAATTACAAGGTTTTCCCACCTTAAAATTCTTTCTTTGCTCTTTAAACAGGAAAGCCTCCCAAATCTTACCAAAAAAACCCACAAAACTGGAATTCAAGCCCATGTGATGATCCTTTTCATTTATATCCCCTTTTTTGAAGGAAGAGGTTTGGGGGGGGGGGCAGGGGGAGGAAGGGAAAGAGTCTGGATTTTCTGTAGGCTATAGCCATTTGCTTTTTCCTTGGAAGACCTTTCCCATGAAAGCTAAAGCTTGAAATTTATGCAGATATATCACTGCATAAAACATTTCCAGAGAGTGTTTTTGAAATTTTATTGGTAAGAATAGGGGATTGAAACTTACCCCTACAAAGTGATTTTAGCATCTTTAATGATTACATACCAAAGTACTGGAGGCCAAAGTCACAAATCTTTGTCCAGTACAGCTAAAACCCAGTTAAGTCAAAGAAATGTCTTTAAGGAGACCATTAAATGTAAGCCATTCACTGTAGTGACACAAAGCCCAACACAGAATGAGTTTGTCTCTTCAGCACAGTGTTGGGGTTTCTGCAAGGATGTTTTTCCAGTGCCACGATAGGTTCCACTGGAGAAATTCCTTCCTAAACCTCTTAACTTCTGGTAGTCACTATAGCGAAGAGAGACTACAAATGCTGCCCTATGTCAATCTGTACAAAGCAGAAATTGTTCCACTTGTGTGCAGACTCAGCTTTCATGCTCAGGACAGAACACAGCTTCCATTTTATCTCTGAGTCAACAATGTGTGGCACACGAGACAGAACTGCAAATATCTTCGTTTCAACATTGAATTTGATATCCGAGCAGCTAGATCCACTTTTATTCTGTGTAAATTATTACTTGCACCTTCTGATTTTAGGGGTTATGTCAAAGCTGATATTCCCATGCATCCATTTAATTTGTAAAAGTAAAGCCTGACGATATCTAGAGGCAAACAGGGAACATGTTGGGCTACTTCTGGCAAAACTTTCCAGTGAACTAGCAAAAACAGTCCCCACCTAAATAACCTATCACTAATTCTTCCCATGCTATCATTTAATATATAAACTTCAAACATAACATTTCGGTTTAGATATTTAAAATTAATATCTTTGCATACAAGAACTTGCTCTCAAATTCTTTCTGTACTAGTAAATAAGAAAATCCCTTGAAGTGTAAGGACAGAAGATACAGAAAATTATATTTTCTGTCCATCTCCATAATTGCTTCCTCTACTCCTGCTAGTCAGGAAGACATCAAGTAAAAAGAAAAGCAATCTTGTCGTGCATGTACATGGCATGTACATGGAACTCTTTTCTGTATTTTTTGATTGGTAAAGCAACAATTCAGTCAGGTAGAATTTTCAAATGCTGCACTACTTCTGATGAATTCCAGTTCAGAAGTCAAATTTGCTCAACTTCTGTCTCTTATCTCCTTGCGTGGCTGCATAGACATCAGCCCCATGTCAGATTCCCTACCAGCATCGGTACAAGTAGAGTGTAGGAATCATCCATGTTTGAAGCTAAGTGTCAGTGATCTGTTTTTCAGTATAAAGCCAGTCTTGCTCATCAGTTTCAATCATATTCCCAGACACATTAAAAATTTCTTCTGAATAAATAGTGGGAGAAAGACAAGTTGTGTATTTGACAGTGATTTTAATCATGGTAGGCTCTTTTCTTTTCTTCCAAATCCACAAATTAAAGGAGTTATACTCTCCTTCATTGTCATACAAGAAGCCACATGTACGCCTTTCATTCTGCAACTTTTCTGCCTTGCGTTTCAGAGATAAAAGAGAGGATTGTGCAATTCTAGGGACACTCAAACTTACAGCAGCTTCCTGGCAGGTCTGACACTGATAATCATGTTTATTGCTGAATAAAATCTTGGAGCAACAAATTACAAGGCAGTCTATAAACATAAGGCAGTCTATAAACATGAGCCAGAGATTTTGTGTCTTTTGTAAAACAGAATTAGTAATGATCACATGGACAGAAAGCTGAGACGTAAGGCTTTTTGTCCTAGCTTAATAGTAATGAATAATCAAAATATCCCACATTTTAGAATGAAAAACTCTTTGAGTTCCAAGTAGGAAACTTCAGTCAAAACCTATGGCTTAGACTATGAATAATAACGTTCAATAAAATTCATGAGTGTATTATAAAGAATTAGTGACTGAGTATACATCTCCTAACAATGACTATGCATTTTATTCAGTCATTGTGTTTGAGAGTCACTGGCTGACACCAGCTGACTGTCAGAGGTGCTTTGGGGAATGAAGCCTGAGCATGTTTTAGTAACTATGTAGTGAAGTTTTGCCTAGTGCAGTTTGTTGTTCTGAGAATGCATTTGCACTCTTCTACACAATATATTGTTTTCAGGTACCATACTGCCCAGGTACAAGGCTGAATATATAGCAAACTGCTCAAAACAGTGCATTTTCTTCAAACTGATAGGGATGTTTCTTTCCAATCTGACCTCTTTTAAAAAAAATAATTAAGAAAACAAACAGCTCTGAAAAATGGCCATTTTAGATCATGGATCAGCATCTTTAGCCCCTGACATACCTGTTTTCTAATTTTAAAAAACAATCTGTTTGGGTACATCATAGCAGTCATTTTCACATTGTAGTGGTGCATACACTGCAGCAGAGTATATTCATGTGTTTGGGTTTCATTCTTCTCATGCTGAGCAACCTCTCTCAGCATCCTCCTGGTTCTCTGCTGTTAGTGTGTCATAACTCTTCCAACTCATGCCCCATGGGTTCCTATAACTCCTCGGTAGTTCCTGGGCATTCTGTTACTGGCATGGTTTTGTCCTTGTGAGATAATTACACACTTGGAAACAGACAACCAAAGACTGACTGGACTGGCTTTCCCAGGCTCTCTCTTCCCATAAAGCAGTGGAAAGGACAGGCCAATTCAAAAGGCTGCCTTACCTACCAAGCCACCACTAATTTGCAGAATTGAATCCTTTATTTGCATCTCACCTGCACTTCCTTCTCCATTCTGGTTTCTACACCTTGGAAGGCTTCTCATTTAACCACATGGCAAACACCTTTTCCCTATTTCAAATCCCTTTGGGGCTTATCTCATTGCCAAAAGCATCTTCTTAACTGTGAGCTTTTATTTAGGCAAATAATGAGACTTAATTTTTCCCAGAGTCACAAAAGACTTTCTGCAAGTTCACTGAAAATAAAGTAGTCACAAAGAAAGATGCTATCTTGAGACCTGTCTTTGGTGGCAACAGCACAGTGTGAGCTTTTGACCCTCTGCAAGACTTTTATTCACAGTTCAGCTTGGCTTCATGTCAGCTATAATGAAAGTGATGTTGTTTTCCATTTTCCAATAACAGTTTTATGGCATTATGTTATTTTTCATTTCAGATAATACTTGCAATAAGACATAAATCAAGCCAAAGCTGGGAGAGGACTTGATTGAAAGACAATTTCCCTTGCAATGAGTGACCTTTCTTAAAAGATCAGAAGCTGTGCTGAAACCCATTCATTCATTTTATCAAATAACAAACAGGTACATTCAGCTTTAACTTGTTGCCAGTACCTTGGTTCCTCTCATTCAGTTTCAATGTAATGCACAAACTATAATAATTGATTAGAACCATTCTCTAAAAGTCGTCCAAAATCAAACCCCCTGTATTGTTGTCAGGATCCGAATATTAAAAGTATTCTATATCTTCTCAACTTCCCTCAGCACACTGGTTTATTTATGACTAGCAGTAAAAGAGATTGAAACAAACAGGAGCTTCCACGATAGGTGAAACTGCTCTCTTATATATCTATGTAGTGGATGCAGGCAAACTCTGTAATTCCCCCTTCTCTACCAACTTCTTGAAACCTGTAGGGATATACTCCTTACAGGACTTTGATCTTTTAGGAAGGAAGGCAGAACAGGAAATACCAATGTATCTGAGCTAAACAAAGGCAGCCTTCTTTAGAAGCACAATAGGCAGAATTCCATTGTTCCCTTCCCCTTCCTTTACCCTTTATGTTCATATGTCAAATACATTTTCATCCCATCTTTTTTAATTAAAGATAAGTCACTGGTTCTATACCTCAAGGATAAATACCATTAATTATGTTTCATTCTGCTCTGTCTAATGCACTTAGAGTATTTGACTGTATTTTTGCTTATATCCATTTCTTGTATGAAATTTTTTTGAGAGTGCAAACTTTAAACAGATTATGTATTTTCTGACAATGTTATCCAAAATTCATAAAAATTTTCTCTTTTTTTGTTACAAATAAAAGTTCATTTTCCACTTTAAAAGTCTGTAAAAATAAATTGTCAAATAGAGAAAACTTAGAGCAATATCCACTGCATTTTTTAAAATAAATTTTTCAGGTTAGTTATGCAAAATTACTTTAGACATAGTGATACTGGAGGTTTTCGATACGTAATTGGACGGGGTGCTAGATAATCTCATCTAGGCTCCCCTTGCCATGAGAGGTTGGACCAGGTAAACTCTTGAGGTCCCTTCCAACATTGGCTGCTCAATTCTTTACCACTTCTTCCTTCAACTTTCAAAAGCAGAAGCTTCTCCAGTAAACATTCTTTCCATTTCAATCCTCAAAACTGTATTTTTGAAGTGAAAATGAGAAACTGAGAAGAACTCAAAATACAATGTTCAGTGGTGCCAAAAGCTTGTAACAAATGCAGATTTCCAGCTGAAACTAGGTTTAATTAACATAGTTGATGCCATGTTTTTGAGATGGCCAAAATTCTTGAATGACCAATGCAATAACTGAAAATACACACTGAACACCAAATGTGGTCTCTAATCTTCATAAGTTTCTGTCCAAGAAAAGGTATTTTTTATGAGCCACATAAGGATTTGCAAGGTTACTGTCATGGAGTACAGTGTAGCTCACAGCACACATTCTAGAGCTCCTTGACTCTGAAACTACATTGTAGATAAAATAATACATTTTCCATTCAAAAAAATCGAGACAGAATTCCTGAAATTTTTATTAAAAAATACTTGATAAACTTCATGGCTTTTTTTTTTTTTTTTTAATAAAGTATACATACGAGGTTTTGTGGGATTTACTTATCACTAGTAATTACAAAGTTGTGAATCCTAGCACAAGCCTGTTCCTAGGCATGGACTGTATTTATATGTGGTGACACAATATTCAAGCTTAGGTATCTAAAGTTAGAATTCCAAATCCATGCACCAAGGAATAAAAGAAGAACATACTGATTTTAGACTGTACTTTTTCTAAGCAATGAGCAGAACAGATAAGTGTAAAAATACAGGTGGGGAGGTGGAGGAAAGAGGAATAGAAATCACAAAAAATGAAACTGGTGTTATTTCTGGAAAATCAGCAGCATAGAATTGATGAATACTGGTTAGGTAAAAGAAGCAGCTACTGAGGAATACTTTCTGCATTGAACTCAGGAAAAAAAAAGTTAGTTGAACCATTATATTGCATTGAATTTAAATGAAACCAGCATGGTAAAAACAAAACGGAAACAGCCCCAAAACACAATGTGATTGTGACTCTTGAGTGGATGAAGAGCTCACTGGATTATTCAAGGTGCAGACATAATGGAAACAGGTGCAACAGCATATTTCTGTGAAATAAAAGAGCAGTAATAGCAAGGCTTTTATCTTAGCTGGGTTTAAACAGCTGAAAATTGGAGAAGAAACAGAAATGTGACAGAATTGAGCTCCTGCAGCTTTTTGATAAATGGTAATGAGAAATGTAACTGTCCTGATAGACCAGACCCAGGTTAGTGAACACTGTGAAGAAACATTCCTAGGCAATGAAACACAATTATCTAAACCATTACAATGACATTATAGCCTGACACAGCTTTGACCCAAGATATTTAGACCTTGCCTAAATCCTGGGCACAGTCTATGAATCAATATGGACAAATAAACATTCTAAGCTATAATCTACAAATAACTTTTCTACTTTGAAGACTGAGAGGGATCAAGAGAATGGACAAAGTTATTTTGTGACAATCAGCCTCAGTGGTAGAGATGTTAATTTATTGGTATAAAGACATAGTTCAACTTTCAAAAGTAGAGCCTGCAGATCTGATCCCAAGACGAGTTTTGTTCATCACTTCAGTGGAACTGGGACCCAAAAACTGTTGAGCTGCAGTGGTCCTGAAGAAATTTCAAAATCACCATTTGCTTTGGCTATGTAAGAGGTTTGTAAGCTATTTAATGCTAAGAATATTGTACAATGCATGTTTACTTTGAGCTGGAAAAATACCTCTGCAATTAGTTCAGTGAATTGGGTATTCCAAAATAGAGGTATTAGTAGCAAAAATGCAGTGATTAAACCATGTCTAACGTTGGAGAGAAAAAATTTGGCCTCAAAAGTGCTCCCTGGGGAACAGAACACTAAGGAACAGAACAATCTGCCTCATAAAGGGGCATGGGGAGCACAGAGGTAGAGGTACACTGCACTGTACTATCAAATGTTTTTTCTGGGAAGCTACTGGGTAAACCATCCTAGGCAGAGCAGTGGAACAGGCATAAATGTCAAAAGGCATGATGCACAGCCAGCTGCTAACTCATGGAAGCAGATAAAGTTACTCACAGTTAAAGTCACACCACTTCTTTCTTTGAAACAAGGTGCATATTTATACCATGCTGAGCACAGTGATAACATGAAAGCAATTAATGAGAATCCATGCCATTTTACAAACTGTAATACACCTCTTCTTTTACCCAGAGATAATTTCATCCATCATTGGCTGTAGGCACTTTGGGAAAGGCTATGGGAACTACTGCTAAGCACAGTACTGCATAAGAAGTTCTAGCTAAACAGCAGAAAAAAGTAATCTCCTTCTTAGGCTGAAATTAAAGAGAAGGCTTTATGAACAGAAAATGAAATTTCTGCAGCTGCAGTTTTTCTGTAGGTCTAGTCCAAAAAATTTTTGGTCAGAGAAAAACAGGAACTCATCTTCCTGTCATCATCTATTATATGCATTAGATCTAGTAAATTGCTCTGATAAGTAGTACTTTAGCTTTTATAACTAGTGTATTTCTGTCTGTACTTTCACCTACATAAAAATGCATTAACTAGATATCTCGTGTTCTTGTCAACTTCTGACTTTGCTTGTTCTGCATTTATTTATCCTGTATTAGACAGGTAACTGTAAATACATTATTACCACAATCCAATCACAACAAATATTATGGGGTATTTAAAAAAAATACTTCACCTCCTTGTTTTCAGCAATTGACTTGATAAAGGACCTTCTATGCAGCACTTGTATTTTATTGTAAAATTATTAGCATGTTTGGTTACTAGGGTATAGGGTCTGGATATCTTCAACTGAAGAAAATTGCTACCGGATGGAAGTACTTTGCCTTCATCTGAAGCAGCTGAATTTGATGTGGTACAGGATTTTATCTGATAGATATGTTCCATTCATGTAGGAAATGTAATTTTCCAAACATTTTCCTGTGGAGGCTGTGTCTTTGAATAGGATGGACCTGCTAGAGCTGATTGTGTCACTCAGAGTCTTACAGACCATAACTCAGATCTACCAGGCTTCAGGCATTCAGCAACTTTTTTGCTTGTTTCTCCTCTCTGAACACATACCAAACCAGGAGCATTGTTGACATCTGGAAAATAAGGTAACAGATTTTATCAGAAAACTACAGGCCAAGTCAGATATGCATCCACAGGGATCTGGGATGGTCCCTGTGGCCCAGGAGCTCACTGATAAGCCACCCTTCCTCCAGAGCTGAAAAGGAAAAGACCAAAGACATTGTTAAACTAAGGAGTGATACTGTGTCCTGAGAAAACCATTGGTGCCTGAGGTCAGCAAACACATTCAGGAGACAACAGTCATCTTGTTCTGTGTCTTAGTGGGTCTCAAAAAAATTACAGTGCTGGAGGCTTGAGTACTACCACACTGAAACATCGGGGACTTGATTGAATTTTAAACGGCACTAGCACTGAGCACTTCTGAAAATTATCATCTTCTAATATCATAAAACTGTCTGAAATACTCAAATTTGCATTCAGATCAGAAAAATGTCTTCATCAAAATTGCCTGAAAACATCAGCATTTCTATATGATAAGTATGCTAGACTGGATGAGAATTTATTTTCTTAATTCAATAGCTTCATGGATCCACCCTTCCTGCTTTCTTTCATACAAACTTTTATCCCACATATGATAATCTCTCTAAGCAATTCCTTCTACCTGCTAGATTGCCCCTCGTAGCCTGTGGTCTACTATGTTACTTAAGGCAAGTTTCACACATTTGAAGGTAGTTCATTTGCAACAGACAGCTATTTCTGTTCATTCAAGGATTTTATACAATGCTAGTTCTCTTAATTAACATGTACCACAAGATTTTTATATGTCATATAACATGGTTGGCCTTTCCTGGGAGCTCTGACGTGGCTGCTCTGAACTTTGTGGGCATGCTTCTATTCCTCAGCTTTCTCCTCTTGTCTTTTTAAACCTCAGGAATCACAAAATATTCCACAGGAATAAAGGGCCCCAAAGGTGAACATCCCACAAATTCCATGTAAAATATAATTTTATCCAACCTTGTGGTAATAACGACAGACAATTCATTTTAGTTTTCCTAGTAGGAATGTGGGCAGAGGTTATTAGCTCTCAAAATCCTGGAGCAATATACTGTATCAAAGTACAAATCCAACTTCCCCCATAAACAAATTTTCTCCTCTAAGAAATACTTTGATTCACAAGTCTACTGAGCAAAATAAACATGGATTCTCAAATACAATCCTTATGATTCGCAAGAGAGAAGGTAAGAGAAAACATCACGTACAGCAAAAAATACAGATAATGCAATAATGACTATCTCTGTTTTATTGGTCCACTATCTACCCCTGCAACCCTTCATCACCATCTGAATATTTTTGCTGGACTAATTGTGAATTTCTATTCTGTATCATTTAATGCAACCTACCTCATTATAACTCTCTTGACAGCACAGGAGTAAGAGATGATCTGACAGAGTAAGCTGCCAGAAAGAAAAGATATTTTAGCAGAAGAAAGCCTCTTTAAACAATATGTTTCTGAAGGGAAATTAATCGAGGACAGGAGCAGTAAGAGAGTAATTCCTCAACAGTTTAAGACATGAAATACAGACTATTGTGTAAAGCACAACTTTGCCAAAATCCATATGGAAGGCTGAAACAGAGCACTATGGGCAGATTTCTAATAAGGCATCAGGGCTATGCAACAGCCTTCTTATGTAATGTAGATGGGCTATCTGTCAGTTAAATGGGAACCTGCCAGTTTAATGACAAACTCTGGCTAAATGTCTGAAACTCTTTGAATTTTTGGGATGATTAAGAATTGAAAATTAATCCAAACATAACAATTTGGATTATGAAATTTTGAGCCTGCTCATCACCAGAAACTTATTAAAAGCTTATTAAATGTATCTCTAGTATCTATGCCCCTACAGAGGATCACCTAGAACTTGCATTTTTGAGTTTAATCATTACTGCAGCAGATGCTATTATTTTTCCTCAGTAGAATCAAATAGGTCCAAGGGCGATATGGTTTAGTCTAGATCAGCACTTTCCAACACATTAAGTCTGTTAAGAGCTGGATAGTGGTTTTTGAGGGGTTATGCTGTTTGCATCATGTCCTGAAACATCTTTAAACTAGACATTGCAGTGTGAATAAACGTTCATTTCCAGCTAATGAAAAGTTTTTTATGAATCAGGCATGATAAAAATTAATTAATTAGTTTAAAATAAATGTTGGATATTTGTTTTGGGGTTTCCTGCTTCTGTACCTTTGCAGTTGAAACATTAGCAGGTATTTTTGCTAAAGCACAGGTTCTTCTTTTTATAAATTTAATCCAGGAATCACATGACTCCATGATCTGAAATCTAAATAAATTGTTGGGTATTTAAACTATAATACATTTTACAAGACTGAAAAATTTAAAAAATGGGCAGATTTACATGAGAGGTGGCATAAACAGTTGAAAATTTACTTTCCCTCTAAGAATTACCTTAAGAATGCTGATCCTGTGCTGTTGGCATTTAGCCCATTATTGTGTTCTTTGTTGGCAGAAACAATGCATCACTCCCTGGAAGAGAAGCACTACAACTCAGCAAAGAAAATAGCCCAGACTGTTACCACCCTGCAACCTCCATGCTCCGTGGTAGAATGGGATGTCATGTCCCATTAGCAGTATGTTAATGACATCCACCTTGAAACATTATTTTCAATTTTCGGAGTGATGGGTGTTGGGTTATGGTTGAGGTTAGGGTTACAGGGGGATTTTGGTGAGTTAAAAATTTCTGTTTGTTCTTTATATTCCCAAGTAAAGCAGATTGTTCAAAGTAAGGCTCTAAAACAATAGCCGTATTAAGTCGTGGGATGAAACATGACTCTAAAGCAATCAATATTTCCTCAGGCATTCAAGCAAGGAAAATTATTTTGGAAGTAGTCAATCAACTTCTTCATACCAAGAAGTGATGCTATGTCTAAATCACAAGTAATCTTTCCTGCCTGTAATGCCTTATAGTACTGCATACTATTTTATTTCCATTCATTTTTGCTAGAGTTTAAGAAATACCAATTAGAAAAATTGTACTATGGCAGCTCTAAGAAACAGCTTTTCTCTTTTCTAGAAACAAGACATGTTTGTGGTTTGGAAGACATGTTTTCTCACATTAGCTAGCATGATACACGGCCTTAGTTGCCCCTTTTTTACCTTGAAGGGTCTGAAAAGATTCATTTTCAAGTGAGTCAAATTTAACAGTGCACAGCAAATATACTTAGCAAGAAGCTGTCTAAATAGAGCTTAACAGACATATGCATTTTCACAAATCATTTTGGCATTTGGAGTCTGATTTCTTCATTTTGCCTTCCCTACATCTACTTGAGGCAATTGTAGGAGAAATAACTAGAAAAGCAACATTGGCAACATATTGGAAAAATGATGGTTACAGATGGTATAAAGAATACTATCCTGTTGAAAATCTATAAAAACTAGGAGCAACAGACAAAAAGAATGAAATATAAGAATACTGTATGAAATCCAAATGCATTTTAGTTTAGTAGCTTTATCTGCAGAGTTAACTAAATACACTTGAAATTTAAAGGTAGAGACTGTAATAGGTCATGTTCTTAGCAGCAGGTGAAGTGTAATTTGCTCCAAGCTATACTGGAGTCAGTACCTTCAACAGGGTACTACTATTAATAATGTTCTCAGCTTGACACCATCAAATTCTAATATGTTTCTTTTGACAAAAGTAAGGTTTGTATTCCTCAAAAGTCATTATATATGACACTTGCATTTCCTTTTTTTTACCTTCTACTTTTTAATAATGAAAGAGGAAAGGTTTACTGGAACGCAAAATCTAACATACAAGTGTCCATTATGACCATCTCCGAGAAAAAGAGTGGACTCTTCACCAATGGTCTCATTAACAACATTAATTTCCTGTGTGTGTTTGGATGCTGACACAAATCTGAAATGAGTGAAGACTGTGGGATTCTGTGCGTAGGTGTGCAATAGCCAGGCTGCTCAGAGCTGAGCGTGACTGATGTGCAGATAGCAGGCTATGTGTGGAGAATTATAAACATAGAGGGGGGAAAGATCAGTGCACGCGTGAAAGGGAACTTACTTTCTATTGCCTGACTTTGCAGCACACCCCTTCTCTCAAGGTTATCTCCTCTCTCCTCTCCCCATATTCGATTACACTTGACAGTGATGAGTGCTGCAGCCAGATGAGACACACTTATTTTGCTGAACAATCCCAGAGGGCTTTGAAAGACAGAACAATTCCCCATCCAAGGAACAACTTAGTTTTCCAGGATACAAGCTGGGCATTTTTATTTTTTATTTGGAAATGGAGGTTCAAAGCAGCTGAGGTTATTTGTAGATTGAGCTCAAACCCAGCAAATATTGAGATTGTCAGTTTTAAGGGATGAGTTTATGTTTATATAAAAGTTCTGCTGCACCAATATGAAGCATTTTCAGAACCAATCCTTCCTAGGACTTCTGTTTTTAGTGAGCCACTCCAGTCACCAACCATGTATGAGGTTCCTCCAAGGCTGGACAAGGCAAACACAAGGCTCTGGCAGGTAAGGTTTCAGAGGTGTCCCTAGGAGTTCCTGGCCCTGGCTGCATCCTGACAGTGTTCCTCTGTAGGTTTTGAGCTAGAAAATGGACATCAATGCCCCCTTTCTCTCCCTGTTAAGGTCTGGGGGCTGTGAAATTTTGCACACCTGTTGTTGGACTGTTAGGGAAGGATTCTGAAGCCCATTCCCAAGCCCCTTCTGTTATTTTGTGTATTAGCATTAGAAAATACTCCCAATAAAAAAGGACAGAGTAAGCTTCTTTCTCCAAACTCCCTGCTACATTATTCCATGATGGGAGGATGAGCAAGACTAATTAAAGATGGTGAATTCACTGTATTGGTTTGTCACTTTAGAGAAAAACTCTATATTCAAACGCAAGTGGCCATTCCATTTTACTGTGTTCATGACTCTTCTCCCATGAAACAGGGCAGGTTTAAATTAGATATTGAGAGGAACTTCTTTACAGTGAGGGTGCTGGGAGACTGGTACAGGTTGCACAAAAGAGCTGTGGATGCTCCATCCCTGGGAGTGTTCAGGGCCAGGTTGAATGGAGCTCTGAGCAACCTGGTCTGGTGGAAGGAGTACCTGGCAGGAGAGTCAGAAATAGATGATCTTTAAGATCCTTTCCAGCCAAGCCATTGCGTGATTCTGTGAAATTTAGTACAATTTCCAATTTCCAAATTCTCAAGAATTTATCACACTCCATAGCAATTTGTTTCAGAGAAACCTACTGCCTTTATTTTAGTATTGTTTTATTTTGCACTGGGTGGTTTTCCAGCTACTAACCTCTTGTTATTTTATATCTAGATTTGAGGTGATAAGGGTATTTATAACAAGAATTTAAAACCTAATGCTGAAAGAAGGTGACACTAACAGACACTAAACTTTCCAAAGCTCCTCTTACCGTTCAAGTGTTGTGACTATTTTAACTTGTTTTTCCCAAGTTTATTATAGATACATTCTTCATAGACCCTTACAAAATACTTGAAGTTTCCTGGCAGTATTTCTGTGACAGTGCCTGTTATTCATTCAAGTTGAACTGGAATGTACTGGAGGATTCAATCCTTGTTCTGTTTGGTGCAACAAAAATATTGTCTACATAAAGTTACCAACAAACTAAGTTATGCAATCAATGATCAATTGTGCAGTGGGATCAATTTTGCTCTAGACTTTTGCTTTTACCTGTTGGAGCACCAAATTTACAAATATCTCCTTCACTGGATTCTTTCTGTCACCGTTCTGAGACATGCACCCCTGACATTGAATGAATTTTAAAATATTCAATTCGAATCCCATAAAAGGCCGAGGCCAAAGACTTCAGTCACATTACTGCTGAAATTCAAAGTTGAGCCTTGACTGTACTTTCTTTTCCTACTGCTGCTCATGTTATTGTTAGCAATAATTTTACTGAGAGAAGAAGGTGGATTAAAAAAAAACTTCATAAAGAGAAAGAATGAGTGGTTAAATAGCAGCCTTCTGCAAGATATACTTAGAATCAATCATTTTACTGTTTTCTCAGCCACACTGAGATGAGAGTGATCATGAATCCTGTATCTTTCTCCAAGCTCAGTGGTTGTGCCAGCCCTTCATTGTGAGAAGCTTCATGTGTCCTGTACAGGACTTCACAGTAGGCTTATGGATTCAGGAGAAAGCTCTGCTCAGAGGGGCAGGAAGTGAAAGGAGATTTGTTAGGTCCAGCACACCAGAGTGTGCAAAAGGAAGAGCAAGCCATGAAGATTGAGAAATGGAAAAGGAGGTGGAAAAAGGAGTTATTTGTATCTCATGGCAGACATATTTTTCAATGAGGAGTTCTTCTGCCTGGACTTACTTTCATTTGGTAACTGGAACTGGAATTCCATCAAGTTAATTTGGAAATGACCACTAACACCTCAAAAAACATTTTTCAACCTTCAAGATCCGTAGGCAAAAGAGTTATGCACATAGAGCTGAAAAATATTTTGTCTCTCTAACTTCCCAGTTGGAGGTATGGCAATGGCTGAAGCAAAACCTGGAAATGAAGCATGTTTTCTTTTCTCTCATGTCAGCTCAATGGGAAAAATGTCACATTTCTCATAAAAAAACAAAATGGTCTTTCTCTCTTCCTTATACATGGAGGTCCTCACATATAATCACTGCACATTTGCATTTGGCTCAAACTCACCAGTCTGCTGCTAATATATACTTGATCTTCAGAGGAGGAATTTTTCATCAAAAGATCTTATAGTAGAAAAATTGTTACAGAATTTTGCAATGGCCTCGCTGCTGTGGAAAAAGAAATAAAAATCAAACCAACCAACTAAACCAAAAAAGGAGTCCCCTCTCCCCCTAAACATCAGAAAACCAAACAGAATAAAGAGCAGCCAAATATCTTCCATGTCACCATTGGTTAAAACAAATGGGAACACAAATAGGGATACAGTTACAAGATGCTGTGGTTATGGGAGCCACTCTACTGCTGAAGACAGGAGGAGTCATGAGCTACAAATGTCTGCTCTGCATCTGTACCTTGCAGCTGTTAGAAGCAATGAGTGATAGACTCCAGAACCTTCTTTTGAGCTTTGAAATCAGCATCAATCCAGAGGCATTAATAATTGTGTGTTGAGAAACAAGGCCTGTTTTTTTTCCTGGTGAGAGGAAGGGGGTGCTGTTAAGTTTGCCTCTGGGATGTTGTGAAAATCTGCCTTCTTGAACAGCCAAGTTCTTGTACATTGCACAGTGATCAAAACTTAGTGGGAGCAATAAACCCAAATCTCCTGACAGCTGATAAGTAGCAACTGTAAGGAGGAGCTTCTGAGCAAGCCCAGTCTGGCTGGATGCAGGTAGGAACTCAAAATCAGCACTTCAATAACTTAATGCAGCCAGTTATCCTTCCCCATACCCTGACACTCCTGGTTTTGTTCAAGTCATGGGGTATTGGCCATCTCCCCACCTCAGGCTGGCAAGGTGATGATGCAGAGTGTGGCTGATAGCTCAGGCCACCTCTGTCTCCACATCAGAGGTGAAAGATCCACTCTTTGGGCAAACCAAATCAGCCAAAACCGGACTACTCAGAGGAATTTCCAACTGAAAAGTAGATCAGAGATCTATCTCTATCCTAAAGCGTTCTTGGGTAGAAGACAAAACAGAATGTTTCAAAATGCAGCACTAAATTTATATCTGCAGTGCAATACTGCAGATACAATAGACTATTGGACCATGATTTACACATTTTTTATTTGTCTTTCCACAGACATAATTCTAAAAAAAACATTTAAAGACTTTAAATGGTGATATCACTAAAACTTAAAAAAATATGAGTGGTTCCATATATTAAAGATACAGATACATTTGGATAATTTTATAACCATAATTACATGTCTTTATAATTGCAATGGTTTGACATCAATGAAACTCCAAAACTGGCTATGGTTTTATATGGTAAATACATAGATACATATGGATGATTTTATAACCATAATTACATGTCTTTATAATTGCATTGGTTTGTGTACACAAATATGTGATGTTTAATAGTCTTTCTTCTAAAATATCAAAGGCAACACAAAATACATAGTTTTTCACATCTGTGTGATCCCTTTGGGGCAGTTCCTACACTCTTTTCTTAGGGCTGGGGCTCTAGACATAGCATCCAAAACCAGGAGAGAAGCAGTACTGCAGATTGACTGTAATCAGAGCCTTGTTTCCTTTTAAGAGGATTCAGTGGGTGTTCCAAATTGAAAGATTTTAGGTTAACACAGTTTATACCTATATTCACAAACAATACTGCCTCAATCACTTTCAATCCCAATGTACATGACTAACTAGTAATTTCCTGCATTTGTGACATGCCATGATCTTGCTTGATGCTGGCAAACTTTGCGACTGCACAGAAAAGCAGTGGCAGGTTGATAGTGAATGACCCCCGCTAAGTTATTTTGAAATTGCCAGACTTTGCTCTGCAAGTTTAGTCTCTCATAGCAACATGGGCAGCATATCATTCTGTGCTGGCTTCATTAAAAGAAAACGATTCCGTCTTTCAGTTAAAAAAAAAGAAAAGCTGTAACTGTTGAAGCAGCATGCACCTAATAAGCTACTTCTAAATCTGGCTCCATCATTTCAGTCTGTGGACTAGCAGAACAGAGCTTGCAGAATCCTTCTCAAGTAAGTATTGCTTTCTCTTAACTGATTTTTTTTTTTTAATTTAAAATTTATAACAGGTAGTAAAGAAGTCTTCAGCATTGAATTAGTGGTGCTGCAATATGACAACTGGGTGCCTGCTTTAAATGTGAATTAACATGCTCTGTTGTTTCATTTGGCAGACATTACTGTCTTTAAAAGGAAATAGTTAATACATTAAGGTACAAGGCAGAAAATTATATGGATGAAGCTTCCTAAAACTGCAGTGCTGGAAAGCTAATGAAATGATTTATAATTGACTGTCATGATAGGGGCTTTTTAATGAGTTATGTATCTTTTATTTGCATAATGCACATCATGGAACATGTCTGTTTGATCTCATCAAAACTGAAATATTTATTCTGAATATGCTACTGGCCATTAAGTATAAAATTAGCAAAATAATTTATATCTTCAAGAAAGGAAAAAATCAGGCAGTGGCATTAATATTAATAAAGCTAATATGTACACATTAAACCTAGTTCAGGTTTGTATTAACTGATGAAGGAAAATATATGTGATGCATGACTTTGTCTAATTATACAAAGTATTAGTCAAACATTGCTAAACCCAACAGAGTATAGATGAAATAATTGTTTGTATGAAAAACAATATAAATGCATAATATTTGCCAAAACAAACAGCACATACTGTAGCATGCTTTCTGCAAGAATATTAAACAGCTCTGATGGACATGTTTCTTTAATACAATGAATGAGGTGGGACTATGGCCGTGGAAGGAAAATAAAAATATTTTCCTTCATGTTTAAATTGCAACTGTTGTAATGGAAATCAGTTAGGAACAGGCAATGCACAGGGCTACTTTTACATTTGGTATGCAAACACACACATATCCAAATACAAACAGACCTTTTTTTTTTCTTATTTAGTCATAGCTGCTTATCACCAATTCCTGTGACATGCAACTCTGATTGCAAACATTCAGGTTTGCAGCACTCAGCAGAAATATACTGTAGCTGCATCTGAGGCATTACAGCACCAGAACTAATATTCTGGAAACATTTAGCACAAGCATATCCTATACCTCCAAGTAATATTATTTATCATAGCTTTTTTATGTAGGGAAAATTACGCTGCAAAAAAAATTACACTGTTTAGTTATCTTCCACAGAAAACTACATAAATACTTCCCTCCTGCTCAAGTTATCAATCCCCCAAAAACCCATGGTAACAGCAATCAAGAAATTATCATTTATTTCTCCCAGTTATTTTCAAATTACTCAGAAGAGCAAATTTTAAAACATACTTCTAGCTCAACTCATTTATACGCAGGCAAGTTTTTTTTAAGGAAACTTTTTCAGTACATATTGAAGCATTGAATACAAACAGACCTTTCATTTTTTACTGTGTAATCAAAATAGAAAGTTTTTGGCAGATTATGTATATGCAGAGATAAAGAATAAAAACAGAGATAACAAAATTACTGTGTTCAAGGTATGGTGAACAATAATATATCCTTCCTTTTGCAAGCAACATTAAGCTTCCCAAGGGCCAGCTCTGAAGAGCCCAATAAATTAGAAGCCAATAATGGAGAGGTTTAGTCTGACATTCCACAGCCCTTCCCAAAATCTCAGGAAAACACAGCATAGTAATAACTAGACCAGTAAACAGTGAAATTTATGGTACCATCCCTACAAGACGAAGGGAGACATCAGTGAGCAGAAATGCCACTAACAAGCTTAGACCATTTCCACAGCTGTTACTCTTTATCAACTGGAGGAGGCAATCCTTGGTAACTATTTCTGAGACAGACTAGGAGGGTGAGGAAGAGAAGTAGGGAACTGCCTTTGGGAGGTTTTTAAGGGGAATTGGTAACTTCATGATAGAGAAGACAGCATTGCCCAGGTAAAAAAGCTTATTCCTTTCTTATACTTTGTGGTTTCCTAGTCCTGCAAAAGAATGATCCCAATGAAATCCCACAAACCCAGTACAGGTCTATTGCTCTTATGAAGTCAAAGCCCCTGTGGGGAAGTCCAGAATTTGACCCACTACAAAGAACTGTGAATTTTTGTATTATGCTCTGAAACAACTTGGTCTAACACATATTTCACTAATTTGAATAAGCTCATTGGACAGGGGGAAAAAAAAGGAGAGAGAATATCATAGCAACATCTTATTCCTCTTTGGTTTATGCACTTAACAAAGACTTACCTTCCAGTCTTAAACTCTCCCCTCTGTTTAACATTTGATTAGCAGAATTGCATATTCCTGCAGATATAAAAAAAAGATAACAAGAAAAACACTGCTGTACTGAAAGATCTCTTCAATACTCCTTGAACCAGCAATGGGAAGGACTTTGGGTAGCCTTAGTTAATCCCTAATGTGGTATCAGATCAGAAAGGGACATTATACATCTTCAGAGACAGCAAGGCCTTGCAGATTGTGGCATCCATCTTAAATTTAGGAATGGATTAAAGTAAAATAAACTTGTATATAGAATATAATTAATTTTAAAATATAACATAATTAATGAGTGGGAATTATTTTCATTCCACCTGAAGAAAAAGTCAGTGTATTTTTATCCTAAGCCTGATTTTGCATGAGAAATTAATTCCATTCCTCCACTCATTTTTCCTCTCTACTCTCTTAAATTTTCTCATGCTTTTCCCCCCCTCTTCTTAATGATGATAAAAATAATGATGAGGATTATGATAATAATAATTATTATGATTATTATTGGGGGAAAAGGAAGAGGAAAATGAGGAAAATGGTATACCTAATTTGGAAAGCCATATGACACTGCCAGACTACCTCAAAGAAGGACATGTTTAAAGACTAGACTCAAAGGATTTGACACTTTCCTAAAAATACACATTTTCAAGGAGCAGTGGAAGAAACTAAGACTCCTCATCTGTGTATTCTCAGAAGGATCAATTATTTTACTGTCTTTTCACCAAGCAACTACAAAGTGAACTGGAGACACAGAATCAAATGCTAGTGTAATGCAGATGACCTACAGCTCTACCCATCCTACAGCACGGCCACAAAAACGGTACAGCATGTGAAGAAGAGCTCATGGAGCAGCTGGCTAAAGCAGAAACTGAGCAAGAAAAAGATGATGCTGGCAGAAGATAGAGAGAATTTTGAGGACTCATTCACAGTCAAGGTACGCAGCCGCGGTGGGTCACTTAAATGCAAATCTGATAAAGAAACTGTTGATCACTGGTGCTGTTAACTTCTGTTAGCTAGGAAGCTCTGTCTTGGATGGGGACAAAAATTTCTCAGGCAGGTGATATTAAAAGCTTTTAGTGCTAAGGAGTTGCACCATGAAGAAAAAGCTGTAGTGTTTATGCTCTGAAGCTTGGCCTAACTAGACCATTAATCTTTTTATACACTGTAGATCAGCCTCATATCCTTTTGTATCCCTCTCTTCCAAGCAGTCCATTGTCTGGACTGTGGATGAATAAAAGATCACTTAAAACACTTGGAAAAAAATTTACAGTCTGCTGCTTTGTTTCTCTGGCTTTTCTCAGCAAGAGTAAAATTTCTCTTCATGGGAGCAAAAAGTTCCCGTGATAATTAAGGGTAGCCAAATGTCATTAGTTAGTGCTATGAGTGCCCTGTATATATCTTGGAAAATCTTCAAAATATGATCAGTAATGTGTGTCCACAGTGCCATTTTCTACTGCTAGGGGGCAGACAACACAACAGCCAACATCCTAAAATTGACACAGATATGGCTGCTTGCACAGGAATGGAAGGTGCTCTGACAGGATGATACTGAGTGCAAAAAGAGTCTTTGTCCAATGGGCTGTTATAATGGTATTTAAAAAAAAATTGGTATATTAAAACATTTTCTGCTTGCATTTTTCTCTTTAATTTTTCATTTATTTTTAAAGCTATAAATATAGCTTGCATTTTAATTGGGTGTCTGTCTCTAATTTTACTGCAGCTGTAGCATTTGCCAGAGAACAGTGGCTCTGTTTTCAGGGTGGTGCAGGATTTATACCAGAAAAACATCTCTGATGCTCAGCACTTCTTACAGGCCTATCACAGCTCTGTCTAGTATAAAGCTATAAATTAAATGAATCAGACTTATGGATGTTGACAAGAAAGATGACACAGCAATTTGTTGCCTTTAGTTTAGTCACCCTGTAGTTGTAAAACAGATAAATGTTTTACTCATCATGGTGGAGTGGTTGATTAATGAAAATTTAGAGCAATTTAGATCCATTATATATTTAGATTTAGATTCAAGGCTGAATGCAGACACCGTCCACCATGCAGATTCCTGCATAGAAATATTAGTCTCCATTCTTTAAGACATCTCAGTAGCTTTTCACCTCCTTTTCATGCCAACAAAACTTACCATTTCTTAAGAATCCAGACTAATTTAATGGTGGCAGTACTGGTCCAATTTTCTGTTTGTCGTAACATGTTACAAATCTACCAAAAACTGATAGAAAAAGGAAAAACCCATTTTAAGTTGTTCACATTAGCAGTCGTGCATTAAAATAACTGAATTTTCATTCTACTGGTCCTGAAGACAGCTGGATCCTACAGACTTTGAGCAAATATCTGCTTAAGTTTTCCTTAGGGCTGAAACACTTTCAAGCAGAACCTAGTGAGGTAAAACCAATACACACAACACTGACTGCATCTCCACTCCATTACAAATTGTTTGTTCCAAAACAAAACAGAAATGGTGAAAGTAATATTTAGTGAAATTGAATTTTTGCTGTGTGAGGCCTAGCATCCTAGAAATAGATATTATTCCCATTATTTGAAAATGTGGTAGAATTTCTGGAAAACTAAATAGAATATGCTGAGAAGAATTTAAGGAAACACTGTCTTGCTGACGAAACTGGTCTAGGCAACCTTATATTAAAAGCAAAGTTGTATTTGACAACCATTACAGAAAAGAAAAAAGAAAAGAAAAAGAAACCCTCTGTTAGAAAAAACCCCAGAGAGGAATGTGTGCATTATTTAAAGGGATAAACTGAAGTGCAAAATTGAAACATCCCATAAAACACTTCAAAATTAACTGCATTAAGTGTGAAGAGGAGTAGATAAGATGTGATAAAATTTTCATAAAAGGCAGGAAGAGTACATCTGAACAAGAATGGGCACTGGGAGAGTTGGGATATAGCTATTTTAAGAGTGGAATATCTGCTGAGGGATGTACACATCTGTAGGGCAAACTGAGAGCTTTGAACTGAATGCCATTCCTACAAATACTAGTAAGTTTGGCCCTGGTGCTTAGGCAATATTTCTGAATAATTGAAAGGCTGAATGAAAACTAGGAGCACAAATACAGGAAATACACACCATTTTAATGGAAAACTTGTTCTTTTCTTCAACAAGAGCAGTACAGAAAACAGTGCTATTATTCATCATAATCTTGGAGTCTACTCACTGACTGTAAAAGGCTCTGGAACCAGTCTTCAATCAAAACAAACCTCATTATTGTTTAAAAATCAGATTTACTTTTCTTTATTAATAACTTAAAAGTTTTTTATGAATCTCAAAATGTAAAAAACCTTTATACATGTTTGGGTTTTTTGATGTAGATAATCTGCTGAAGATACTCTTGTTCAAGTATCAAAAGACATTCTTTTAGATACAGAAATCTTAGCGCTAAAACTGTTGAATATAGTCTGCTTTGACCCAAAAATGATCATATCTTCCAGAGCTCTACACAAAGAAACTTCTAGTTGTCATAACAACATCCTGCAGCAAATACAAGATAGCTTGTACTTGCTTTTAATACAATTAGCAAACGTTGACATCTCCTGAAGATTAAAAACCAGGGATGCTATTCAAAAGGGAGGGTGGAATTATTTTTTTTTTAATTCCCACAAAATTCAGCTTTTTAATTAAATTCTAAAGCCAATGGTCTGTAGAAATATTCCATTGCATCAAGTCATATTTGCAGGTAACTCTGTTATGCTCCATGATTATACAAAACATGCAGGTTTCTAATAATGTCTTTGTAAAATGACACTTAGAATATAAATAAGCCTAAATTTGGAAAAATCCTGATGTGTTTTCCTAAGTAACAAGTTTACTAGACAAATTCTTGAATGCTTCAATCTTGTCAAATGTAGTACTAAGTCATTATGCAAGTCCCATTTAAGCTATGATCTTAACTATCATTCTGTTATGAATGTTCCAGATTCAACAGTCAGTTTATCAGGAAAGGATCAGTGTCACTCTGTTTATGTTCTTATATTAACACTAAAATAGGATAAAATATCTTAGCCATTGCAACACACAAATTACAAACTGCATCCACTCAAGTCCCTAGGAATGGTTCACTTATCAGCAAGTCTTGATGGTGTCTGGAAATGTCCTCTTATGCAAGACTGGGTATCATAGAAGTACACAGAAAAATGCAATCCTTTCCTAATTTAAAGAATACAGTAATTTCCTAATTTAAAGGCCAGTTAATGGCAGCTACAGACCAAAGTGCAGGTGTTGATCAAAGGTCAATGAACTAGATAATGGTGGAGCTGCTGATGAAGAACATCTTATTTATAGTGAAGTCTATCACTTAGGTCAGACATTTTTCAGTTGATTTGCACAGACATACTGTTTTATTCCAACAAATGTGCCCACCATTTCTAAAGTAGGGCAAAATTAACGCATAACTTTTCCTCTTAAGATTATTTTAATGTTAATATGACTGGTTCAGAAGAACTTAGAAATCTGGCAAGCATCCACCTAGCTGAGGCATATTGTAGTAATAAATAACAGAGGAATTTGAGCTCTCTGAAGGTATTTATTTCAAGAGTACAGTCCAGACTACTGCAGCAAAATATTGTCATTCAGAGACACACCTGCTTGCATTGAAACAGGAAATTCCCTCTATCAGCTATGTCTTCAAAGAGATTTAAATATATAAGTAAAATAACTTGAATACTCAAAAAGTAAGTATCTTAATATATGGAGAATAAATCATGAATATCAATTTTTTATAAAAAAATTTCAAGATATCAAATATTCAGATTTTTAAGCATATTTTGTTTTAATATTCAGCTTCTCTATTTGTACACATAATGGAAATAATTTCTGCAATTCAAGTAGTCTCTAGAGAATATTTTGGTGAATTTACTTAAGAGAGAACACTGAATAGTTACTGTTACTACAAACTTTGATAATGTCTGTTCTGGCCAAGATTCACCGTGATTGACGTGAAAAGATCTGTATCATTTAAGAACAATTATTTTTCATTTTGCAGCTGTGAATAGTTTTTTTCATAATAATCAGATATGTCTGTGTCATATCTCTAGTGTCATTAAGCAGAAATCATCTGAAGAAAGAGAAGCAGCAGTATAAGCAGTATGACACCCACATGTGTTATGTACTTTACCTAAGTTACCTATAACCATACATCTATATATATATTTCACTGCTATGCAAATAACATCTTTCAGAACAAAAGAGCTCTTTCCTGACAAGAAAAGAGAATTATATGATCCATTTTTATTGGCTAAACCACAGACTTTTTAAATTCATACCTTAAAATTTGCACATATGCAATGGATAGCTGAATTTATGCTTGTAGTTAACATAGCTTTATTCATGTTTGAAGGAGCCCAGTATCTCATGAATAAAAGTGCTCTTCTCCAATTTTGTACAAGTCATTACAGGTTCTGGCTCAACAATGACGCTTACTCTGTTTCTGAAACACATTGTTAATAAAGTCCATTAAAACTGCAGAACTCACACTTTGCCAAGCTCTAATGGATCTGGAAGGCAAAAGACCTAAGACAGATTAGCCTAGACCCTATGTAATTCAAAATCCTGTTTGCTTCAAGAGTAACATTAAGTTTGTAGAAGTCTGTATTGGACATACTGAAAAATCCCTAAATTCTGGCTTTACAAGAAGAGAGTAGTGCTGTATTGTTCCCTGACTGCATTGAAAAGGTCATGAAAATCCTTGTGTTGAGAATTGAAAGCATTTGCCAGCCCTTTAAACTGTTAGCATTCACATTCAAGTGAGGGATGCATAAATTCATCTAAAACAAGACAGTGTGAACAAGATTTATGCATTTTAATCCCCATTATCTCTGTGATCAGGATAATGTTTGTAGCATGCAATGGAATGGCACAGTCCCATAGAAAATATGGAAGCATTTCAAAAAGTAATTCCAGTAAAAGCAATTGATTTCTGATGTGTTAAAAGGATTTTCATGTCCCCCTGTTATTTGCAAAATTAATGTACTTACTATGTTAATTTGAGAGATTTGCAACACTTCAGCAGCTTTTATGAACTATGATTTAAATGAGTGTTGGAATTACCAACATAGAGACAATAAATTCTAGGCAGTAAGTAAAGTGCCTTGTAATGAGGGACCTAAATGTCTGCTTCAAAAGCACATGGAAGTACATTTCAGCTCAAGCTGCTGTTGACCTGTCAGCTATGCATGATATTTTTAAATGTGCTCTTGTCTTTAAGGGAGGTCACTCAGTTTTCTGCTTGTGAGTCTCTTCTCTTTCTCTGCTTGCTGCATTTGACAGTGATGTAAGCAGAGTCTGAATCCCACTAGAAAAAAAAAAAAAAAAGTGGTAAATGGCTTGTTTCACCCTTAAGCTAAAGTAAGGAGATGCCAAAAACCAAAAAAACCCCACCCTTCCAAATTCATCAGTCCTTTTTCTGGTCATTTCCTGTGGCAACACATCGTTGGGACACTACAAATACCCACGCTGATTATAAAGTCAGACTATAGTCTTTAATTTCACTTAAACTAGTCCTTAGGTTCCTGCATATACAAACCAAAAATAGGAATTCTTCACTTCAGAGTTCAGACTTGTTTGTCTAAAAAGACAGGAAATAATGAGAAGAACTTCACATACAAGGTACTGAAAGAACTTTTCTTTACTACTCCAAGCTCATTGACGATGTCGAAATATTGTGCCTTGCTCTGAATTCTAACCTTTTAAAATTATTTTAGAATTAAAATCATGACAAAAACAAGCAGGTAGGAAGTGAGAATCATGTTTTCTTTGCTTTTCTGGATCTAGCAGATTTGTCACTAACTTTTTTAATAGAACAGCAAACACTAGTAACATTAGGACAATATAGCATGACCTTCTCTACTATTGGATTTTAAAAAGCCCTGAAACAGAACCACCCCAGACTTTACTTAGTGAGAATTGATCTACATCATGGTAGTTTTGTTTCCAGTTCAACAAACAGGAATATATCATATGTTGCTCTGCGTCAATGAAAGCCCATGCTCATCCACTGAGCACTCAATACCCTGGAAAATTTGCATGTCCTATAGATTCTGTTCATTAGTATGGTTAATTAAAATGAGGAGAATTTGCTATTGATGAAATTATGAAACATATGCATAATTTGGGTTGCATATGGGACAAAATGTGGTGGGTGCATTGTTATGCCTTTCAAAGACATGCCTGTTGTCTTACAAGTTAGATGAGGATTTATAGGAATCCCTCTTTCACTGACAGTATTTGACATACAGACACTAAAGTAAATGGAAAGGCTCCATTTCCCCAGTTAAGCCAGAGGGTGCTGTGCCTGGAAGATCAGCCAAGCAAGAGGGGGGTGGCAGGGTGAATGAAGAAGGAGCATGCAGTGCATGCACTGCTGCATGTGCACCAGAAGTAGGACCTGATGCAGAGAGGAACCTCCCTGGAGATTTGACAATGAACAGTTACTCAAAACGCTGCAGCTCCAGTGAGGACAGCTTTGAGTTACAGGGTAGCACAAGGTCAGAAGCTAAAAGCTTTGTTAAAAGCAAAAATAAGGATGAAGGCTATCGACCCCATCGATCAAAGCACTGTCAGAAAGGGGGTGAAAAAACTCACGGACTGGAACACTCTTCTCTATATCCAGCAGAAGTGGGAAACGCAAGCCAAAAGCTCCAGAGGCAGAAGAAGGCTCACAAGAAAAGCAGTTCCTCTACATCTGACTTGAGCTTGGTGAGTCAAGGATCATCAAGTTCATTGTCTCTTGTGGAAGAAAAAATAGAAGCTAAACTCAAATTCTCTCAATTTATTAATGAAGTTACTTTCAGAGTGCTTGATCCCATGAGCCTGAGGGCATACCGAGCTGCTAAACTGAAAAATACCTTTCCATCCAGTGTGAGAAGCTTAGATGATTTTCAAATTAAGAGAAAGTCTCCTGAAAACTGGAAAGAAAACATTCTAGATGGGAAGACCCATGAAGAAGTAGACTTAGAGACTCTGAGAAGTGACGACATCGTGGCTGGAGCACGAACACACAAATTAGAGAAATCATTGTCCCTGGATACAAGTCCCTCTTTCAGGTCATTTGATAATGGTGTCTCATGCAGAACAAGATCTGGCTTGCCAGTAGAAATTATGATTTCTCAAAGCAAAGGAATGCCAGCCACAAAATCTGCATCTCTGCCTAGAAGTACAAGCATGGTGAGCTCTCTAATACTTTCTTTGTGTGGTATATGACAAGTACTTATGTGTTAGCATGACTATTTGAAAAGTGTTTCTGTCTTCCTGGGTGGGCTCTTACCATGTAAACAAACTTTTCTCCAGGGTGGGAACAAATGTGGAATGTTTATTTTTAGTAGCTCAAGAAACCAGTTCTAGAAGGCATGGGAGGAAGGGAAAAACAGAATACAATTCCCTAGTCCTTTTAGTTTGGTGTCATAGAAGACAGCTTTACAAGATCAAACAAGAAGGTTATTCCTGCACTGCAATGAGCCATGAGTATAACCAGGTCGGCTTGGTATGAACAGTCAAGGCACCCTCAGAAAAGGGTGAAGAGAGCACTGTGATGGACCAGTCAGGTATTCAAGCTCACTAGTCTAGAACTTGTATCTCTACACTAAACAAGAATGCTCAGTTAGTGTGTTTAAGTACTACTGAGAGCTCTGGCATCCTGAAAGTGTTGCTAATGTTTGTGTGTCTGGAATTAATACATATCAATTGATAATTTCTTTAGTGATGTGCTAAAAAATCCAAACAAAACCTTAAGAACTAAAAAAAAAAAGTAAATAACTAAAAAAGGCTGAAGCTTTCTTCTATGATCTGGTAAAAAAATTTATGTTTTTAATTTTTCCTTGTTGAGGAAAAGGTATTTATGCCTATGAAAGTGGGCAAAGGGAAATTGTTGTTTGCCAGCCTGGCACGGTCTGATATCCTGAACTGCCAAACCTTGAACTAATACATTATGTTAGTATCTCTCCAGAGTAGTATTTGCAATTCCACTAAAACAATAAAGGTCCAGAAACTATTGCTTAAGACGATACACATGTACACAGACGTTGCTAAACTGGGAGCTATTACAACTGCATTATTCTTTAAAAAGTCTATTCAAGTTTAAAAGCAAAGAAACAAAAAGTTGTTTCATTTCACAGAGGACTGCAGCAAATAGGAGAACATCCCTGTCCTAAGAATTTCATTCAAACTTCACCAACCCAAGCTTAGGATTTTATGTTCTTGGATGTTTTAATTGTGACCCATCAAAGATGCCTGGAGGGAGAAGAGATGAAAGGTAATGGAACAGAGAGAATTTGCACTATGTTGTGTGTCACAGCTCCGCAATGAGAGCTGTCCTGCAGAGGGGTGAGGAGGCTCCAGTCTGACCCCATAGCAGGACATGCTTTTTTCAAAATTTAATTAAACATCTGTCAGAGCATCTTTTCCAGTGGACTTGATTGTATGTACAGATTGAAACTTCCAACCGATCGAGTCCTCACTGACTGAACGCTGCCGAGTGCTCTGTAATTCCACGCAGTTAGCGTAGGCATCAGTCTACTCCAGTTTCAGCATCAGTCTGCTCTAAGCCTAGTCATTTAAATTAAACGCAGTAGTTGCCAAACATTTTACCTCAACAAACAATGCCTCATACTGCAGAGCTCAACATGAGAGAAGAAAGGAGTGGCAGGGCAAAATACAAGTGCAAAACATGTTCGGCCTCATCTACAGATTCCTGTCTTTGCATTCACAGATGCAAAAGCTTTGACCTCAATGCAATTTACTTAGTGCCAGTCCTCACCTAAAGCATGCCTAGCCAGAAGCAAAAGGATAACTGTACAGCCTTGGGTATCATTATTGTAAAGATATTTTGAAAGTTCTTGGTTATGTAATGTTCATTTGAATACACGTATAGAATATTGCCTAAAACTGCTTCATGTTTTAGTTGCCAAGTTATTATTTGTGTGCAGAAGATAATCTTTGAGAGAAAGAAATTATAAAATTACATTGACTTAAATATAAAAACTGGGTAGCAAAGGTATAATAACACACATCCTGAAGAGCATGAAAGAACATGCCTGAAAGTTTGAGGTTAAAAAAGCTGCACCTAATAAAAAAAAATGTGACTCAGAAGATGAATACCGTGACATTGCCTCCTGTCTATTATGTTTTTGGAAGACCCCTGAGGTGCCCACAACTGTACTACAGTTGATTGGATCCAGACCCACTAAAGTGATTTTCAACTTTTAGTCTTCTGAGAACTGGTCAAAATGTTCAATTTCTGCAGGAAGTATTTATTGGTTTGCAAACAGCTGCTGCTGAAATGAAATCTCACAAAACAACAACCGTCACTGTAGATTTATGCAGAGGAATTTCTGGACAGCTAGTAGAATAAAAAAGGATGCTTCATTTTGTGACTGAAGTTAAAGGGAATTGTGACAGGTAGAAAGCAATTCCAAAATACAATGGACATGACCTTGGTGTGGTCTAAATATTTTAGTAACCTGGTCAGCAAGATGAAATAATTTTTCATTTGTATGTATTGATGTAAATTTGAAGTCATTGGACAAACAAGCAGGAGAGGAAAATGCTATGACTAAATGAAAGCAAACCTCTGAATCTGAATGTACACCAATGCAGTGGAGGGTGTGCAACTTGAGACTATGTCATGCTTCCAGACTGAAATGATATGACCAGTTCAGTGGGCTGAAAAATGCAGGAAATGTCTGAAAAGGATTGTACACAATGGAAAGTTTCTAATAACTAGAAAGACATGCTTGTCAGAGTCTGTCAAAGGACAGATCAATACAGAGAGGAATGTGGATGGATCCAAACAATACATATTTTTTTCTTAGACTCAGGATAGGTTTCAAAGAAATCCAGGTATGAAAGGAGATTAGCCTGTGTCTTTTAATACATATTTTATCTCAAACACATTTGTTCCAAGTAACCAATGACTTCAGGAAAGCTTTATATACCACTACTACTGTTCCAGGAAGAAAACACAGGTAAAAATTTAATTCTTAAATAATCATACAGGAATCTGACTTCAGACCTGAGTAAATCTGCAGCACCTTAGGCTTTGAATCAATCTGAAAATTACATTTCAGTTAACTTTAGTAATACATGATTGAGGATCAGCTTTCCAGCTAGGTCTCATCTTTACCTACCTACTTTTACCTACACAAGATATTAACACATAACACATTAGACATTGACTTTTCTTGATCACAAGAAGTCAATTTCTTAGAAGAGCTGTATCTTTCCATCTTACATTAAACTATTAGTAGTACGCATTCTGTGTACAAGAGGTTTTAGAAACAATTTTTGACCTCACCATTGCAACTATATATATATGTATCCTAAGGAATTGTGCATTTCTCACCTAAGACCATGTCATTATTGCACAAAATAAATATGGGCAAGACTGATCAATACAAATGTCTTACTAAGATGCAGAGGCTGTCTTAAAAAACAAGCTTGGGTTGGGATAGTGTCACTTCTACCCTTTAGAAGTTAAGATTTCAGATACTTACTGATTAGGGCAGGTGGTGAGAGGCAGAAAGTAGGCATGGAACTTACCATGCTTATAGAGCCATAGATTCCTCATAGTCCTCAAAATCATTCCTTCAGCACCCCTCTACATTTGGATCACAGAGTATTCTGAGTTGGAAGGGACCCACAAGGATTACCAAGTCCAGCTCTTTAATAAAGGCCTGCACAGAGATCAAACCTGCAACCTTGGCGTTATTAGCACCAGGCTCTGACCAGCTGAGCTAAGAATGTTAAGGAAGGGACCTTAAATGGCATCTAGTCCCAATCCCCCTTGCCATGGGCAGGGACACCTTCCACTAAACCACATCGCTCAGACCTTACCCAGCCTGGTCTTGAACACTGCCAGGGCTGGGGCATCGACAACCTCCCTGGGCAACCTGTGCCAGTGCCTCACCACCCTCACAGCGAAGAAGTTCTTCCTAATATCTAACCTGAATTTCCTCTCTATTGGTTTGTACCCAGTATTCCTTGTTTTATCATTGCAGTTCACGAGTCCCTCTCCAGCTTTCCTGTAGCCCCTTCAGTCACTGTAAGGTTGCTGTGAGTTCTCCATGCAAACTTCTCCAGGATGAACAGCCCCAACTTCTTCAGCCTTTCTTTGCAGAGAAAGGTGCTGCAGTCCTTTTCTCATCTTCATGCTTCCTTCTCGACTAGCTCCAAGAGTTCCATGTTCTTCTGATGGGCACACCAGAGCTGGGTGCAGCACTCCAGATGGGATTTCACAAGGGCAGAACAGAGGGGCAGAATCCCCTCCCCTGACCTGCTGCCCAGACTCCTTTGGGTGTAGCCCAGGACATGGTTGTTTTTCTGGGCTGTGGGCACATTTTGCCAGCTCATATTGAGTTTTTCATCAACCATCACCCCCAAGTCTTTCCCCACAGGGCTGCTCTCAATCCTCTGACCAGCCTGTAGGTCTGCCTGGGGTTGCTATGGTCCAGGTGTAGGACCTTCCATTTCACTTTGCTGAACTTCAAATGTGAGAATATTTTGCTGGACCTGCAAAGCTACAAGAGTGAAGACAGGTGCAATGGAAATTGCTTATTTCCTAGATGTCACCTGGCTCAGGCTTGTGCTTCAACCACCTGGAGAGTCACTCTGCAGTCATGCTCCCTCCTGTGTGATTAAATATCAAGGGCAAAATTTTGACCCCATATAAGCAATTCAATTCCCTCCTGTAGCCTTAGCAAACCTATCTGGAAACAAAGTATTCACTCTTATTCTGATTTCAAGCAATGTATGCCCTAAAGGATTTAAATTCTATAACCCTTGAGAGAGAAGGGGACAATTGCCTGTTACAAAGGCTTGCATCCTTATAAAATGCAGATGAGTGAAGCACAAACTATAATAACACCTCTTTTCATTCCTCTCACTAGAAATCATTATTATAATAACTATTGTAAAGAAGAAAAATAACCAGAGTAGACATTTATGTAGGGTACTGAGAAGATTCAAAGATTCATGTATATCTCTAATCCAGATATGCTGTTTAATTCTTAAGGAACCCTGTAGATAGCCACTGAAGTACACAGACATTAACACAAACAAGGACAATTATATTAATTTCTGCTCTTTTACTTTTTGTTATCCATGAGGATTCCTGCTGTTCATTACAGGTTCTCTTGCAAGACACAAGGAGGGCTCTCTGAAGGTGCACAAGCATCTTCAGAAATTACAGCCTCACACAACTGAACTCTACAGGCATTAGGGGGTTTGATCCCCATATGGGTCATTCTTTTAAGAGTTTTACTCAGAGATCCTCATGGTTCCCTTCCAACTCAGAATATTCTGTGAAATCTGTGAAATCCATAAGAATAAAGGAAGCTTGTCATGCAAAGGCTGTGGTAGAATTCCACAGCAGTAGGAGATGCAACCAATCTCCCATTTCTAAATGGAAGTTTCTAGGGCAGTTTCTAGGTTCTCAGTTTCTAGGGCACCTGTGTACTAACAGAATCTTGCTGAAATAGCAGACAAGATTTTTGTTGCTCTAGGTCAAAGCTCTTTTATACAAGAAGGTTTTCAGTCCTCTTTCAGCCCTTCCAGCCTGCCATCATGATGTAAAAATAGGAATTTGCTTTGTTCTTGGATGAATACCAAATCTTTCATTTCTATTTACAGTACAGTGATGTTTACAAGTAAGATTTGGGTTCAAATACATTATAATGGAAAGTATATATTGTTTCACTGACTCATGCATGCAATATGCTAAAAGAGAAATAGTGAGAGATGGCACCAGAAGGAAAGGGTAATGAGGTGCTTTCCCCAGGTCAGTGATCAAGCCAGAAGCCAAACACAGGCCTGAAAATCTTACAGTGTCCTATTTTCTGGTCTGTTCCTGCTCTTGCAGACAGGGAGGTCAATGTAGAACTACCTTCAATAGCTGATGTAATGAAGCTGTGGTACCTCTAGGTTATCAGAGGAAAGTAACAAAGTGAAGTACATCAGGTGCTTCAGTTCTTTAGCATGATATCCAGATAACACAACATATCATTCGGGCTCTTATGAGTCTCATACAGCAATGGAAAATGCCACATGGCCACCTTTCCTGACATCCTGGCCTCTTTCTTGCCATGATATTCCACATGACACTGCATAGAAGTTTGTTCCCCTCTGCTTTCCAAATTGGAGGAGACCATCAGGTTGTCAGTAGTGTAAAAATCTTTTCCTCAAAATGAGTATTAAAATAGATGGTTTAATTCCATACCATAAACTTGATTGACAGAAGATGGTGACTTCTTTTCACCATTCAGAGATAACAGGCAAAACAATTTTAAGATTTACTAGTTTAAACTCATCATTATGTGAAGTGAGCATAGCCACTGAACTGCAAGCAACATACACCATAACAACTTCACTCTGTTATTTTTCCTTCATCTGCAGATTCCTGAAAACAGTCCCTGTGTCTGGCAATACTATATAAGAATCTCAGTTCATAACAATTGCATATGGTTGTGGAAAGCCAAGTACTAAATCTTTAATCATCTGAGGCTGCAGTTCCTTGGTACATCCAAGGATTTCTATTGTATCATTATAACCTCTTTCCTCTGATACCAACACTGTTTTCCTATACATTGCTCTTATGAAATGATCACTCTGGGTATAGTAGTAATGAGTACTATTGCAAATGTGTGCCACTGCGTACACTTGGATCTTCCAGGGTAGGAAAATTATCTTTATAACACCTCATAGGTGTTAGGCAGCCAAATACTTTAAGCTATAAAATCTGATGGCCAAAGGAAATGGTAGTACTTTCTGAGCTCATTCCATCTGAAATCAAAGAAAAATCTCATTTTCCACCAATCAAGCTATCTCAAATGTCTTCTCAATCTCTGAGAGGACTTAGCCATGTTGGGCTTGAAGCATGCAGCAGCATGGGGCAGCCAAGCTGGGGCAAGATGTAGCTCAGCAAAGACTAACAGTTGGAGAATTTATCCAGCTTCACCAGTTAAATGTAGAGTACTAAATCCTCTCCTTAATTTTTTTTTTATTTTTTTGGTGACACTTATTATTCAGTCAC
Organism: Vireo altiloquus; assembly: GCA_013396875.1. NCBI lineage: Eukaryota > Metazoa > Chordata > Aves > Passeriformes > Vireonidae > Vireo > Vireo altiloquus. Next base: position 670,377 of record VZRF01007959.1, on the reverse strand, counting down.
AGGACGTGGAAAGCCAAGCAGGCCATGTGCAATTTCATCTGCAGTTAACACCTCTTGTCCCAGTACGGTGGCAGTGACTCCTTTTTGCAGTGCTAAGAGGAGCGCAGCAGCCGTGTTCTGCAGGAGAGATCAGCATAATGTTTTTAGAGCAGCAGATGTGACATCGTTTTACAAGCAACAGTACGAGCAGATGGTGTTTAGAGAGTTCTCCTTGCCTGCTCTAAAACACCTCCGTTGGGTCACTAATGGATCCTTCGTCTCGGAGAACGCTGCACAAAGCTACAATGTTCCCAAGATGACGCATATGGTCATTTACAGCTTCCCAGCTCATCAAATACAAATTAGATCAAAATCTTCCTCACTGAGCATAGATGTCTATAAGCCAGTACTCAAAAGAATAAGCTATTTATTCAAGACAGGCTAAAATAGACAGTCTGAGCTGCTTCCCAATAACACGAATGGGTTTTCAATGAAATTAAGTATTTCACCATAAAGCCTGCATTTTTGAAGTTAATGTTTTAAATTCAGATTTCCTCCCTTTTCTGCCCTCCCACCCCTTCTTTTTTAGAGAAGGAGAGAAGCAAGTGAGTCAGGAGGGAGATATTTGTATAAAGGAAAAAACCCCAATATTATAATGGTGAATTCCTGCACAGGATTCAGAGCTCCAATAAGAAAACAAAATAATTTTCCAGCCAAATCTACTATTTGCCTTCACAGGAGCAGCTACACAGACAGAGAAAAAGCCTGAGCACATGCAGTTCACATTGCTTTCGGTATCTTTTGGCACATGCCACAGGCCAGCAAAATTGGCAATCAGAAATATTTAGTGTTCCTTTCCCAGTGATTTGTGTTAACATGACTTTTCCCTTTCTTTTGAGTTTGAAAAAAACTCCTCAATTGTACTCTTTATCTTTGGATGCCTTTAGAAAGAAATGGTACTTTCAGAGTAATGGAAGTTACAACAGTTTTAGAACAATTACCATCAGCAGAGATGCCTGAAAACTGCAAAGCCGGGCAAGGGAATGGGAAAGAGCGAGAGGCAGAAAAGAGTAATAGATCTCTCTTTTCTGGTCCAGCTTTGGTCTACAAGTGTTATTTATGACAAAGATTTTAAAGGTGCTTCAACTTCTCTTTCATTTCTTCATTCAGCCAGCAGCCTGTGTTTGTCTTGTTCAGAGAATGTGGGTTTTGCCCTGCCGTGGCATGGCTGTAGCACATCAGAAAAGCAAAAACCTCAGTATGCAGTGACTCTCTCACACAGCCACATGCAATACTCAACGTAATTATTTCACCCAGTCCACACAGTGAATACCTCTGAACTCTACCAAGAAAAGATTCAAGTGCAAGGCACTGCCCGGAGCCAGAGGTTTCCCTGATTTATTTTTCCGTTGTGAGGGACTGATATTTTTCCCCACTTATTCCAAGGTTTTCATCTCTATTAAAATTCTGCTCAGTGATGTACTCCATGCAATTAATAGAAGCATAGATGTAACTTTGCTCCCACACTCCCACTGTGTTCTAACATCTAACTGGAGTAAAATAAAAGTTTACTTATTAATATGAACCCACCACAGCAAGCATTTTGGGGACAGAAAAGAGGAAATCAATATTACATTACTCTGGAAAAGCTGCATTTGCATTATTCTGTTTTTTCTGTAGGCTTGGTGATCCATTGGTTTTAATCTCCCATCAGAAACTGTAGCATTAAAATTTTGAGCCCAATAAATTTAAAGAACAGAAACTTTTATGAATTATGGGATGGTTTGAAAGGTTTTGTACAAAATGTGGGTCTCACAAATTAAGCCTACCTGCCCCAGCAGCATGACTCATGTCTCAGAACATCAGGAACTGTTGGTTTTGACCTCAGGTCAGATAAGGAGAAGAAAGATGCCATTTGGAAACCTATTTTATGTTTATAAAATACATATTTTTTCATAAAGCTCAAAAAAAAGGTATTTTCACAGACTAACTCAGGCATTTGTTTCAACAACTTCCTCTTTGCAAAGCAGCTTAAATTTGACCTTCTCAGATGGTACTCTTCAGTGCCAGGAGCTTTAGGTGACAGGAAAACATCTTGTGGATAAGGAAGAAGCAGTAGATGCTGTAAATCTTGGCTTTAAAACAGTCTCACATGATGTTCTCAAAAGTAAGCTGGCAAGATAAGGGGGGAAATATTAAAAGGTAGAGGCAAAACTGATTGGAAGACTTTATTGAGAGGGCAGTTCATAATACATAGTTTTGACCAGGGTCTCGAGGTACCAAAACTATTTTCTATTAGCAAGCAGAGGCATTTGTTTTGAGATACCACTTCTTTCTAAATACAGAGAGTAAATAAAACATGCAATTCTGCTCCTTTATCTGAGTTGGAAACTACAGTAGTGTGTTTATGTCCCTGTGTAATACTCTGGAGAGGATGCTTTTGAAATTTCAAAAACATAGAATTCCCAAAAGTAAGCAGATACTTACCAAGTTTAAAGAAACATTTCCTGTATTGAAAATCACACTTAGTTGAAAAGTCTTCAAGTGTTTTTATTCTGTCACACTTACTCAGTACCTAGAATGGACAGAAATTGTTTAAAGATCCCACTGTTGTTGCCATGCCTCAAATCAGCACTGTATCTACATCCAGCTCTCTTTCCTTTTTCACTACCAAAAGGGAATTCCAAACCTCATTTGGAACTTAATGTTGAAAACACCCAAAGGAGCTGGATACAACAGTGTTGCAGCACCCATTGCTGAATGACTAGCTCCTAGACTGTATTCTGCAGAGCCTTCTGTTGTGACACTGTTGGCCAATAGCTCTCGATTTCTGACAGTAAATTCAATACCTGCAAAGATAAACTAAAATTATTCAAATCACATCTGTATCTGTTGAGCTTATGAGCTGGTTGCATTAATATTTGATGATAGTTGGGCAAGAATGATCAGGGATATGGCAGTCTCAGCCCCCTGTTCCCTGCTTGGATAGAAAGAGCATTATAAACAAAAGAGAATGAGGAATAAATACTAGGCCTGTTCACACAGCCACAACTGTTCTCTTAAAACCGACGAGATATTTCCCACAAAGAACAGCTATTCCCTGGATAACTGTAGTAACAAAAACCCGCTTTATGAACACGGCTAAAATGAGCAGCTATTGAGGATTCAAAATCTGGTTCACAACCACTTATTCCTCCAGCAGCCAGCCAGACCTTCACTCCGCTTGCGATGCTGCACGGTGCCGCGAGCGCACGGAGAGCTCCAGACACGTCCTATTTCTGGAGACTGAGAGCTGATTCACAGTCTTGCAAGGGGAAAACCAGGAGTGCTGGTAAGCCAGCAGGGTTCAGAGCAGCAGAAACAGTGAGCAGTCAGGGGCTGGAGGGCATGAGCAGGAATCGATGACACAGGAAGGCGCCCAGGGCACGGGGCTGGGGCTGCCCCTGGCTGACCTGACAGACCCCAGGGGAGATTCCAGCCCCACAGTGGGATCCCAACGGAGCAGAGATGGAGCCAGTGCTGGCTGGGCACTTGCCTCCTGCCACTCTTGTCCAGCCAATCCCCGAGCAGCATTAGAAGATAAAATATTGCCCAGTTTTCATAAGGAGGAAACAGAACCATCATACTGCAACCCATGCAAAACCAGAGTTACTCATGGAGTAACAAATTGCTAACAAAGACCTCCTAAAATTAGCTTCATAGTTGCCCATACTCACCAGTAAAATACAGAAAAGACCTTTCATTTTCCCTGGATAAACCTGTCTTCCCTTGCTTCCTTTTTTGATGTTGTAGTAAAGCAAAATGGAAACTAAACCAGTCAGCAGTTACATGAGGGAAGTGTACAGTCCATTGCAATCGATGCAGTTAATTAAAAATACAATTAAAACAGAATCAGTCATGAGAATTGGAACACAATAAATAATTAAAACAAAATTAGTTTGGCTCTTTTGTTGAGCCACTCAGTCCCCAGTTAAAAGTAAAGGGCTTTTTACTTCATTGATAGCTACAAAAGCAGACGTTTGCAGCCCCAAATTCTCCCTCCAGTGTTAAGGTATAAGTGCATAAGCTCCCCCTTTCCCCCCTTTCCCTTCACGCCTTCCATAACCAATCTGCCATTCAACTCCCAGTGCTGCAAAATTGGGAGCTGGTCTGAGGAGTTGCAAATACAGAGCAGAAAAGCAGCATATGGTGGTAGAAAATAACAAAAAGCCTGTTAATTATTCCAACCAAACATGAAACATTTCCCTACAGCAGGAGGGAAGTTGTTGGCAAATTATTATTTATCTGTTTATTTATGTAGGAAATAGGCAAGGGCAGAAAGAAGTAAGACTGTTCGACTCAAGCTACTGGCAGCGTTTTTGTATCTTGCTCATAATCATTACGGAGTGTAGAAACTAGCATTGCAGGAAGCAACCTAGGAAGGAAAGAGGCTTTGTTCTTCAACCACCAGGCCTTCAGAACAAATGATGGGTACTAACATAGCTAATGGCTCATTTCTGAGCTCAGGTCTGCAGGAATTCCTTTTACAGGTGATTGCATCTCTGGCTGATATTACCAGAGCAGCAGTGTTGCAGCTCTATAAATTGTGTATTGACAGCTGTGGTTGGTTTCCTGCTTTTCTTCTATTCATTCACATCTTAAATGTTCCTTCCTTCCTTGAAGGAAATACATCTCTCCCCCGTGTTGGGAAATGTGAGTAACAAAGAGTGGGATGCTGAGAAGAAAGTTTCAGCTTTCACTTTCTCATTGCATAAGATTTCAAATTCTTCCAGTAGAGAAGGAAGAAACAAATGAACCCTTCCGGCTGAGTCACTATTTAATAGCACAATAATTAGCTAAACACTAAGTTTAAGTATTTTCCACTCTTAATGAACTTCTATCATCAGAAGAAAAACAAGAGGTAACTCTTCTAGTAACTCAGTTATTTTAGTGCCATAGATCAATAGCTTGATTTTCACATCTCTCAAAATTATGAAACCTAATAACTATAATAAATATTAGTATGTGTCCTCTAAACTATAATGGAATTTTATGAAGGTGCATATATGCACTGCTTTAATTTGTCAGGAAGCGCCAGCTAACAAATGTCTTTTAAATCCTTGCTTTCTGTGGAACAGCAATTGTTAACACCACAGCTGCTCCAATGCTGATTGTAACTTCTTGTGCAAACAATTATTTTCCAGATAAACATTGTGGCAAAAATGTAGGTAAATTTAGATGCATATTTATAGGGAATAAAACAAACTGGATTTTCTTACAATTGCCTCCACCGGTTTATTGTGTAACTTTGTGTAAGGGTCGAATTTGCCAGTTCCTCAGTTTCTCCAGCTGCAAAATAAAAATAACTCTTAATCAGTTTGTTTAGTGTTTCAAGATCCTCTCATAAAATGGATGTGTTGCAAAAACATTCTTAGAAAAATGAGGAATCCTTATTCTAATGTATACTGGAAATTTGTCCTATCCCCCTGTAGTACTTATCAAATCTATGATATTTAGAAGTGTTTCTGTTCTTGCTATTCTGAAGTGCCTTGCTTTGGTTTTTGTTAAAAACTTCTAAGATGTAGCCTGCAACTGCAAACATAGAATCTTTTCCTGGAATAGATAATTAAATAGATAATTAAATAGATAATTAAATTACGATGAGTGTTAGAATATCATAGAATTTTTATACTTGAGAGAAAATAACTAAGAATTGAAAGAGGCTCCCCAAGGAAGTGGTCACAGCACCAAGCCCATCAGAGCTCAAGGAGCTTTGTCCAGCATTTGGGCAATGCTGTCAGGCACATGATGTGAACTTTGGGGTGTCCTGAACAGGGCCAGCAGTTGGATTTGCTGACCCTTATGGGTCCCTTCCAGCTCAGGATAATCTATGAACATTGTGTGCAGTCTGGCCAGCAAGGTAAAGGTATAGCACTGCTTAAGTCCCTCTTGAGGCACTGAGGGAGAACTGAGTCCTGTGCTCACTGCCCTAATACTCCAAGACATGAACATATGTTTCTTTCATTCCTCAGTTTCCTAAAATTACTTAAAGAGAGCAGTCCTTTCTCAGTGGGCAGTTTTGCGTGTCATTCCCAGGTCAACTAAATCAGACACACATTCACCAAAAGAATTACCTGTTTCCACAAAGGTCTGTACACCTTCCCTTTTTTATCAGAGCAGCTATACTGACACTGAATTATATCACTAATACCTTTTTATTGTGTCACGCTTAGTATAGCTTATGAACCTCCTAGTCATAATAGAATTTTACAAAAGCATGGACATGTACCTCTAGGATAAGTAGGGAATTGTGAGATTCTCAATTACTTCACTTTGTTGAAAGGAAAATTTCTGTATTTCAGTTGATAATTTTTAGTTCCAGACCAGTAAAACTGGTTATTCCCAAAGTTACTCACACCCTATTATCACATTACCTCATTATTTTTCTTCCAGATTAGGGCATCGTCTCTGTGAGCCTTAGTAATGGCACTAATGTGTTTTCTAGGGAAATTTCTTGGGCATCAAGTAGAACAGGATGTTCCAACAAAGGTGTTGAATGTGCAAAAATATATCTGCTATGCTGTCTTCCTTGGCCTTTTTAAGGGCATCTAAATCTATGAACATATTAACTCCTCTGTGTGTCATCTAAATTTCTCTCCCTGAAGAAATTATTCTTTTGCACTTCCATTTGGGCTGGATGTAATAAAAATAAAATAGAATAATAAAACCATGGAATCATCGAAGTTGGAAGAGAGCTTTAAGATCATCCAGTCCAACCATGAACCTGTCACTGCCCCTGTAACCCCAAAACCACTCACCACATCACCCAGTGCCACACCCACAGACCTCTTGAATTACCTCCAGGGATGGTAACTCCCCAGCCTCCCTGGACAACCAATTCCTAGTAATAAATTGAACAAATAAATAAGTAATTCCTAATAATGAATTAAATTAGGTCCGTCAATAATGTCAGTGCACTGTCAACCCCTGAAAACTTTGATCTATGTAGAATGACTGCATGTTATGGCAAATTTACCTGTCTTGTCTCAGGTTTGTCCTGAGTCTTCCAGCAGTCAGTACCTTTTCTGCCAGCCAGAACTGGCAGGACTTGCAGCCTGCAAAGCTGTTGTGGTTCAGACTTAGTTCAGTTGCAGACATTCTATATTTGCACTTTCCTCTTATAGCTCAGAGTTAAAAATATCCTACATTTCTATGTCAAGTACAGCTCTAAAACCCCTGTAATGCAGTTTTGCAGTTAAATTACCGTGTCTGGATTAACTGTAAACTATTAACTTCAGTAGAAGTGCAGCAAAACTTGTTACTGTGAGAGATAAATATACCTTTTTATTATCTTGCTTTCCATTGTCATCCATTGCCTTCACAGATGATAGGTGCACCATTAACATCTTTTCCAGTTGTCATCTGTATTTCCTAAAATACCCTATTTAGCAGACCTTTTTCATAGCTCTGCTTGTCTTTAATAGTTCTGCATGTTTTATTTACCACTAGTGCAATGGGGTGTTGTGTGTTCACCTCGGGCCTACAGTATTTCAAATAAATTCCTTTTATTCAGTGATGCATTTCTACCTCTCTCCACTAAAACACATTCAAAGTTAACTGACAGCCATGTTACTGTTTTATATTAATGTTTTACCTCTCAAAATATTAAAAGAGAACTCAAAAAACCCTAAGTGCTGAAAGAACTATAGCTTTTTGTGCTCTTCTGACATAAAAGCCTGAAATTATCTGTCGCTGGGTTGTATTTATTTGTGGAAAAATATAATTTAAGGATTATGAGAAATACTGTAAGTAGGAAGTCTAATGATACATGTGCTGCTATTGTCAATGTATAACACATTATGGCCACTGTGGAGCTACTCATTACTGAGACATGAAGTCAAAGGCAAAGCAGTAGGGTTTGAGAACCTCGTCTTGCAAACACTCACTGTGGGGGTGTATGCTTCCTGATGTGCCAGGCAATGGAACAAACACAGGTAGGAAATACTCACTGTGCTGGGAGTCACCACTCATCCTCCTTCTTTGGGTTGCATTCCCAAACTGGATGAGATGTGTGTGACAGGTACTGCTTGGAGGTGAGAGGGAGTGTCTTCAGGATTGATTCCCAGGACAAAAATGGTGATGGTTTCCCTGGAATCTCATCACTGAGCTGGTCAGCCTGGCAGCCAAGTAAGCTTGCAGCATCCAGTGCCCCGTAATCCTGATTCTACATCATTTGAGACTTTGGACTGTAGTCCCTCTCCTACCTCTCTCCTGTCACTCTTTTAATGGGAAGGAAAACCCAGCTGCCCATTGCAGAGGGAAGCACAAAGTGCTTCAGTCAAGTCCCCAGTCTTAACAGCAAGGACCAAAGGATGCCCCAAAAGGAGGCATTACATAGTCCTCACAGAGACTGAGTCTCACCTTATGATGCTAAATAATTGTAACAGCTGATTTCTCAATTTGAATCTTGCATAATCACAGCAGGTTGGAAGGAAATAATTAAACCAGGGTTTTTTTAAAGTTCTATAAAATGTCATCACTCTGATAGGAAGTACTGTGATGTTTCCATCCCTATAGACAATGTCAGCCTCACACTCTGGCCAAAGTTCCCCAAAGGACTGATGAATTTAAAAGAGAAGCTGTAACAGTCTTTTAAGGATATTTGATTTAATATGACATGATGCTTTCTTTTGAAAAATGTATGGAGCTATACTATGGCAATAAAACATTTTTGCAGTGAATACAGAACAGACTAACTACTCTTTAGAGAGTTGTTTCAAAGGATCTGAGAAATCAGGTGTAAGTATTATGCCTTCTCATTGGTGATTGCAAGGAAAGCTTTTTATGATTAATTCATGGTTAATGCAAACATTCATAGTGCGATAAATAATGATATCAGGACAGAGTGATCTCACTTCTAACATACTGAAAGAACATTTAAATTGTCAATGATACAATTATATATTCAGGTGTAGGAAGGTAAGATCATACTTTTAGACCAGGAGACCACAAAACAGTCTGCTGAGCATCAAGGAGTTCTGTTTAGCTGAAAAGAAGCTAACATAACCTTGGCTATAAAAACTTAAATGGGATGGATCATTAAATAGGTCTATTCACCTCGATGCGCAGAGCAAAGTGAGATTGGCATTACTGACTGACAAAAGTTCCAGGCTGCCATTGAAGAAAGACGTAATTATCCTGTGACAGAAGAAACACATAGTTTGTGGCAATGGATTCAAGGAATATATGTTCCAAGGCTATTCCAGACCAGAGGCAAGGCTGGCCAGTGTGTAATTCTCCAATGCTTCCTTCTCAGAGGCTTCTTAAAGTTACTGATCTCCAAGTCATTCAAGAAGATTACATATACTACATTTGGCAGGTCCCCGGGAGGTGTGTATAGAATATACCCTCTGCCAGTTAAATGAAGTCAGAAAGGAGTGAGAGAGAAGTAAAATTTTGTTGTCATTCAAAACAAACTGAGAAAAATAAATTTTAAGGCTGAATGTTCAAAAAGATTAATAAAAGTTAAAGGCTAATAATAGGTTAACATGGAGACCACTCAGCCATACTTTAGCAAAAATGTAGGAAAAGTAGACGAAAAGTGAAGGAAAAAGCCTTAAAGATGCACAAACTTACTTAGAAAAATCAGTAGATAAAAGATTTCAAGGAGAACTAACAAAGCTGGAAGAAGATAGAGCACAAGGGAAGGCAAAGTTCAATACTGACAAATCCAAGTGTGCTTGGTGACAAGAAGCTTAAATTTATTGTGGGGGAAAAGACAGGAACTGAAAAAAAAAAAAAAGCCGTATGGAAAACCCAGTAGTAACATCTTCTGAACACTGATGTGGTCAAAACACTATGCAGGCAGAGAAAAATGTAATTTTTGTGACCATATAACTCTGCCTACAGTATAGAAAAGAATTCTGATCTTCACCTTGTCAACAACAATCAGAAAGAGAAATCTTTTAGGAAAGATGAACTAAAAGTTAAAAGACTCCTTTAGGAAGAGATAGCACAAAGAACGCATTATGTTTAGTAGAAATATAGACCAAACCAAGGGTGGAAAAATGATTGCCAGGTGCTCCACTTTCTGCTTTCATAATGCAAGAATGAAAGACTTAAATGACACAGAAAGGCAACAAGATCAAAACTGATCAAAAGTGATTTTTAAATAGAGTAAGTTGCATCTGGAGCTCATTGTTACAAAACAATCTGAAGGTCTAAAAAGATCAGTGGGAATCAGAGTGAAGTTAGACATTTGTCTGAAGGTATAGAAATCCCCAGGCAGCAAGGCACAATCCACATTCTATCTGGCAGGAATTAGAAAGTTAGTTCCTAGTTATGAATTCTGCCCAATCACTTTCTATGTCACTTCATCCATCTTCTTGTGAAACATTAGGGATAAGACTTTTAGTTTAGATGCTACAATACCAGGAGCATTGAATTCCAAAATGCAGCTCTGGACATCATTGATGTGGAAAATTGGGAAGGAGGGGAGTGATTAGGTCATCACCAAGCTGAATACAACTGTATAAAGTGGTAGCAAAATATGGAAGGATACATCCATGCCATACATTTTTGCAGAGTTGTTCTAGCTTTCATAAAATAAGGATATAAGCAGGCAATGTTTGCAGAACGAGAGAAATTCTATTGGGCCAAGTGATATAGCTCGAGAAAGAAAGCAAAACCAACAAAAACTGGTTTTGTTTAAACATTTGTTTCTCCCAAATAAAGTTTCAAGGATGTCATGGCTTTTCTCTTTGCTTTTCAGAAATATACCAACTGGTGTAATAAAATGTACGAATTCTCCCTATAAAACTTGACTAGCTCATTTCATGTGTGTCAGTTATTGCTCTAAAGAGAACAAAAAGAGCAGCTTTTCTTTTTGAAATAATGACCTGGCAGCATGAAATATTTCTTTTAGAGGGTTCATTTGGCTTTGTAGTCATAACCAGGCTGCTACACTGGCCTCACTTCAGCCTTAAAGAGGAGATGATCCCAACAGCCTTTCCTAGTGATGTCTGAAACACAGGCTTACAGGCAATTCCTTGCTATTCCCTTTGGTTTAAGAGAGAGGAGAGTGATGTCGTCTTCTCACTGATAAATACTAATGCCAAACTGGAAGTTTAAGTGAATTCTCTATCCTAGAAGAATATGCCTGTCAGATGAAATTCTGGAAACTGTTTAATCAAATAGCAAAAATCATACAAGAGATCAATAGAGCCAGAATTTCATTCTGTAAATTTAGATCCTTTCCCAGTTGTAAAAGGACATCATAGGAAGGGCTTTCTCTGGTGGGCTCTGACGTTTCCCTACAAAGTTTAGGAAAAAAAGTCTCTTGGTATGTTGATTGCAAAAATGTCATAATATTGCATACCAAAGTTTTGTCTGCTGAGCCTTATATTTTCCATTTCCTCTTAGATTTTCTAGATATGTTCTTTTTAACCCTTCCCTATTTTAGTTAATTATCTCACTCCCTTTTATTTTATGCTTCATGTAATTCCTTCAGATCTATGGATTCTGTATTCTGCCACACTGGTGACCTTTCCCTGCTTCTCTTACTTGAGTTTCTCATGTTTTCACTGTTCGAAGAAGAAATTTACAACTGTATGAGATGATAATTCTCTACCTTGAAGTACTTCCTGTGACTTTTTCTATTTTGGCCATCCAGAAAGCCATTTGCCCCTACATATTTTGTAGTTGCTTATATGCTTTACTCTTTATCAATCTGCCTATCCCTGATTATGTCTCAAGGAGATTTTCAGCACTGAAATTCCTTCCACTTCACATCAGAGCATTTGGCAGATGCATAGCCTCCCTTCGTTTATTTCTGTACAATTATTTTACTGTGGCAAAGATAAGGCCCTAAGTGCTAGGGCTTGTCCACAAAACGACTTCATGTTCATATAAGTTTTCAGAAGGCTTTATTATGATCAAGAACAGAGAGCAAACTTTTTTTCACTTCAGCCATATTAGCTGGAGGCATCATCTGTGTGTGACTGTGTCCCTGTCTCTCCAGCGCAGTCTCACAAACATGGAAACAAAATCCAAAATAGAAAATCTCATTGGCCAAGGAGAATGCATTATCAAAACAACTTCCATTATTTACATTCTTCTCTACTTGAGAACAGCTCTGAGTGACCTGGTGCTGCAAGAATCTGTCAGGCAGAAAAGCCTAAAAAATCCTTCCTGGGTTTCCACATTTTACAGCTTGATATTCACCATGGTGAATACCAAAGACCACTACCAACATAAATGTACTTTCAGTTTAATTTATACCTAATTTAATACCCCATTTACTTTCCATAATCAGAAATAAGAGTTTTAAAGGTACGACAAAGAGTTTTAAAGGTACGACACTGCCTGTGTGGTTTTTTTACTGAGTCCATCTTCTTTTGCCTCTGAAGATTTCACAGTCCTTGGTTCTTTTATTCTCTCTCCCTATTTGTGATATTGTGAAGTTTTCTTTACAACCTTTGTTTTACAGGTATCAATATAGAGACACCAAGACACAAATTTATCTCCTGAATAGTCCCATTGTCACTCAAAGAATGAGCTGAAAAGCAAGATTTTTGAAACTAGATGAAGTCTTGAACCTCAGAAACATCTTCCCTCTTTGATAAAAAAAATCAATTTAAATGCAAAACAAAACCATTGACAGATACAAAAATATATTTCAGTTTATAGAGCTTAACTAGCTGAATCTTTGTTAGTTGTAGTATCCTTGTCTTTTTCATGAAATCAGTGCAGTAATAATACAGCTTTCCTAACTTAAATAAAATTATGATTGCAATTGTCACTGTAGGATTGTGACATAAATATACAGGAGAAAGCAGTGATATTTGTCGTGTTGGTAATGTGTAAATTGTAGGATAGACGGAGATTTAGACCCTAAACCTCCACATATGAGTGTAGTTATTTATCTTGGCAATAGCAGGGTTCAGGAAGATTACTGGAAAGGAAATGAGAAGTAGATGAAGGAATTGAATCTAAGTTCCTAAAGAGGTTTCTTTGCTGCTTGAATCACAATCTCCCTTTTTAGCTGACTTCTTAAAATATGTCACTATGTCTTCATTTAACCCTGACTGGAAAGCCACCAAGGGAAGACACTATTCATAAGGCACTGTTCATTAATTTATTAGGGTCCCATTTAGATGTTTGTTTCTCCAAGCCTGTGCAATATCCTTGAGTCTTTGTAAGTGATGGTTCTTGTTCATCCTTACACATTTGTCTTTCTGATGCCCAAACCTGCCATTCTCCTATAGCAGTGATGAGCATAACACAGTTCAAAATATGCCCAGCTCCTTTGAAATAATAACAGCTAAAGAAAACCTACCCTCAAAACAGCAGTTCTGGTGCCACTGGAGCAAAATCCTCTTGACCCCCCACTCTCTTTCCATTTGTATCTACTCAGAAGAATTTTTGAAATAATTAACAGGGACACTCTGGCTGAAGTCACTTTGATGTGGCCCTGCTCAGTCTCATCCACTGCCACTTGGTAAGTGAGAACCTTCCCTGGCCCATATTGAAAGCATTTCTTCTACAAACACTTAGAATTGGGTGACTTTCTGTTGACCCCTTGAGAAAGAGAGTAGTTCTGTAACGTCTCTGCAGATCGGAAAAAACCAGAGCCTCTGTTCCCCACCTCTTTGTCAGGTATTCATCAGAAAACCAACAGGCTAGCAAAACACTGGAAGATGCATTTTTAATGCAATAATACTTCTCTTACAAATTTATTAAGTGCAACATGATAACTTTGCAGGGGTAGGTTGTCTTTGTTTGCTACCTCTCCATTCTTCTTCTCTCTATAGTTTTTTGATAGGCTCTCCTTATGTTTCAGTCCCTTTTTCTAGTCTCAACAGCAGCCACCTGGGATGTGAGTAGGTGACTGACTGACCTTGGTCAATAGCACTGCTTCACATATGGTCTGTGGCTCAGAAATCATATGTTGTCACAAAAGAGGACAGTTTACATAATGTGTCTGCCTTACAACAAGAAAACAAACTTCCCTGATGTGGGGACAAGCTGCACTGTTGTGCTAAATAATGATGTAGCCATAAAGAAACATAGTCTTGTTGAATAGAGAAAAAAGATATGTCTCTAAAGTCATGAAATTCCATCATCATTTTTTGCTAGTTAAGGGGTAGGATAAAAATAGAGAAACATTTTAGGCCTGTTTATAATCTTGGTTTTTTACTTATAATCTCACTTATAAATAAATGAAGTTTGTAAAAAGCTTTCCTTTCGGACCCTTGAAGTAATCATTTGAGTGGCTGTATCTATAGATGGCACACACCAGAGAACTCACAGAAAGAAATTTCCTTGCCTTTGCAGTAACTTCTAAAAAGATTCTGAATGTCAGAGCTCCATACAAGGACAGAATCGAATATCTGCAATATTTCTTAGCAGTTTAAGAAGTCTAGAAGGTCTAGAAATACCTGTTTACAACCACTCGAAAGAAGGCCATAGTCCTCAGTTACAGAGAACTTAATTACTTCATTACCTGGAGAATCCCCCTCCACTTCTTTGCTTACTGATTACATGCATAGAAATTAGTGGCAGCTCTTTTCAATATGCTGCAAATATAAATGCTTTAAATAGAAGGAAAGTTCCCTTCTTCTTGCACTCAAGAGCTCAGGCAGGGCTGCTCTGGAGGAGACAGACACGACACTGCCTCTCATATGCTTCACTTCTGTTCTATCAACCCTTTTTTCACTCTAAAATAAGCCAAGCAGATATTGTGACCATAAATGATCAGTTGTCCTTTGCCTGAAAGAGAAATGGATAAGGGGAAGCCTTTTTCCTCTCCGTGAAGCCTCTGTAACGAATCAAACTAATGAGATTCTGTGGCACTTAAACAATAATCAGTAGAAATGGATGAGAAATGCTACACTTTGTCTAACTATCTCAGCTGTCCTACAGAGACTCACAACGCATGTCTTCTTTATAGCTCAGCTCCATATGGGAAGATACATTTTTGCTAATGCCAAGATTCCTGAGAAGCTATTTCATACAGTTTGTTCTTTGCTCCATTCTTTTGTCTCTTCAGAAAGGCATGGTTGAGGGGGGACAAAAAACATTTGTGAACTCTCCTCCTTACTTTTCAGAAATAGGAAATTCAGTCCCTTACAATAAGTTCTGCCTGGCACTGTGGTCCTTCCTGCTCCATTCATTAAAAATAGCAATGCAGCAGCATGAATAAATCCTTTGGGATTCTACATTAAATGCAGAGTCTTGCATCCTGTGCTGGCTTACATCTGTGTAGCCCTTTTGATGTCTGCTGGCACACCACTGCAGCTGTCCCTAGTACTCGGCATTTGAATTGATTAACAGGCTTGCTCCTTTTTTATTTCTCTCCTGCTCCCAGGGCCTCACCCTGAAAGATTTACTGCACTTTGGAGGGGTGAGGCACTCTGTAGATGCTCTGAGGACAAGATAATTGCTGAATCAAAATCTCCCATAAGACTGTGAGCTTTGAACTTTGCTTTCAAGATTTAAATTCTCTATTTCTTAGCATGTGTATGAAAAATTGTCAGAGAATAATCTCCTAATAAGATGCCTGTAAATAACCAGGGGAAGAGAGAGGAGTAGGTCTTTAAAATATTGCCCACTAAAATTCAGACAGTAAATCTTCAGTCCAGCAAGTAATTAAACACATAAATTGTCACACGAAGTTCACTGGGACTACTCATATACACAATTATGAGTATAAGCATTTGCACTACTGGGATTTAGTAATGCAGATCTAATTAAACAAAACAAAAATGGTTAGCAACCCAAACTGGGTTGAGTCACTGTCAGAACTGTGCTACAGTTGCTGACTGTTATTGTTATTCTGGACTGAAGATATAAATCAAAATTCCTCCTTTCATTAGGTGTGGATCCCAATGTTTTATTTTTCAATACCTAGTGGCATTAACATATTTTAAGAACTATCAAAGAGAAGATTCTTAGAGAATCTGTGGTTGCTAGGAGACTGCTGTTTCGTCCTGCAAATCTTCCACCCTGCAAAGAGCAAACTGGCAATAATCAGGTTTTCCTGCCAGACAGCACTCAAACAACTGAAGTTTATGGCTTATTGTTTAAAAATTGTGATTTAAACTAAAGTTTGTACAACAGGAAAATTCAAGAGTCCTTGGATTTCTCCAAGTAGGTATTTTATCTTGTATCTATAATATGGCACCATTAAATCGTTTTTTAATCAATAACGCCTTGGTTATTATTGATATCTAGAAACTTGTTTTCATTGTGCTGGCAAGTTTTTGCCACTACAGAAAGAGCTGAGCTCATTTAACTCAGTTCAGAGTGAGTCTGGGCATTCCCAGCCCTACCATTTCCATTGCCTTACAGGCAGACAATCTGCACCCTGAGCAACCTCAAACTGCTTCCTTTACCACCTGCACCTCTGGGACCTCCCAAGTTACAGCTACAGAAGTGCATTGGTCTCCCTGGCACATAAACATCTCAGAATATGTGCACTCAGAGGTAGGAGTGCCACAGTGGAGTTTTTGCCACATTGATTCCATCTCCTAATTTTAACTAAATTAAAGGAAATATCCCATATCTGCTAAATCAGAGTGGTTTTATTGCAGTGACTGAGAGGGCATAGTAAGGATCTCAGAAATCACTGAAGTCTATAATTTGGTAATCTTTAAAATTCTGTATTCTTTATGACCCAGGAGCTCCGCTAAGCACAAGAGCATGCTATTTTCAATGAAATAACACTTGTGATCAGAGCTCTGTATCGGTTTTATGCTCTACTGGATCACTGCCTTTAGTACAGTTTAAATAGGTATATGTTACAAAGTTATTCACCTATGGAGAATAATGTCTATTTTCTCATTCATGGCTTTTCAGTTATTCAGTGTAACATGACAATAATAAACCCCAATCTGTAGGTGACTGGAGCCAGCCTTTTCATGGATTTTGATCCTGATTCTACTTAAATGCAAATACCTTCATTTCTTATCATGCACCAGGACAGAATAATGTTCTGATCTGATCCTTCACTGTCCTCATCTAACACCATGGCCAAACTCTTCTTCATGTATCTGTTAGGGTATATGAAAGAATGTGCCTGTGGGGACAAAAGGGTTGGGAGAGAGGAAGGAGGGTAAAATGCTGGCTGAAGTCACGGTGTGGGTGACCACCATTCCTTTCACAAGAACTGTAGCTTCCCCCAGAGTCTTCTGATAATCTTCTACGTACTCTGTAATGATTCGA
This sequence comes from Vireo altiloquus, assembly GCA_013396875.1. Taxonomy (NCBI): domain Eukaryota; kingdom Metazoa; phylum Chordata; class Aves; order Passeriformes; family Vireonidae; genus Vireo; species Vireo altiloquus. The sequence continues at coordinate 653,196 of VZRF01007959.1, read as the reverse complement.
ACCTGGATTATAATTATATTTAAGCACTTTATAATTTCAATCTAAAACCTGACAGTTCCATGCAATTACATGTCCTAAAGGTGGTATTCGTCCCCCACTATGGTAAGATTATATAGTAATAGTAGCAACGAACATGGCTGAATCATTGACAAATTCAACCTTAACTATCTTCTCAAGCTTGCCTTGACAACTAGACTATTGAATTCCAACAGTATGAAAATCTAAAAATAGCACTGTGTGAAGAAAGACTGCAGGCAAAGCCACTAGATAATACAGGCTCAATGCTCCCGTGAAATGTGACACGTGCAAAAGCCAGATGTAATTTTAACAATACAGCTTCCTTTTTGACAAAGGAATCTCCAGAGTCTGATTTAATGTCTCCACAGTAAAGCCTAGCAATTCCACGTTTTGTGTAGGAGTAAGAACAGACTTCTTTAAACTCCCAGAAAAGAACCCCTGAGAAGAATGCTAATGCACAGTGCAGTGAAAATAAAAAGACCTCTGATGACCCTGCAGCAATTAAGACACCATCCAAGTCCAGCACAGAAGTCACCTTATATTATACTTAAAATTATTACAATGACACCAGTGGACTCAGCAATGCTGACACACACCAGTAATATCGTGGCTTTGCAGAAACAAAAATCACTACAGCTTAGGAAATATTTTCTAGACAATACTGGAGTGAGAGCCTGGCTGGCTTTCATTCAAGAATGCAGAGGGGAGCTGGAAAGAGGATCTTTACTTACTTTTATACCCTGCCTAAAAAGTAGTGAAGAGACAGATTAAGTAGTTTGCAAATTGGTTAAAGACTTCGGGAGAGCAAAGTTCAAGTCTCTGCTGCCTCTTAACATCATCACTGCCTGGCCTTGGGTCTCCCTTAAGGAACTCCAGCTTTCTTTAAAACTCACCATCTTAAGGCTCTAAGTGAGTTACCCATATAAATACATCTACATATAATATAGATATATATTAGGAATATATGATGATCCGTCATCATCTCTTGACCTGGACATCTCTTGATCTCCACCTCTGTGGATAGCAGCCACTATAATTTAACAGAGGACTGAGACACGCCTGTTTTACAGATGCATAATTTGCATGCACCCTAAGACAACTGAGGGAACAAATGTACAAGGCACGTTTTACACTGGCACAAAAAGAAAAGCAGCATCAACCAGCAGCACTTCTAGGGATATGATCTCCTCTTTGCTTCTCCATATTTATACTTTCCTGGCACATAAGTCAGTTGTGACTAGAACAAGTTCTTTTCATTCAGGTAACATCCTAATTCCCTTTTAGTCTACTCTGGGTTCGGGGAGATATTTTTATCTTTTGGGAAGTTCCTATTCCTTTGGTGAAGAGACTGGTTTGAAGGAGGAAGATCAAAGATCTCAGCATTATTCTCTGGCCTCATTCTTTTATTGCTTAAGTAAAGTTCTCTTAAACAATTACAGGCAAAAATCCAAATGATCTGTCACAAGCCATGTCTTTTTATTCCCTGGAATTACCATTGTTCCAGAAATAGATGTAGCACCACTGGTATGACTTTGAAGCCCCATGCCTGTTGGTTGGAAGCAGGATGAAAAATAAGGCAAATCAATAAACAGATATTGTTTTCCACCAGTGCTGTGGCAGGAGAAGTCAAAGCTTTGAAGTTTGACTTTCTTTTGAAGGAAATGTCTATGATATTGCCTGGGTGTATTGGTGCACCTTGTTTAGTTTACTCTTCCCTGTCCATAGACAAGTTCAAGACAAGAAGCAAAAGTCATGAACACAAATGTCCTACTTTTAGGAGACCTGAACAAGCCCCCAGTGTACAGGTCCCAGGGAAGCAGTGGTGCTTTGGGAACTGACTCATGCTGAAGGCAGCAAAGCAGAGAGAAAATCCCATTTGTTGTAAGAAATATTTACACTGACTTATGTTTTCCTTTGTTCATGGACTGAGAAGAGTCATGAAGACCATGAAAGGTCTGTCCTCTTGCCCCAAGAAAGGGAAGTTTTATGTAAACCCTTCCAATCTTTATGGAACATGCCACAGCTATTTTAGGAAATCCCCTCAGTACATAACTATCTCTGTGATTAAAATAATCCCTCTAAAACATTTTTTGTCTTCGCTTTGAATCCATTATTTCCTATTCAATCCACACTGAACGTGAAAAATGGTAGATTTCCATTCTCTTTATCGCAATCTTCACCCTGTTTGAAAACAAATACCTTCATACATTACAGTCTTGGTTTTGATAGGAAGTTTTTTGGCTGTCTTAGGATTCTGGTTGCCTTCCTCTGAACCCTTCCTTTAAGGGTGGTTCTGAACACAGGGCACAAAATTAGGGACCACAACAAGAATTAGAAGTGAAGTTTTATTTAAAGGGACTCCACATGATTACTTTTATCACTTTGATAGGTATGGATGTAGCTAGAGCATAAAATGCATGTTTTGTAACAAACAGTTCTACAAGTGTAGGATGTATGAATTTTGCAGTTTTGTTCCTCCTCTCATCCCTCTCTCCCACTTCCCATCTTCAACATTCGGGCACAAAACATCCTCATTATGTAGGGACATATGTAGAGAGACAAAGATGCAAGCACAGAAATTCATGGGAGCAGCTATGTTGGAATTCATATGGCATCCTGGGTCGTGGCAACCCGGGCTTTGGTCCCACTCAGCACAAATCCATACCTAATCAGTCAGGAGTCAGTGCTCCAGAATCAAACCAAGAGTGTTCCTGACAAACAGGAGCTTTTTAAATAGCAACTGCTGTAGCTAAATGCTCTAATATCCTGTCTGTAATTGCAGGTACCAAAGTCTGTATTACCACATATGTATGCTGGCAATGTCCAGTTAGTAGTGCTATGTATTAGCTTAGGAGACACAGAATCCATTTAGCCCACTAGATTGCATTTTCCTCTGGCTCTTCAGTCTCATTTAAAGATTTACAATTACACTGTACTCACACTGGAGTCTGTGCTAGCTGGAACTGAAGTGTACAGTTTGGTTGGGGTTGGTTGGGCAAGCAGTGTGCTTTCACGTCAGTATTTTAACCTTTTGTAATTTTATGGCACCATAGGATGCTGAACAACTCTAAAGAAAACAGTTCATCAGTTCATTGTCACAAGTGCTGCTGTGTCCCTGAACCATAAAGGAAAAAAAAAAATACTGTACATATCTGTCCCTATTTTAGTTGGTCAGGTCATCTGGGAATAGTTTTCCTTTTCATTTGCAATGACTATACAGTTCCTAGCACTATGGACCCTCATGCCTGCTGATAACTACAAGGACTATTTTCATAAAAACCAAGCATTTAATCACAATAGTTGCATGCATAGGTTCAAATACTCTGACTGAGCAAAAATATACTGAACAATTCAAGTGGAGCCTGAACTAGCATTTTAAGGCAGGAAGCTCCTTGTTTTCAATGGTCTTTGTTCAGGTCTCACTGGGTGGTTTGCTCAGTGACATGGAGAAGAGGTGTAGGTTCTTTTGGGACCCTTTTCTGAGAGAAGCTACAGCATTCATGCTACTTGGGGGTACTGGGTATGACAGAAATCAGCTTGACTCATTGAAACAGCCATTTAAAGGCAAACCTCTAGTGATATAAATCAGCAAGGCTTCACTTCACTGGAGCTCTGCTAATTTACCCCTGTTGGGAAGGTGGCTTTGAGACTTTACAGAGTGAAAAGAAACTAAGGAAGCAAATCAAAGATTCGAAAATATTAGGGAATAAAACAGCTTGAGAATGCTATGTTTTCCCAACCATGCAAAAGAGAAGCCTGTAGGTTAGTTTCAATTTAATTTGTTGTTATTTGATACACGTTCACACATGCAGGATGTGTCATGGAGAATTTAAATGCCTGTTTTGAGAAGAATTCCCAATATTTATTTTATCTTGTTTTTGTTATGATTATTCCCCAGTCTGTTTCAGCAAAAAATTCAGTGAGGTCAGACCTTGCTAATGATTTTTAAAACACTACTGAAAAAAGGTCTTCAACCATACAGACAGAAAAACAAAATTTAAAAAAAAAAAAAAAGAAGGCAGACCTAGTGTATATCAAAGGTCAGACAGAAGCTCAGGATAACTTAGATGTTGTCTAGTTATAAAATAGATTCTCTCAGTCATCTTTCCGTATGAGTGATAGTAAACAGATAATAATTGGAGGATATCCGAGTAAGGATGAGGAAGGTTTAACAGAAACTATCATAATTAAGGCAGATTCAAACTAAGGCTATTCACCCTGTTGATGTCAGGAATCCTGCAGTAATCCCCAGCCCAAAATCTTTCTCAATTGACACATGAATAGGCAAGCTCAGAAGCAAAGCTTTTCTCTGCGTGCAATGGTACAAATATATCCTAAGTGGTGAAAAGGAAATGTAACATGAAGTGAAGCAAAGGCTTCATGGTCAAGCAAGCTGAGCAATCAACGGTGAGGAGAAGTGACAGTTCTTGTAAAAGTAACTTTTTGTTAAGAGAAGCAATTTCATACTCAGGGAACAATTTTTGATCTATCTAGATTTGCACAAAGTAGTTCATAAAGTGCTCAGCTGAGAATTACCATCTAAAACTTATAAAATGGAAAGTAATTCAAGACTATTAATCTGAACGAAAACCGTATGTAAATGTTAAAATGGAAGCCTGTCAGGTTGGAAAGGGATTATTGGAACTTTCAAAGAAGGTTTTGGACACATTTTGTTGCTAATACTTGTTTTAGCTTGACTTTGAGCGAATGAACAGGTTTGCCTAAATAATAAAGGCATTTTGAGGTATTGACAACAATTAGGAAGCTCATATAAGAACTGGTTTATTTATAAGCAGAATAATGGAAACTGATGAATTTTAACACAACATATCCACATAAAGACTTTATGTTGTGGAGCTCATAATTTGGCAGCAGCAGAGAAACAGAGATCCAGGTGTGTTGTTAGACTGTGAAACAGCTGTGAGCCTCCAGTGAGAGAGAACAACCACAAGAAATCTAAAAAGCCTAAGATGCACTGCAGATATATTCTCTTTAGAGTCACTGAAGTATACATTTACCATACAAGGTACTGCCAAGGTGGTTTGTACATGTTTATTCTGATCACCCATTTTCAAATCAGATTTAAGGTAATTTGGAACATATACAAAGAAGGCATACTGAAATGACAAAGGGAAAGGAATACAGTCTTCTGAGAGCAGTCAGAGAATCTCATCTTGTTTTCCTTCTCAGATAAAACTTCTCTTCATAAATGTGTATGGGAACATAAAAACAGGGCGAGAGTAATAAGCTTTACACATAAAACTGGTACAAGATCAAAGAGAGAACTGGCCATACAAAATTTAACATGGTTAAAATCACCCTGATTTCAATCAGTTTAGTAGTGCTCAGAAAAACAGGGCAAAAACAAATCTAACTGTTTCAAGATGGATCCCAGCAGCCTTATGGACATTGCATGACAGAGCACAGGTGCTCTGGAGCAGTGTAAAAATTCTGGGCATTGAACTTAGTCATCTTCTCTAAGAATTAAAAGGACAATATTTTTGTTTACTGAGTTGGGCTCATTTGTACCGTATGTTTGCTGTATGAAGCTAGTCCCAAACATCTGAGTTTTCATTTGTAACTCAATTTTGCTGTGGAGGATTTCTTTCACCCTAAGAACCATTGGCAGTTTGTTGCACATAGGGAGGGAAAGTTGGGGAAGTGGAATTCCTGGGGGTGTTAAGAGATTTGCTATGACTTACTTGTGCTTGTTTCCATCTAAACTGGTTGACAAATGCTTTCCCTCACGTCCAACATGCAAACCCTCCACAGCTTAATGGAACCCTCCCATTCTTTCTAATATATGTGATGTTCCTTTTCCCAAGAGAAAATCTTCAGTGGCCCCAACAAGGTGATTAGAATGGAAAGGATAAAGGCTGTTAGTCTTGGCAGCTTCTTCCTTCTTCCCTCAGTGTTAAACTATCTTCACCTCCTATATATTAACTATCTTCAGAGGGTCTGAGCATAGTGGAGGTATTTTATGGCCCATGGTGTGGAGGACATGCTTTCTGAGCAAAATATCTACTACAGCGGCAACTGTGGAGACTTGGACTCAGTTTTCTATGTATCTCCATGAAAATTTCAGCCAAGACTTTTACAGAAAGATGAATCTTCTTTCATAAACATCTATCAGATATATTCAATACAATCAAATTCAAATGACACTTTCTCCAGATCTTCTAAAGTTCCTATAGATTAAATCTTAGTCTTTCTTTGGGCATTGCCTGAAAGTAGTTTAAAGCAGATAAAAGAAATCTCTAAAAATTGATTAAGATCTAATTAAAGATTGATCCTGTCCAATTATGTAGTCTCTAACTTTTATTAAATCAAATCTTAAACTCTTGTACTCTGTAGGGAAAAAAAGTAAAAAGGACCACAGTGGTTTCTATCAATAAAACTTTAGTACAACAGCAAGCACAAAAGAATGTTGAAATAATGGAGTTGGATTGAAAATGAGTGGCAGTTTACAAGTGTGCCAGAAGTCCTGACAACTTTAGTTGTGAATGAGCTCTCATTTACAGCTTTCCTCAACAAAGAAATAAAAGTAACTTCCACAATAATAAACAAGTCTGAGTAAACAGTCAGAATAAATGAGTGGCAGTAGCTTCCTGCTACTCCTTCTTTTCTGGTACATTTGGTAGCAACAAGCCAACATGCCACTCCAAAGTCATGGAACACGGTGGGAAGATTCGGTGAGCATTGAGCCAGAGTCTGGGTCCTGTCTCTCCCTCTAAAATGGAACAGCTCTCTCCAAGAAAGCAAAAGAGAACAAGTAAAATAAAAAATTCACCTGTGGAGTACTCCTCCTTTTTCATACATATATTGGGAAGATGCAGAAGGATGACAATTAACCTCAAGATCATAGGGGAAGGAAATTTCATTAGACATCTGAAAGATCTGAAATCTCATGATTGCTTATTCCTCAAAAAAAGATCATAGAGGAAATATAAACACTGTGAATTGAATAGAGTGGTAGACAGACCATCAGCATGACTTTTTCATTTAAAAAATGTTTAGGTTCAATATTCAGTACTACGGACACTGATTATATAAAAAACCCAAAGAATTGATCAGTATACTAAGTTTTATGTATGTCAATTACTAAGAATATTCTGCCATTGTCTTGAGGTTGTTTGACTCATCAATGAAACATGGAAAGATAAAAAATTAGGGGATCACATTATCCTTTATTCACTCTGCTACCTTGAAAACAGCCCAGAGGTTGTCATGCTGTCTAAAAGACAATAACTATATTCTAAAGAGGGAAAAGGCACAGTAAAATTTCCAGGGGTTTCCATTAACAGCATCCATGCTTTCATTCAAGTCAGCAAATGACTTTGTCCTCATATCAAAGAATATCAACTTGCAATCTAGAACAAGTGAGGGGCGGGGCATTATATTAAAAAAAAGAAAAAGAAAGAAAGAAAAAAAGACAACTGATTTCCTTTTTTAATATCTGCTCCAAAATGGACTTTTAAATGTTTAACACTTTCAAAAAATGAGTCTTGGCAGTTGTTCAGTCTATCACACTTGCTTCCTTCAAATAGTTGGGAAAAAATCAGGTTTCTACTGATATTATTAGGTATTGCCCAGAAGTGCTTCTAGGCACAGTTGCCACACAAAGTATTTCTGTAAAAATCAAAATCTTCAAACCTGCCTCAGTATTTTAAATAAAGAGACTAGATATAGAAATGTAGGCTATTGAATTACTAAGACCAAACTTTTTATTAAAAGCAAAAGTTGTTATTTTTAGGCCAATTAAATAATTTTTTTTGTTATACTGCATTGATATTGTTTAAAAAACCCATGTAAATAAATCACATCTGATATTTTTGTAATTAAAGGTAATTACTGATTTTAATTTAAAATATTTAATTTTTAAAAATCACATATCACTGCTCAGTTTAGGCATCAAGAACTACTTGAAATGAATCAACACACCAGCAAGCAACAATTTATGGATGACTTACCATTAAGGACATTCTTACACCAACTTTAACTTCAGTCTATTTGCTTGAAATAGGTCCCACAACACTTTAAGGACAAGGTTTGTCCTAAAAGTGGCCAATTCAGAGTGATTTAGAATATATTTTTAACTCAATTCAGTAAGATATTTCAGATAGGAGCCTTCATAGAGAGCAGTGGGAGGATGATGCAACCTCTAAACTTCCATAAGGCTAAATCAATGGCAGGAATCTGGCTAGGAACAGCAATTTTGCCTCAGTAAAAATGTCACCTTGTGATAACAGACCTGTTTCAGAAAACCACAGACTTTTAAAATAGTTGTGAGTTGCTAATAATTGTGAGTTGCTAAGGCTTTTTTGGGGGGATAAAAGAAAAAAGCGGAAAAAATTAAAAGGGAGAAGAGGAAGAAATGGAAGAAGAAAAACACAAAAAGAGGATAAAAAAAGACCTTTCTAAGGGACACAGCTATCTGAGAAAATAAACTGCTTGGGATGAAAGCTATAGTTCTACAGATGCTCCTGTCTTTGTTTTCATCATTTCTAGTTTCTATTTGCTCATTTGACTCCCTAGGCTGAAAGCTAGGGCAATCTGCTGGAGAACACACAGCCTCTAGTCCTGTCCTGTACTCCTATTTATTTACTGGAAGTGGATCCCCATCAAAAGACATAACAGAGAATTGCAGAGCTGCAGCCTAGAGAGGCCTCTGAACTGGGGCAGAGCATCCTCCTCGAGGAGGATTGATCTGAACCCACATCAGAGAGGAGCCATCTCTTTACTGCACATCCTGCCAGGGAAAGGCAGGGGAGAACATCCTCAATGGCCCAAAGGAAAATAGGCAATATTACATGAAACAAAGAACTTTTACTGTGAGAAGGCAAAAAACCTAGCCCTACCAGGAAAAAAAAAACCCAAAAGTAATTGCAGTTTGGTTTAGTTTTCTTGTTTGAATTGGTGTTAGGCATTTGCTGTGCTTTTTTTTCCCCCTACTAATTTCCTGTCAGGATTGGCAGCCAATGACTCACCTGCATTCACAGATGAGTATCACCAAAACATCAGTCTACAGCTCCTCTTCTCCATACTTTGATTTAATCACACAAAGCAACCCCCACACTGACCCCACGAGTGCAGCATTATTCAAAGCACTAGGCAAAAGCAATGCCAGGTAGGTTCCCTTTAGATCTGCAGATATTGCCACAGCAGAAGCTCTGAAATCAGATATTTTGAGTACTCTGGCTTCATGGTGACTCCCAGAGTTCAAGGCAAAGAAATAGTGAGTAACCCTGGAGAGAAACTATGTTGTCTCCCCAAAAGTAAAGGAACATGATGATCAGGGCAATGTTGGAGAGTTGGTGTCTGGAGAGCCAAACTGGCAAGCCCATGGGTGTGCCAGTAACCTCTCATGCCCAGGGAGAAAGCCCCTGAGGTTAATTTTCTGATCAGCAATGCTGAATCTGTTTCCTGCATATGACAGAGTATGCATGATTCAGTGGATAGACACAAATTAGAGAAAACAATTATGGGTCCTTAGGTTACATTTTTAATCTCAAGGTCTGAGATTTTCCGCAGGCAACCTTGTGGTTCCAACAGACATTGCAAGGACCATGTAAACATATTTTTACATATGTTACTGAGAAACAGAGGAGGGTTTTTCCTGCAGCTGGCTTCCTGCCTGCCAAGTTATGGTGAATGCCTAAAATCCTTAATGTTTGTCATCAGAAATTACCGTGCAAACACCAGCCTGACTGACAACTTATCTAATGGGCAAATCAAAAGTAAATGAGAAAAAGGGAAAACAAGTGACCCAATGACGAACCAACAATTTGTCATCTGGGATGTTTTATTAGGCAGTTTGACAAATTTCCTGCTGGTTAACTGATTAAATTTACATTTCTCTATTTTTAAAGTTTAATTTATTTCATACTCTAATATGATTGTTAGCCATTAATCAATAAGGTTTAAAGTGCTCATGATTAATGGCCAGTGCTTTCAGTATAAATAAGAGATTCTGCAATGCTGGGATTTATCTGGCTCTAGAGATGGCAGGATTGTTCTGAGTGCTCATTCCTTAGTTACAGTAAAGTGGGACCGGGAGAATTGATGAGATTCTGTGCCAGTGCTGTGCTGAAATGAAATGGGAGCAGCTATTAAGGATCTGCGCGAGATAATGATGAAAAAGAAACCAAAAGAGTTAACAAGACTACGCTTTTGATATAAGTAATGCCAGAGAAATTAATGAGTCTCCGTGCGACACATAAGTAGGGATTTACAGCATCTATACGGTAAAAAGAGCGCAGGCAGATTAATGAAATGAGCACCCACGGCCGTGCCGGGTCTGTGGGGATGCAAGGGGAGCCTCTCTCGCCGTGGGAGAGCCGAGCGGCGGGCGAAGGGTTAACGGGAGCGCGGCGGGGCAGGGCAGGGGCTGGGGAGGCACCGGGCGCTTCAGGCGGGGCAGCAGCAGCGAAAGGGTTAACCACACGCCTCCGTGTATTGAGATGCTAATTGTCAAGACAGTGTATTACTTGAGGAAAGTAATTTGATTACTCGAAACTCCCACTAAGGAGGCGAGCTCGCGTCCTTCCATCTGTCGGGCTCTGTGGAAGATGATGAATTGCGCTCCAAATTAACGTGTGATGAAGTCACTGTCAATCCCCGCCAGCCCAGCCCGCTGCCATGCCCACCGCACAGAGGGTAGCACTGCAATTCAACTTTCCCTCGGAAACCCGGGAGGCTCAGTAACCTGTTACTTGCTGCTGCTGCTTNCTTTTTCCCCTCCCCATTTTCTGCCTCAGCGCTACAACTGAGTCATTCTGGTGCCCATGGCTCGTGGGTATACCAGGCTCCCACTGCGCTCGGCTTTATTCCCCACTTCGGCTGGCAGCGTTTTTTTCGGCTAATGCAGATGTGGGGCTCGCTTGCCGGCGCTTCGTAGCCACTTGTCAAGAAGCATTTGGAAAGCCTTAACTATGCATAAATCTGCAGAGTGAATGTTTTCTTTCATTCACTTGCTCCTATTATTTGATTTCTTGTAGGCCTCTGCAGCAGAAATGGAGAAAATAAGGTAAGTGAGACAGTTTATTTACATCTTATTATAGAGAAGAAATGTTCTGTTGCACAATGCTCGATACAGGCTCTTGGAAAATATTTCACTTAATATGTTCAGAGTAGAATACTGGATTGCATGATGATGCAAGGCAAGCTGTGCTTTAGAGACAAAAGAAAAGGAATGTGGTTGTTCTAGTAAATCTATTTTGCAGGGATGTCAATTCAGAAAGCATGTTTTACACACAAACATGTTTTATTGCCAGATGCAGAGCATATTTGATTATATAAATGTTGTAGCCACTTGTCCATTTACTGCAAGAGCCTGCCATTCCATTTAATGAGGAAAGTGGATCAATAATTCATGAAAAAGCTGAAGAAAATATAGGCTTGACTTCAGAGCATCTAATTAATGTGGTTTGTTTCAATATAGCACTGTAACATTGGTCTTCGATTTTTGTTTTATATTGTATACCAGCCAGATAAATCTTGTCTCCTCTGTGTTTAAACTGTTGTCATACTGTACCAGTTTCTCAGCACATCTCTCTGCTTTAAGCAAAAGGAGATGGGTTTTATAACATAAGTTTTCCATCTCATGTCCTAGTGCAAGTCTGCTTTGGGGGATATTGCTTTTGTGTATGTTGTTGAGAGAGAAAAAGAAAGAAGAAAGCATTCTATCCCTTTTTAATAAATGAATTAAAAATTACTAAAATCTTGTCTCTTAACACATTATCAAAGTGATAGGTAAGAGATGAACTTTTTACTACCCTTTGAATACTTTATGGAACTTCTTTTCATTATGAAATACACTGACCATGATCTTACTTGGTTCTATTGGACAAGCCTCAATTCCTTCTCTGAACCTGGTTACTCCGGTTAGTGACAACTGTTGTCCAAGAGCAAGTTTTTAGATTCCTTCAGTTGGGAATGGTTGTCCTGAGTTATTAGAAATGCAGAAAAGTTCTGAAATTCTAGAAATAACTGGGGAGTAAATGGCAAATGCAAAACAATAGAAATTTGATCAAGTGTTTAATGAATTCTGGGCTGGAAAAAGAATCCTGTTTTTCTTTTGAGGCAAAGGAGGTTAAGTCTTGGACTTGACAGTCCACTTGGACAGTGGACTTGAAGATGCATGTCCAAAAGTTACTAAGAATATATTTTTAAACACTTATTTTGTAGTGCCTCATGACAACAGAAGTATTGTAACTTTTGTGCTGAAAGAAAAACACTGTGCCATGTATTATGGATTTGCATGTGTATAAGCATTATAATGTTAAAGCTGTGAGTTTTTCCTGAGTAATGCCTGAGAAAGTGCCTCAGTATGTGGACTGATGTCTAATAAAAATTCCAAACAATCACCTATGGCGTATGCATGCTCCTGTAATGAATTACTCTCTTAGAAGATGCAGCAAATATACATTTACGTTTGCTTGATAAGCATGTGTGCACAAATGCAATATAATACTTGCAATACTTTCCTGAGCATACCTTGGCCTCTGCTTTTAGTCTTGACTCTTTTGCAGTAATGGTCTGCAGAGCCCAGGAGAATGAGTAGAATGTATTGAAAAATGAAAGACTTTTCTATTATGAGAATAAACACTTGTAAAGTTCCATTTTCCAAACACCACGATTTTGCAGATGTCAAGGCTTTCCAGTCCTTACCTCCCTACTCTCTGAGTGCTACGTAGATGGAAATTGCCCCACTGAATGAAGTAGGAGCTTCACTTTTAACTCCACAAAGAGAAGGGTCAGGCTCTCTCAGGAGCTTGCTAAAGAAACTTTCTGTTAAAAATTCTTGAGTGCAAAAGTTGATTTTGGCAGATGTTTGTGCCCATCACACCAGGGTGCAAGGCCAGTTCCAGAGCTTTGTGTGCTCCCAAGCAGAGCAGCGAGCCAGGCTAGGGGAGCTCCAGCAGGACCCAGTGCAGAAGCTGCACTGCTCCATCCCAAACTTTTCCAGGCTCCCTGTCGACAGTCATTCTTTTGGATGCAAACTGACAGAATCCTTGCAGTTTAAGGGAACTATCTAGAGTAGATGTCTTAAATAGCTGGTAAACTCACAGCCTGGAGAGAATTAGATTTTCTACTTACAAAAGTCTGGTACCCAGTTGAAAAAAAAATTACCCTGTGTTTTAACCACAGTGGCATCAGAGAGGTCACGAAGAGAGATAACCTGAAGCTAGGAGAAGAAAGAAAGAAACAAGAGGAAAATGGCAGGCTGAGAGGAAAGAGGTATTTTCTTTATATACGCAGAAAGCAGTGTAACATGGAAAAGCCATGATACTTCATTGTGTTCTGCCCTATCTCCTGTGCCCAGCTCCTTTCCCACTCTTTTTTTTGTTACCAGCTCAGGATTTGCCATTCCACATCACCTGGGATGGTGCTGGCCCAAGGACTAGAGGGTGAGCCCACGCCAGCTGGGGAGCTGGGGTGCACAGAGGGCTCCTGCAACAGAGGGAGGAGAAAGGGGTTCTGTAATGAGCAGAAAAGAAACAAATCTTGTTAGAGAAACAGGACAAGAGGAGAAAGGTGCATAACCACAGGACAGTGAAGCCAGTTTGAAAACCCTCAGTGCTAGGGAAATAGAGGTTTACATTCCACAGTGCTCTTCAGGAGAAGAAAGTCTTTTAAATAAAAGAAGAACAGGTGACAGTCCTTGGGGGCTCACAGGGCCAAACATTTTTAGAAGGTAGCTCTGTAATTCTTTGGGTGAGCTTTGCACATTCTCCAGCTCAGGAGAATGGGGATCCATCTGAGGCATCCCCAAGGACTGGGGTAGCCAGGACCATTCAGAAAGAGGGGTGACAGGAGCCTGAGAAATTGATCCATTGATGGCCCATGGTTTATTCAGCCATAAAATTCATTGAGCCAGGCAGCACAAGCAGTAGTGCAGCAAATACAAGTCTTATTGATACATTCCTTCACTGAGAATTTGTCCAGAACGATGTGATTCGTCTCACATAACGCAGCAATTCCCTTTGCAGACCAAGGAGCTGCTGTGACCTGCAGTGTCACAAGCAGGAGCTTGCTGTGACAGAGTTATGTGTGGAAAGAGCAGTAGGAAGCAGAGGTGGGAGGTTGTCAGTATTTAGCCTGACACAGGGACACCTTCCTCTAGAAGTGGAAACATGCAATTTTGTGCTAAAACTTTGACCAAAAAGAATCAGTTTTTGCAATGAAGACTTCTCACTGTGAATGATTCTTAGCAGTAAAGTGTTTATTACATCTCAAGGTATGAATATATTAGGCAGAAGTAAAGCTAACTACTAATCACCAACCTCTTGAGGATCTGCACTTATGTAGGTTGGCTGTGTATGGTTATAGAGTCACTTTAAGCATTAATTATTTCTGACTCCAACTGTTTAAATACAGTTTTTTGGATCTGGTTCATTTTCATGTCTATAAACAAGGACTGAAAATCTTAGTTAATTAAAGTGAATTTCAAATATACCTATACTATCTTATTTTGACTCAGCAGTGTGCTATCTTTGCTGCATATATGCAAGAGCACAAGTCTTCCAAGCCTGAGGCCTTGTAGATCTGTGGTGGCTGGCACACAAAATTGCCAGTGCATGGGAAACTACTCCTTTAAGTCAGATTGAACCCACAGAATGGGTAGATGTACAAATGAAAGACCAGTTCCACTGCAACTCCAGTACAGAGTCCTGGAACCTTTTTCTTTTCTTCCATTTCATCCTGCTTGAAATACAGGTTGAAATATTCAAACTTTCTAGTGAGGGTGATGTAAGGTGTGGGAAAACAGAACTCTAGAAACACTTCATACACAAATATTGACCAGTATTCTCAGGGTTCCTTACACTGAACGGTATCTCACTCCACAGGAAATGTCACTTAAAGAGATAGATCTTGTTCAATAAAAGCTTTTTCTTTTTTTTTTTTAAATGCACTCCTAAAATTTCAGTGACAATTCAGAAACTCCATAAATCAATATTCTCACTTCTAAGCTTTCAAGATCCACAACAGGCTGAACTGTGTATTTAAAAGTACACAAAACAGGACACATCACCATCACCAACTGCCAGGCTCACAGTGCCTCTAAGGAGGCTGAGTTTCCACTTTACAATATAATCATGGTATTCCTCAACTGAGGATTACTTTCTTTTGGTAGCATCAGTAGGGGAACTTTACTAATGACCCAAGGATCTCTGATAAAAGTGACCATGTCTCAAGGAACCTGCGAGGTAACTTCTTCATTTCACTGTAGTCCTTGTTTCAGAACATATGAAAGCAAAGTGGTTTGTTTTGCACACACAGCTGGTAGTAAGTCAGCAGCTTGATCCAAGTCTCTTGAATTTTTAGACTTGGACTTTTCTCAAGCATGTTTGAGTTCATCTGTGGTAGGGAAGGAATATGGGTTTCTTCAAAAGGAACATCAGAGCCACATGCAGTTCTAGGGAAAAGCCTCTGCCATGGTTTACTGAAAATGTAAATACCTTCCTAAATACCCACCTGATCATGCTGCCTTCCTTGCATTTGGTATAAATATAGCTCTCTTCATATGCTAATGAACACACTGCAATTTCCTGCCATCCCCACCTTGTCCTTGTTCCTCTCTCAGCCTGTATCTACATTAATTTTACCATATACTTGAACGCAAGGGGAAGATATTTTTTCCCAGAAAGTTAACCAACAAACATGGTTTACTTTACCCTAGGTCTGGTCTGCACATCCACAGCTGATATGCTGGGAGCCACTGCCTTGTACAGAAGCAAAATGCCACAGGACAGAAGCAGAGCTGTGCAAGAAGCAGCTCCACCATCTGCTCAGCAGTGTCTTCAGGCTCTAGTTGATGCTGGGATGTGAAACCCCAGCTGCAGACTCAGGCAAAGAGATGGAACAGGGCAAGCTCGGAAGAAATAGAGCATAGGGAAATGCTAGCGTGAAAGGGCCATGAGTTTGGGGTCATTAGAGGCAATGGTAAAAAAGTCACCAAACTGGGTGAATTTTGGGTGCATTTTGAAAGAAGGAGAAGAAAAGGAAAAGGATAAAAAAGTTGCCTAACATATATTCGAACAGGTAAAACAGGCTTTCATTTTTCTTCTGTTTTGCAAGCTGTTTTTATCTGCCAGGCAGTCCCAGCAGCAGCGACAGCCCTGCAGTGCTGTTTTCAGCACATCTGGTTTGTTCATGCTGCCATCCAAGGTGTGACTGCAGCTAAAGCACGTGTGCCTCTCTCCCCAAGAGACTACACTCTGCTTTGAGTTTGGTGGTTGTCAAGCAGAGCGATGGGAGCAATGGACACGTACAGAGATATTCACAGCCCTCAGGGGAACTATATCCCTGGAACTGGGATTGGTTGAGGCACAGAGCCATGCTGCTCTACCTATTCCCGTACCTCTGAAAATGTTGTTAGTGCTGTTAGAGGCACAGTGTGTGCAGCTTATCACACCTAACTTGCACTATTGCTGTTTCCCGTGCTAGTCAGTCAAACTAGCACTACTTCAGCTGAGGAAAGAGTGTTGCTGCTATGCTGTCCTACGATCCTGTGCCCCAAGCTTCCATCTACTGCTTGTAGAATGATCTAAAAGGCAGTGATGTCAGTATGCAGGGAACCATCCCCAGTCAGCTGATGCAACAAGTGTTGTGTTATAGTATCTGTCATTTCTAGATAGATACTGAGTGAAGCAAAAGCATCCACCAAACAAGAAACATGAGGGCAGAACAGATTCGAGTTGGATGGAACCAGGTACAGCTGTGTAAAGTGGCCTGCAGGGACAAGTGGGAGATGAGCAAACATCTGAAGAGACCAAGTAGGTAGGAGTAGATGAGCCATGCCATCAGCCAGGAGCTGCAGTGAGTCATGGGGAAGAGGCTGGACCTAAGTGATGCCTAGCTTACAAATAATGTTCTGCCTACCCCTTTCTTGCAAGGCAAAATGCATCACTGAGCAATGCCATGAGCTTCTCAGAGAAGAAAAAAATAAATAAAAGGAGGCATTTTGGACAAACATTTAAGAAAAAAAGAAGAAAACTCCATTTTGTAGAGTGCTTGTGATTAGTTCAGAACTTTGTACCATAGGGAGCAGAACTTACAGAACAGTTTCTTTTTTGTTGTTGGGTTCTTCCCCTTTAAGCTCCAAAGACTCAATTATCCATGATTCTAAGAAATTCAAAGGTGGGAAAATTGGATGCATCCCCTTTATTGCTAATAGGCTTCAGTTCACTAAGCACTTTGACCAAAGCTCCTGGACGGTACGTGCTGAACACTGAAAGCAGCAACTTGCAAAGCAAAGAGTGGCAGCCACTGCAGCAGTAACAAAACAATCTTATAAGCTGAGGAATATAAGAGGTTTCACACTATGAACCCCAGATGGTTCAAGGACAGTACAGTTTGTGAACTGCACTTGAGTGTGCTCTGTGGTGAAATCAAGTAGATTTTGAATGCTTGCTGCTGCTACAGCTCACAGACTGATGAAAGAAAGGAGATAACTTGTCTGCAACACTTTATTACAAGCTTTTTGCAATTTCCAGCTCTGTTGCTGCTGGCATGGCTTAGGCAATTTAATTTACCAATCAGTTCTTGATTTACACACAAGTGACTTTAGAATGCATTTAAATAAAAACTGTATCACCACATTTGATTCAACGTTCTTTAAAAAATCAAAAGCATCTGAAGTATATCAAAACTATTAAGCTTTTCACATTAAAAAATTGAAAAGACTGAATTGTCTTTATGTTTTAGTGATGACCTAAAGCCAGCTTAGCATGAAGTACAATGTGCTGAAAAATAGGCAGTAGACAGTGAGGTGTAATCATGCTTTTTGGAATTCATGAATGTGAGGGTTGTATTATATACAGAGCCCTCCAGCAGAACAACAGGATCATAAGTGCCTGTAGCTCCTTGAACGTTTTCTCTCATATGTGTGACCATCCTACTGCTCATGAGAACTGCACAACTGTTGTCATTCAACTCTTCCAGGAGAAACAAAATCCCCTGCACTGAACAGTGCAGAGGCACCGCTCGTTTCTTGGTTTGTAGAGTACTGGGATAAAAGTGAGGGCCTCCACGTCACATGCAGTTATATCGTTCTTTAACGCATGACTTTCTTCATAGATGCATTTTCTAAGCTCTGAAAATCATCTTGGAAAATCAAATTGTCACCCTGAACTTGCCCAGCTGTCACCGTGTCAGCAGAACCGTAACTGAGAAGTTGCGTTCAAGCGATCGTAAACGCTCAACTCGCGCAGCGTCTAAGAGGGCAAGCAGTGTTTGAGAAGAATGTTGTTGGCAAAGCAGTGGTTGACTGACTCATTTGGACATCATGACTACAAAAATGCCATTTCAGCTGTTCAGAGCAAAATACAAATTTTTACCGCCTTGTCTCGATTTTTCCCATTTTCAAGAGAAGGAGGAGAAAGAGGAGGAGGGTGTCCTAGAAGAAAAGAGGAGATTAAAACTTTTTTGGAAACCAGTGATCTCTTCAGGGAGTGTCTGCTGTTCTACAAAAGCCCTCACATTCACAAGAAACTCTCATGACTCAGCAGCTCCAAATTGCTGCCTTCTGCTCAAGACCAGTTTCATATCCATGTCAGAGCAAACGTCCTTAACTCTGAAGCTTCCATACAAAACAGGTCCAGCAAATGAGCTCATTTTATGTTTCTTTTAGTGGTAACTGCCATTTAGACAAAGGGATCAGTTTGAAAAACCGCTCTATTTTTAAGGCATTCCAAGAACTATACTGGAATTCCCAGCAATGAATGGCTGCTTAATCTTTTCTCTCGACACTGCAGCAGGCAATTTGAAGAGATAAGAAATCAGCACTCCTCTTTTCTGTGCTTTCCAGTTTAAAAAGTGTTAAATCTTTCTGCTGCTGTTAAACTCAGGGATGTTGGCTTAACCATGGTATTGCACAAATTAACACAGTATTCAACGCTTCACCTGTACAGAGCAGTCTACAGATAAAAAAAGAAATTGCCTATATATATGTATAATTGGTCTTACTGCTAAGAAGTTCTACAGATGTAGGTGTTTGAAATTACACTTAAGCAGCACTAAATGTGTGGCACATGACTTTGCCTGCGCTTATTTAACTAAGTTTGTAACTGCTGGGTCACTTGCCCTTTTGAGATATGATTTCTAAATGTTATGAACCATTGTTCTGTAACAAGGAAGTATTTCCAAGGAGTTAGTATTTCCAGAAACAGTCCAGACCAAGGTGTACCAAGTACTTTCCAAGATTTAAAGCAGATCCATGAATGGCTGAAAAATAAATATTCTGCTGCTCTGCCCAATATTCTTAACAATTCAGTGTGAAACTAGTAACCAGGTACATTCATGGACAGAAACTCATCCTTAATGATGAGGCAAGTGCTGCTCTCTATAGGGAAATAGAGATTTTTGAGACAACATACATAGCACTGAAACAGTTCTGTTTGAATTCAAAATAAACTGTACATTTATTTTTGACTCTCAGCTTATGAATAACAATGATGCTTTTATCTATATTTGCATTCTGAGTTAGATTTATAAGAGACCAACAAATAAAGAAGGAAAGATTGAGTCAAATACTCAGAAGACTCAGTAAAAATGAGAAACACAACAAACTAGCCCAAAGCAATGCAAGTAGAGTGATGAAAGACAGAGCAGCAATAATGTTTAAGTAATCACATGGAAAGCAACAGCACAGATCAAAACACAGAAAAATTTGATTGTTCTGGTCATAAAACTGGCCAGGAAGTTTTTACACAAGCCCAAATGCTCCTCTGTCCTACTCCTTTCCAGTGTTGAATTCACAGACAGGCTGTTGCTAAAAGGGATGCATGACTGGCCTGGGTTATTTTTGTCTAAATCTGCACAGTAGCTGGCCCTCAAATCCCACTTTTCCATCTCCTTGCAGCCCTGCAAACACAGTGCTGGGCAGAGCCACGTGGCGAAGGAAACACCTGGTGTCTTAACCCACGTCAGCAGCGTGACCCTGACAAGTCTGAACCTCAGCAGTTCCACTTCAGTCCTGAGCCTTCACAAGCCTTTTGGAAAACAAAAACATTTCCTGGCTCATCCCTGTCCTTAATGTACCAATGCCATCAAGTGTGATGGTCATGAGGGGCAGGTTTCCATGTAGATTTTCAGCCCACACTTCCAAATGTAGTCTAGAATAGCCCACTTAATGCCAGTCTTTGCTCTGGAGCCCCTAGATACCTGACAAGCTTGCAGAGGTGCCCAGGTGTAAATAGGACTGATGAAGGTAATGTGAACAATGGAATTTTCTGTTTTCTCCCTTGCGGAAGGCAAAGCAGCAGCTGGAACTGCTGTGGTAAGTGCTGCAGCCCCCTTCCTAAAAAGACATTCCCAGCAATGGAGCCTCCTGAAGTATGTTTTCATGTTTCTTTGGTCCTGTCTTATTTCTTCATGAGATGCTGACAGTGTGTTGCCAGCACAAAAAATCAATGTTCTTTGTTAAACATCAAATGTTCTTTATTAAACTCTTTCTCTTCTGAAGGGAGCAAGAGCAGGACATACACAGCAGTCCACAGTTCCATGTGGAGGAGGGACCAAATTCAAGGGTCTTGGCTTTTCCATGAAGAAGGTTAATTAGGCCTTTGTATAACTCAAGGGGTAGCTCTGGCAACAGACCATATGAGCAGGAGAGGGAAGAAATGAGTCATAGGTAGAAGAGACTGACGTGAGTTTCTTTGGGCCAAATTTAGCTGACCTATACTGTTTAGTAACAAAGCAACTTCCCTCCCTCCCCGTCCCACTTCCCTCCTTCTCAATCTACAAGAGAAATCACAACCTAAAAGTCATGATTTTTTTTCTGAGAAATTAAAAATACATTAAATTATAGCACTAAACAGGTGCTCTGCTAACAAATGTCAGTTCAGAGGACTAAAGCTGTCCTATCTGCTGAATATGATGCAAAAAGTTCTAGATAATGGTAACTTCTGAAAACAAAAACATTTTTTTTCTCCACCTTGACAAAGCTGCTGATGCAGAGTTTTACAGTAACTGTAGACTTCAACTTGGTTCCTATAACTGTGTTATGCTTTTTAAATTGATAAAGCCTCAGCAGATTCAGTTACTAGAACTGACAGTCTTCACATGCTATGAGATTCTGGAAGATTTTCTTTACAAACTAGAACTGAATATCATGTAAATGTAAAAGAAAAAATCTCCAAGAGAGATGTCCCATTAATTCCAGCACACAGTGACTTGGAGCTGTTTGAGAAAAACAATGTTAATCTAACCAGTTTGGCTCAATATGCTTCGCTTTTAAGAACATTTATTTTCATCTAAAAGCATTATTTTTTTAATGCAGTGATAACCCTCCCATGGTCCACTGTGGAAAACAACTTTTATTATAACCTAAGAGTATGTAGCAAATAAGCATCATTTTACTTGGACTCAATGAACACGGAAGGTTTGAGCTACAGTTTTCATAGTAAAATTTTAATGAGTGCTTTTCAGTAACACAATGTGGACTGGACCTCTCTACTGTGGTTTTGGACTTACTTTGCATTCTCATCTCCGTCCCCCAAAGAGAACTCCAAATCCTACTGCACAGTAAAAACAAATTCTACTAGGATTTTCATCTCAAGGTTCCTATAGCACTGAACTACTAATTATCATGGCAGGCAGAGCAGACAGTTCTGATTAAATTGCCAGCCTGGATTTGTAGACCATCCCATCTCCTTATTCATCATCTCTATAGGCACAATATTGGGAAACATCTTAAGATATAAATAGGCATAGATATGGTTGCATGCTGAATTCTAAGTAACTCCATGAATCCATTACTGCATCCTTGGAGAACTCCAATTTTTTCCCAGAACTGCAACTCCTTTTTGAGTGTTATCTACCTCATTATGCATAGATTAGTTACATCATATATTGATTTGCAGAGACCACACAGAAGCTGAAAAGAGTTCACTACAGTTTTTCAGAGAGATTAATTTAATTGGAAAGAGACTCAAGAAAACAACATATTCCTTTCTCTAAAAAGCAATGCTATTTATACGTTTTTACATTCATATAAACAACAAAGCACTCACATGATGCTGTCATTCATATCCAGAGTGTTTCCAGCTATAAGTCTGCATTCATGCACCCAGAGCTGGCATACAGCTGCAGCATGGATTCATGGCACAAATTGTTTCCTTATGCTGTTGTTATGAGCCACTGAACTGGAGACTGGATAACCACAACTTTCACAATGAGAGAAGGCATCATTATTAAGAGAAGATTCAGAAAAATAAACCAAAACTCTTATCCCTTTACTAGTGGCAGCTTTTGTAGAAAGCTCTTAGCTACATTTTCTATTCTTACCCTGGCTACTTCAGCACTAGAAATTAGGGTATTGGCTTGCAGAGTCATTGCCAAATTTAAGGGAAATTATGCATTGAAAAGAGGAAGTGTAAGAGGTCTGAGATTGTACATCTGCTTGAAATGCAGGTGGTGAAGGTGTTGCCATGACTGAGTTGGAAATATGGACTGAGGTCCAAAGATCCGAAACCTCTGATGGTCCTGCTCTGCAGACACAGGCTGCAGCCACAGTCATTAGGATGCTCCCTGAAGCACTGTCAAAATTCAAAGGATTTCCTTCTTTTTTTTCCTTTTCATTTTTTGAGCACTAAGTCACAAATTACCATCTCCTCACAGAACACTCACCACTCTTCCCAGAGTAATGAAGAGTTGCAGTTAGAAGCTGGCAATCTTTCACGGGCAATGTGTCAGACTGTATTTTTTGTTCCTAATTTAGTTTAAACATGTTGGTAGACAACATTGAGAAGCTGGGAGCCACTGCCTCTCACAGATGCTTCTATCAAGATGCTGTGGATCCCAAATCCCAGCCCTGTGCTGACCCTGTCAGACTAGCAGAAATCCCCCAACGTCTGCAGACCACTGGGAGCCCCTTAGAAGGAAAATTTTATAGATGTGCAGAATACTGCTTCTATTTTTTTCCCCCTGACTCACTCGTTCTGCATCGCTTGACATTTTAACATATTGCCATATTAACCACCAAAAGTCTGATCTATGAGCATGACTTCAAACGTGTATTTACAAGAGTAGAGATGCAGCGGCATATGGACCACCAGCTGGTGAGAAGTAAGAATGGTACTTTGTGGAGCTTGAGTCACTAAGTAAATTTTAAAAAAACCCAAAACATCTCTACAGTCAAAAAGTTAGAGACAAAAGCTTGGTTTCTTTGAATGGGAGTACTTTTAAAGGATAACTGCAACAAGGCCAGTACTAAGAAAGTACAAAATCTGGAGGCATTAAATAAACTAGAAGCTATGTTGTTTATTATAAGAGGTATATGCAAATAAGATGCTTCCTGCTAAGGCTGTAAGAAATAGTACCACAGAGGGAGTGATGTGAGACAGAAAAAAGAGTGATGACAGTCTGTTCCTCTGGAACAGGAGGAATAAAAATCACTTTGAGAGTGAGGGTGACACTGGGGGAAGTGTCTTTTTTATTGAGGTCATAACCACCTACACTCAAATGCAGAAGTCTCCAGCCTTTCTTCCCACCTCTCTCTAGTCTTGTGTGTTTTTCTCACGTTTCCCACCCATTTGCCTTCTGGAGGGATTCTCCTCCTGCTCCAACAACAGCTTCACCTTTTCCGTCCCCAAGTGTTGAGTTAGGTCTGCAGAACATTAGCTCCTGATATTTCCCATGACAGTAGTTTTTAAGACATGAATCTCTTATTTAAATCACCTAATCTTGAGTACTTCCAGGAAGTACTTTGCTTCTTCTCATCCTGATTTCAGCCCTCAGACTCTTTTTCACCATATTACTCCAGAAACAGCTGAAAACTCCATGCCTAAGGACATGCAACTTTTCATCTAACTTCAGAGACTGAGGTTTACTATTCTGATTTAATCCCAGTCTATTTCATTAGCCTTTTCACTTTTCCTATTTCCCTTGAAGCCCAGGTGAGGAGAAACCCAGGTTTCATAGGACAGTCTCTGCTTGCAGTGCTGCCAACCACTGGTCCCCCTCACCTGTTCTCCCTTGATAGCCCAGGAGTGGTTCCTCTTCTTTTCTCAGAGAGATGCAAGAAGAGGAAGTCTCCTGCAGTTCCATCAATGCAGCCACTAAGCAGAAGCTCTTTTTCTGTAACTGGGAACTTTTTGGAGAAAGTAGTAAACAGAAAAAAAAAAAAAAGGTGATTTGGCAAGGAGAAAGATTCATAGATAAATATTTTTTTGTAATGGCGGAGGAAGACAGAGAAGGAAAAGCTTGTTCCTTAAAAAAATATAATATTCTCTGGGGACTATTAAATAACAATATAACTAATTACCAAGAAAATTTTCTTCATACTGGAGCACCAAACAGCTGAAATACAGAAGCTGCTGAGAGCACTTACTATAGTAACTTACTGAAATTCTTCTTATTTTGCTGAATTAGGGTACTAAAAGAAGTGTGTTACATTATTTCTCTATTGACTCTTCCACATGTGATTATTCATTATTAGATGCTTAAGTACAAATCAGAGAGGAAGGTCAAATTACTAATAGTTCTCATCAGCTGTACAGCATTATTGGCCCTGTAAAGGTAGATACATTGTTTACCTGAATAATAAGAATGGTGTGAGTGATCATTAGAGTACTTGAACATCAGTCACATTTAAAAAAACCTCTTTAAACCAACATGCAAAGTATTCACATTGTAAATGTTGTACTGGAGTTGTAATGTAAAGGAAATAAAAACCATGCCATTTTGCCTGCCCTTCCCTGAACAAAGAGCAGAAGCTCAGCAGAAAGAGAGAGAAATCGGAAATCATTGCTTTCACTGCGTAGGTTTGTTTGACCAACAAAGGAACTTTTGCACTTGTAGATGTCAGCCCTGTCTCAGGAACCCTCTGTGGCTCCTGCAAGTACTGCTGCCTTCCTTAAGGCAAGGCTGAGAACAGTTAAGTGACTTCTCCAAGTTCTTTGAGGGGCTTCTGTCAAAGCCTAGAGACTACATGCAGGGTTTTTCTTGTAATAAGACATAGAGGGCAGAAAACATAGAACAAGAGAACAAAGTTCTTGCTCCAGGAGCAGTATAACTATTTCTGAAACAAGGAGTTTCATTCTTCCAAGGGGCAGCGACAAGTTCCAAAGCAAAACATCCCTCAGCCAAATCAAAAAGGTACTGCATACATCTTCCTTCCTTCCTGTCTCACAAATTATTTCAAAAATTCATTTGTGACTGTTTTTCTTCTCATTTCCTCTCCACAGCAGAGAACCCTTGTGAGGAAGGATCCAGACACAAAGACTTGTTCTTAACTTGATCCCAAGTACAAATAATCCCCACAAAATTGGTGCTACTCATTGCAGAGATAACATCACTTAGGGGTACTGGAAAGCATCATTGCATATATTCTTCCAAGAAAAGTACTACTAGCAGGATATTTAAGACCTGAATCCACCAGATTCAGCTGCATTCAGACCAAAAGTTACTGTGGTTTCTACAGGTAATCTTCAGAATGATTTATTCAGATGGTTTCCTGTGCATTAAAAAAGGTCATCCAATAAGGAATAAAAAATTGTGAGATGAAGGCAATTACCATGACTTCAGTTTCAATAGCACAGTTTCCCCCCCACCCTTCCTGACACCTTTCAGCTTCAGGGAGATAAGCCCAATTCTAGCTACTATTTCTATGCCCTTTTCAGTTTATGGTAATTGCTGTTGGGGCTCTACTCTGTCCTTCCCCCATTTTGTGCAGACAGTAGGAGAATTTTCTTTTGATTTATTCTTGTAATAGCTTCAACGATGTCAGAATATTAGAACTGCCTATTATCTAAAGGTTGCTTTGCAAATTCACTTTAAATGAAAATGTAACTTTTCAGTCATTAATGCACCGAAACAAGTTGTGGTTAAAAGAGGAGATGGATGGTTTGGAAGCTTATCCATTACATTTAAAAGCAAATTATCAGTGACAGAATCTAGGTGAAAGAGGCGGCAGGAGAAATGAAAAGACAGATTGAGATATCAATCAAAGAGACTTTCAGATCCTTTTCTTTTTGCAGTGACCACTAAAGTAGGCATTTAGAGGGATGTAACAAAGTAAAGAGAGTCTTCTGCCATGTAGGAAAACTCGAGGCACTTTTGCTGCCCAACCACTGAGGGAAATCCATCCTGTACCCAGGCAGAAGAGGCATGAAAACAGAGGTGGATGTTGGCAGAAACCTGGAGATGCCATGGGATACACCACACACACTCCTTAGGGGTCTGAAAGGCAACAGTTAAAGAAATCAAGAGTGTTGTTTAGTAAGAGGGAACTTTGTACCCAAGCTGGAAGCACCTTTGCAGGGAAATTTTTGAAGCAGACAAGCTTAAGAAAAACACTTTATTTCTCAAAATAAAATAAAATGAAATTTTAAAAAAGGGACTTAAGATTACAAAGACTGTATGGATCTCACCTTTAATATTTTCAGGCCCCAGTGTTCATCTGTAAAATGGGAATGGTGTAGAACTCTTTTCGAGACTAAAAGAACAACATGAAGTAAGGACATAGAAAGCTATGAACCACGTCCCATCAAGTGGTTATCTAATTCAAATATACCAGGTGCAGGTAGGACAAGAGAGTTTATTGAGTAGTAGGACAACAGAGGAAGATTCAGATCTGCAGATGACTCATTGCATAAGAGTTAATATTTGCTATTTGATTCTACGTCATTAAAAGCTCATGAGTTACTTCAGTCTTCATTAGATAAATAAGGCATTGCAGCAGTTTCTGTGTAGTTCTTCACATTTGAAGTTGTACTCTTTGCTTTGATTTCAAAAGAAACTGCATTTTATTTTTTCTAACCCTTGCATCTTTTGCTCCCATTCTCAGAAGTACTGTTTGGACTCTAAGTTCTGCATTATAAACTGCATTCTTGATATGGATCTCCCATATTTAGGTGCTCTGATTGTTCAAAGGACTCTCCAGCTGGGTAGCAAGACTATTTGAGTGCTAATACAGTGATTGTAAAGAATGGGACATCAGTTCCCATTTTAGAACATAAATCTTGGCAAGTTTGAATGGAGTATATTCAAACGGGAACAAATGGACATTTTCAGCATGCAATTTGAAACAAAACATTCGGCACTTGCATGAATAAGCTCAGCAACTGCAGCACCCCTAGCCCAGTGTCTGAGAGCCCTAAAAGCCTGTGGGTGACAGTTCCAAGCCCAAAGCCATCAAGCACAGGATGGATGGTCCTAGGGTTCTGCAGCAGGAATCGTGCACTCCAGGTCCCCTTTCTGTGACTGCAGGTTTCAGCTAAGGCATTCACCTTCCTTCCCTCTTTATCTGTGGCTCCCAGATAGACAATCCCAGCTTCTTATGGCTTCCAAGAGGAAAACTATACTATCACTTCATCTATTTGAGTGTCAGGCTTGGGTACATTGTACCTATGTCCATGTGCTTACAGACACACTCATTTCTAGCTGCTGAGTCTTTCTAAAATTCACTTCGAAAAGTTCTCCCTAAAATTAATGTTAAGAAGACTTGCTTACATGCTGCAATACTAGAATTAACCTTTGCCTTTCCTCCTGAGAGAGTTAAAAAAAAAACTGAAAACAACCTGTGTGGGGTTGAAAAAAGTGACTTGCAGATCAGACTGCTTTTCCTCAGAAGTGAGCACCTTGCCTACTTGTGGCATTTTGCTCTAGCAGAGAAGGTGTCATGCATCAAATTAAAAGGATATTGAAGGAGACAAGACTGGAATGAGAATGAATAAACACTGCAGCTGCACTGGGAAGACCTATAAAACACACAGGCGAAAGAATAATTGTCTTCTGACCATTCCTGCAGCACACCAGTGATGGTACTAAAGCACAAAAACTTAACTGGATTGTCTACTGCATGCTACTGTTGCATTTTTTTGGTCTTAAAATTAAAACTGAAACACGGTTTATGAGGAAAGGGGTTTTACTTCATTATTTATTTCAGGATTTTTGGGTACAGTACTTTGTCTAGGTGGAATGGTTTGAAATGCACACACCACGCTGTGCCTCTCCTTTGCACACCGAAATACACACAATTATAGGCTTTGCAAATTAACATATCTATCAAAGATTCTTCAATGAAATGCTCAAGTGAACTCCCTGCTTTGAGGAACTTTCTTCTTGGATAGGCTTATCTTAGTTTACAAAAATATGTTTTGGAGAGGACTTTGGTGTCTGGGTCTTCTAGGATGTTTGGTCTTTTGGCTTAACAGTACAGTGGGTCTCAGCTAAGTTATCAGGCTTGGAGAATTACAAGTATGAAGGCTAAAAGCACTAAGACGACATAAAACTGTATTAAAGGGTATGTAAGAGGGGTATTAAAGAAAAAGCAAAAAATCATCCTGGCATCACTACAGATATGCCTCCTCTTTAATCCCGTGTAGTTATATTGAGTTCAGTGAAGAAATTTTACATTAATGGAGAAAGTAAAGATGTCCAACCTTTCACTGTACAGCAGCTATTAAAGGCACTGAGATGACAAGCATACAGTGATTTTTTTTTTTGTGATTCCCATTCCAGCAGTGCCACCATCAACATCTGCATATTCAGATCCCAGCAATCACCTGCCATGCGATGGGAGGGCCAACTGCAAGTCCCTTGATAAGAGACTTTCCCCCCTCACTTCAGTAGGAAAAAAGAGCTATAAGCCAGGCAAAAACTATCAATATTGTCAGTGGAGAAAACAAGAAACAAGCTGAACATCAGATAAACTCTTCTGGAAGGCTGAATCTGCTCAATTAGTCTTAGGCTGAGCATGTCCTCTTGGAGAGGAAAAGGCTGAGAGACCTGGGGTTGTTCAACCTGGAAAAGAGAAGGCTCCAGGGAGACATTATTTCAGCCTTCCAGTAACTAAAGGTGGCTTTATAAGAAAGAAGGGGACACACTATTTAGTAAGGCTTGTTGTGAGAATTGGTTTTAATCTAAAAGAGGATATATTTAGTCTAAAAAAAATTGAATTGTTCCTTAAGGGAAAAATTTTGTGTATCTTTTTTACAAGGAGATTGGTGAAACATTGGCAGAGGTTGCCCAGAGAGGTGGGATACCCTCAGATATCCCACCCCTGGAAACATTCAAGGTCAGGTTGGACAGGGCTCTGAACAAACTGATCTAGTTGAAGATGTTCCTGCCCATTTGCAGGGGGGTTGGTTGGACTAGATGACCTTTAAAGGTCCCTTCCCAACCAAAATTTTCTGAGATTCTATGTCTACATGAAAGGCTAAGCAAGAATTACTCCACTAAAACTTTCCACTAGAAATTGCAAGGCAGCCCTGACAGTGTGAAATTCTCTAACAGATCCAGTGCTTTGCTATCAAATCCTCCCTTCACCAGTTTTCACTAATAATTTCCCTAACAGATGAAAATTTTGTGGTACCACTAGTTTTGGTTTTCTCTAAATGGAATATTCTTCTTGGTGTGCATTTTGGTCAGATTTAAGTCTAGTTTTAGCAGTGGCCTAAGAACAGACAATAGGAGAGAGGAAGGGTAATGTAGAATGCTCAGAGAGATAATGAGATTTCCATCCTTGAAAATATTCAGAATTTGACTGGGCAAGGCCTTAAGCATCCTGGTCTGACTGAATCTGCATTGAACAAGAGGTTTAACCACAAAACCTTCAGAAGCACATCCCAACCTGATTTTTTCTATGATCTACAGACTCCCAGTCTAGGTCCTTAATACACTGGAATTCCGATTGGAGGTAATGGGAGTTTAAAGGACAACATCTCTATCTACTGCAGACGTATTTAATTTCAGTATGTTTTTCCTTTTATATGGTTCAGTTTAAGGAGAGAAGTATTTACTTTTTCACCCCTGTGACAGATGCTATCCAGCAGAATAATTTCTAATAAACATCAAGCTCAATCAGTTATAATTATATGGGTCTGCCACTCTATTTCTTTTAAAGAAAAGCATTTACCAGATAAATTGTTTTATACAGAAATGACAAAACAACTGGGGCAAGTTCCTTATTTTCCTTTAGGAATTTTAAGCTCTAGGCAGAGCTAGGCAGACACAAACATACACAAAAACTCACTTCTCCTGTGTAAATATCATATTTGTTCTTGTAGCCATGGTCAGCTGGGTGACCAATTCCAATGTTAGATTTCTTCATGTCCTTATGTCTATGCATGAAATATGGCATGCACTTACATGAGAGAAGAAAAAAACGAAACCTTTGAGAGCCACTGCCCAGGGGAAAATTATTTTCCATCTGCAAGTAAAGCATCACTGCTGTTTCCAAAGAGCCAGGGAAGCCAGGGCCCACATTTCCTGTGAATATACAGAAAACTTTTCTCAGGGCCTAAATGGAACAGGGTTGTGGAAGTCACTTGTATAAAACATCAGGGTGCACATTTCAGCCCATTACAAACCACTAAACACTCGCTGAAATGACAGCTTGCACTGACTTGTAGGGAACAATTTTTCTTGAACAGTTACTCAGCAGGAAGCACAGAGCATAATTAATGCTTGTGTAGAACTCCATTTTAACTTAGGTCATCTAGGACTTCAGAATAACATGGTGACTTTTCAATTCATTTTTGTTCTTTTATTTATGAAACTAGATAGTCTTTATTTTCCCCAATTAGTTAAATAAACATCAAACTTCTAAACACCAAATCTGAAAATGTCTAAATGGTTCAGTAATAGTTGTGCTGCAAATACATAGATTAGCTACAGCTTGGAGCAAGGGAGAAAATTAATTGATGTGTGACACGCTGATGTGTAAAATTGTTTTTTGCTTGAAATTGAACAGTGGCATTTATCATATTAACACAGACACCTTTTCCAATCATCTCTGCTAGTGCCACTGAGGCACTGCCATTACCACTAGTAAATAGATGACAGTCATGTTTTATAAAAGGATATGAACAGTGTGGTTTCAGGCACAACGTTTAGGTGTCTGATACTGAAAAAAGAAACAATTAAAACCAAACAAAGAAACAAAACCAACACTACCAAGATGTACACACCTACCCAGTACAGAACAGATTATTACTTGTAGTACATGTTGTTTCTTCAAGTTCAAGAATTGCTCAGAACCCTTTGCTTGTATTCCATCACCCTGATGTACAGGCAAGAACTGTGCCAACTCAGGGCAATAAAGCAGCCTGTGCAAAGTGGAAAATGATTAAACATGCTGAACTGGATGCACTCCCCAATCAATAGGTCTTCCAGCACAGTGTAATCAGCCTGTCCATCACTGTGCCTTCTTGCCCTCTTCTCACGATAAGTTTTTCATATGAATTTCAGTTTATAAGAAGCACTTATTTGGAAAGCCAAAGGCTTTAACCTCTTCCTATAAAGATCCTACAGTAACCCATATTCATTCAGTATTGTAAGGAAATCTTAAAAATCCCTGTTCAAGATCCCATGAGCCCAGGCTGCATACTTCAGGCTGATTTGCAGGATGTAGGTGCTTAGTTTAAATTTTATTTAATGAAGATCCTTTTCCACTTTTTGAGCTCACAAAAATGCTGTTTCCTCAACATGCGAAGTTGAACATTTTCTGTCTGTGAACATCTCATTACTGGGCTCAGCCTACAAGAGGAAAGAATGTTATTTGGCTTTAGCACTACAAAAACACCTGCCAGAGGACCAAGTGGGCTATTAAAAACTTAATGAACATCAGAGAGCAACCATGAAAAAAAATCAGTGGCACAAATAGGAAGGAGATTTGTTTGCCTGAGTTGTGTGTAGGAGAGTTGGGTGACCCAGAGCAAAGTACAGCCCTCCACTGTCAAAAGTTTGAACCTGCCCTGGAGGCTTTCACTTGACCAGCAAAGGCAGAGAACTTAACACTAGCAAAGGTCACAACACCAAAAATCTATTTGAGATTATTTTGTGCAGCTCATGAGAATACATGAGAAGATCAAAGCTTTTGCTTAGGACTGGAAGGGATTAAGTTGCACAGAAAGTATCTGCAAGGTAGGAAAAAAAAAAAAAAGATAACTAAATCTCAGAGACTCCTTATCAGCTTCCCAGCCAAGATGTATTATTGGAATGAAAAACAGTTGTAGCCTGTGCTACAAACAACATCAAAATACAAATCTTGCAGTGATTTGACATTTACAACACATATGTTTCTGCTACAAGGAAGAGCAGGCGTCTTCCTTGGAACCACTTTAGCTTAAGGGATGGATCCTTCTCTTCTTGGGAAGCATGCAGACATTTATACAGGAAATATGCTACTGTTTCAGAGCAATTATTTCTGCTGAAACCTTTTTAATTTCACAGCCACCGCCCCAGGCCTTGCCTGCACAGCATGGCAAAACCATGGGCATCTGCATCTGGGCACCACCACTGCACAGAGAGTTC
The DNA here is from genome assembly GCA_013396875.1 of Vireo altiloquus. Lineage (NCBI taxonomy): Eukaryota > Metazoa > Chordata > Aves > Passeriformes > Vireonidae > Vireo > Vireo altiloquus. The sequence continues at coordinate 620,916 of VZRF01007959.1, read as the reverse complement.
AGGGGCAAGAAAATCTTACCTCGGACACTGGACTTTGAGCCTGCATGTCTCTGGCTCAGTGCATTCATCTTTACTGGAAGAAATGAAGTATTAAAAACCTCATTGCACTGTTATTGTGGCGAGAAAGGTGCTCTGAAGTCGGGAACAGTAAACAAACACACCGTTCTTTTGGAGAACAGAGGGAACAGGGCACCAACAGCAGCTATCAGCAAGTCCTGTTTAAAAAACTACCAAAATAACTAAACAATCTTTACTCAAAATATGAAACTTCTTTGGTGACAAGAGCAAAAACATCCAGAGTTCAAGTAGAAGAGACCAGTCCTTGAGATAGGAACAGAGTAAAGTTGTTCTTCACCCCAAATACCTCCTGGTCAGGCCCTTGTTCCCAGCCTTATCCTGACCTCCTCAGTCCCCTCTAATCTCACCCCTGAGGTATTAGAGTGTCCTTGCAGGTTGTCCTTATGTTTCCTTCAGTTGGATTTATGCAATTTCTTTTCTTTGGAGCCAAATCTCACAGATCAGTAGATGCAACTGACTTAAGCCAACAGGGAGGACAAAGGAGAAGAAAAGGTCAATCTTCAAATTCACCAAACATCTCAATTACAAGGAGATTTCTCCTTAAACCTCAGTTATTCACTAGTAATTTTTCTGACTACTTCCTCTCCCCCCCACGCCCATCTTGTTCTTTAGAAGTAGACAAAAGTTATAGTGAGCAGAGAGGTAGATAAATTTAAGCTACAGGGCATCACAGGGATAAAAACAAATGAGCACAAACAAAGCAGGAATAAATTTAGTCTTGCCGTGGAAAGGCTATTTGTAACCATGAAAATGGGGCTAAAGACTAAAACTAAATTAATTTTAAGAAAAATCCTGATCAGTTGATTAAATGGAATATAGAACTCAATAGGGAGTACATCCCTGTGGCCCAAAGTGCTTATTTCAGTCCTGCATTGCTGTAAAATTTGTGATACCTTCTTTTACTGTTTTTTTTGTGCCTTGTTTGCTTTTTAGATTGTCTGTGAGATTTGATTAGGTAAGAAGCTGAAGGAAGAGAAACAGGCATATAAAATGCAGTGGCCTAACAGCATTGGAGGGCAGATAATCTAGCCCAGAGGGAAATAAAATGTATAGCCCACAGTCTATTCACACTGCATCATAAAAGGCAGATCTGATCTACCTTCAAGCATGATGATTCTTTACTCCTGAACAATAAGAAAAAGGGAGATGAAGGCAATAAGCTATTTACCTTTAGCACTGACAGCAGTACCTAAGTAATTCACTACTGAGTATCCATTACACCTCCTTGATGTGCCTCATTTCTGTAAAACAGCAGGTCAGAAGGCACTCATAATTTAGGGTCCAAATATTTGCCTTCCTTGCTTTGGTTCTGAAACATCAAAGATGGTAGAGATTGGAAAAATTAATTCCTCTTGCATTCTGCAAATATTTTCTGTATATCTCATTTGTAAAGTGCAAGAATGAGGCGTATCCTGCTTATAGCATAAATTTATATTTCTGCTATAAATTATTACACAGAAGTGGCCATAATCTGTCCCTCAGTGAATACAAGATACTCCTATGGTTGTAAAATAGGTAAACACACTGTACTGCATTTGTTTTTAATAGCAGCAATGTACTCATTCACTGGCTGGCACGACCGTGCTAATTTGGCCCAAAGATGGTGTTTGCAGCCTGTTCGCTGCAGCACATATCTGAAAGTGTTTCATGTGGCTCATTTGGCATTTACAAACACCCAAAGTGCTTCAGGGCCACAGAAGAGAACCAGCAACACTTCATCAATCTTGTTAAATACAGAGGTTTCCTCGCCAACAGTGTGACACAAGTATAGTTTCCAAGTAGAGTAAAAAAAGCACATAAAGTGGAAAAATAAAAGGTCCAAAGTACTTTACTTAATTAAAAACTTCATGTCTGGCATATACCACAAGAGAAGTATTTTCAGTCTGCCACAAATACTTCAGTATCAAACCCACAGATTTTACCCAAGGTTCTGCACATCACCCTAACCTTAAGCACCCAAGTTCTAACACAGCTTTGAATCTAAATTAGCATACTGGAGTATTTCACACCAGTGATGCTTCACTGTAAAGTTATTGTTCCAAGCCTGCACATACTTAAAATATCCCTATCTCGGATTTTTCTCAGTACTTCCAGTCATGTTAAATGAAGGGAATGAGGAGAAATACCTAAATTTATAACACGACCCTAAATGAAATATGAAATACCACTAGCCAAAAGATGCCTGGTACAAGTTACTGATGCCAGTGATGTCAGTCCTGTGAGTTGAGGGCTCATCCTGAATTGTCTGTGCAAGCAACCTTGGGTTTTACTGACTGTGTCAGGCTCATCAGGGGTAGAGGTCTCTGCTTTAGGGGGATGGAGTGACTGACAGAGCTCACTCACTGCTCCTTCCCCAGGCTGCAAATGAAAGGTGAGGATACAACTGCCCTAGGTGAGGAATACCTCAGCTATGATGTCCAAGGAGGAATGAGTACCTAGCAGATTGTTGGAGAAAGGAGTGTGTATTCCATTTCTCACTTTGTATCTCATCTCCCACCCCTTAACATGTCTACTTCAGTCCAGGCTCTCCAAATTTGGATTCTTCTCACCTTTCCCCATGCCAGTTCATCTGGAGCAGCACAGGCTTCCAATAGCTTGCTCAAGAGTTCTCTCAGGCACCTTTGGAAACCCTAATGGTATCTCTCAATAACTTTTCAGACAGTCTCCAGGAAATGCTATAGGGAGTCAATTCTGGGAGTGAGTTTCCTTTCCTTGGGGTCATTCCCCATAGCCCATCTGTACCAGGTAACCTGCAAGTCAAAGCCTCCAAGAAAACCACTCCCATGGCCCATTGCCATCATCACAGTCTGTGCATTTGGTTACCATGTGGGCTGCTGGGACCATACCCCAAGAAAAACATTTGGACTGTATTCTACCTCCCCATAACTCAGGTTGGTTCACTTGTCAGCTCCTTATTTGTCTTTCCTGAGGCTACCCATGTTTTTCCATCTTCTAAATTAGTGGACTGTCCATTTTAAGTAATAGCTGATATATTTCTTATTGATAGTTAAATTCAATTGACATAAAAGGGAACAAATTGTTCTCTATTTATTATTCTGAGCTGCAGTAGACACACTAATTTTATAGTACATAGTTTTCATTGACACATAAAGCTTATTTCTTTATTCATTTATGAATAAGAAAGGTTTGTTTCTTTATTCATTTATGTTGTGTTTGACATACACTAGCAGGTCTGAACAAAATTAATGACTATAAAAATAAGAAAAAATAATTTCAACACCATCAACTGGGCTCAATAAATCCAGACAACTGCATTTGCATTGCATCTACTTTTACTTTTTCACTTTTATTACTCATTTACCTTGTCAGGTCAAAATGAGCAGAAAAGTGTTGAGGTACGTACAAAATTGCTGCCTACCATAAAAGAATGAACCATGTATTCATAGAAATCTAGAGAGACCTCAGCTTATTTTAAATCCTTTTTCTGACTTGTACTGCCATCATTCAACTTCATTTGAAAGTGGGAAATGGAAATGGAATGTATTGTTAATTTTAATCAGATTGATGTCAACTTGCTAAGAATGCTTTCAACAAATTACTGTCCTCTAAAAAAAGTGCAGAGTTAGAAAAACCTTGTGGTAGAACATCAGTAAGGTGTGGATAGAAAAATTTATTAATACTTTTACACTACCCATGAGACTTAATCAGAAAGCAGGACTTGACTGAAATGAAAGCCCTTTTCAGACCAGGATGTGAAACCCTTACAGATAGAAATTATTTGTTTATTTAATTTTCCATAACACTTAATGAAGTATCTAGTAAAGGTTAAAATGGTCGCACAACTTTCTACAACTTTCTGAGTTGTGCAGAACTCACATTTGTTTTAGTGACCTATTCCCACATTTAGTACTGATACTCCATGTACTAACTCTTTATAACTCATGCTATAAACCAGAAATGTGCACAGCTAGCTGAACACATCACCAGCTAACCTTAAATTTTTTCTTAGTCTTCCTCAGTTTCCCATTTCTGTAGCCTTATCTTGGTCTAATTGTCCAAGACAAATGATTGGTTGCAGTGGTTCTGAAATATGTTGAGTGAAAAACAATCAAAAGGGGCCAACTGTTTGGACAGAACTTTCTAACATGTGAGGGTGTTTTGCTAACTCGGGTCTGATTAATGAGGTGACAGAGCTGATCATCTGCCTGGATTAGTCTTCAGGAGTCAGATCATGGCTCTGCCAGGTTATAAATACATCATCCATTAGTAAGCAATCATCTAGGAGCATAAAAATCCTGTCATATAATGAAATTTGACTATTAAATGTTAACTTTAGCCACAGGTTTGGCCAGAGAATTCACATGAAATCACAGCAGAAACTTAACTACAAATTCCCATTGGCTCTTCAATATTAAATACACCAGGGCAAAGACTAATCCCAAGGTATGAAAATGTGCCTTTAAGACAAAGCCCATGAAAGAGAAATTGTGGATTTTTATTGCTAGACTCCTACAGAGCTCTCCCAGATGTCAGCCAGGAATGCAGACACAGGACACTGCTGGCCCCATACCCTTCCACCCTATTACTGTCCAAACAGTTTAGCTCATCAGTATTCCCCAGAGTGCAGGAACTGCCATTCCTGCTGCACTGGAACACAGCAAGGAAGAAAAGGAATAGGACTTTGAATTCCCCTTCCATACATCATCCAAGGGTCCATAGGGAACAGAACAAGTCCAAGTCTTATCAGAAAAAGGCCAAGAAATACAGCTAGTGTGTGTGCTTTGGCCCTCCTGCCAAGATGTCTGGAACTGTTAAAAGTAGATTACATGTAAACAAGACAGGAACAAGATACTGGGCATTAGACCGTGAAAGGATGTCACTGCTCAGCAAAGAGGTATTTGCCAGTAGGAAGTTCAGAGATGATGCCAAAATACACTCTGCAAAGGAGAAAGAGATTGAGAAAAGAAAGATTCTGTTGCAACAAGCTATAACTGGATATTCCTGTAAGTATTTAAGAAGTTTGCTCATCTAAAATTGTAATGCAGCTGCCAGGATCAAGCCGAAGCCTTCCAGTAGCAATGGAGGACTGAAGTTTCTTTCCAAAAGACAATAGATTGAGAGTAAAAATAGCAGGTGCTGAAATAAGTAACAAAACACACTGTTTATCTATGCTCAGAGACAAAGAAAAAAATACATTGTAAAAAAATTCTGAATTCCAACACCAAGAGCTCAGAGTTCACTAGTTGCAATAGTGCAGTGGTTAGCAGAGAGTTAGAGCAGGCTCTGCTGATGGTTAGGGTTGTCAGCCTTCCTGCAGAATAGCTACTGCTCAGGCTGTACCGAAATTCCAGTCCTTTCTGTAACCTTGTTCTGCATAAATGCAATATAAGGACCTGAGAAAGTTAAACCTCTTAATTTTATACTCTCAGTTCTCGTTATGCAGAGGAAATCAAAGGGATGTTAGGAACCAGCTATGTACAAGCAACACCAGCAAAGCTGAGGGGAGGTAGCCCTTCAGCTCCCAAAATTCTCTTTCTATAAAGCAAGGAGAACATGTCAGATCAAAAAGGAAACACAAACTGTTCCGAATAAACTATCTTGATAATTGAGGACTTGCTGTTTTCTCACATGAGCTATCTTTATTTAGTGCTTCTTTCTCCCACAGACACTTCCTCTCTCATCTCGCATTCCCAGAGGTCCCTTGCAGACTGTAACATTATTAAGTAGTCACCAACTTCTACAAATACCACCCAGCAGATGGGGGCTGGGAAGGGCTGCTTACCTCATCATCAAGTGCTACCCAGCCCCTGGCATTCGCATTAGCTCAGCTGTGGTGTCTGTTTATCAGGCTTGATGCTTTCCCCAATTCAAAAGTCAAGCAGGAGACAATCCCTTAATCTACCCTACTTCAATGCAATAACTTCTACACTTGTAGGAGCCAAGAGGCTGCAGCTCTGGTCTGGAGCTGGCACAATCCTAAAGCTGTTATTTTGCAGAGACAAGCTCCATTACTCAGCTACTAAGCAGTAGCACATTTCTGGCAAAGGAGATGATGATACCTTTTAGCAGGGACCGGGGGAGAGTTACAGACTCCAAAATTACATGAGAGGGAAGCAAGTACAATCTGCTATTTACAGTCTCATTTGACATCTGGAGCCCTAAAAGATTTGGCTGTATCGGCCACATGATGATCTTCCAGCTCCTTGAGGAGTGGCCTAGAGTTTCAGTATCCTTTAGGGAGGTATTAGAGTGTTACACTTTGACTGAGCTGGTAATTTGACTCTAATTGCTCTTGACCAGTAAGGCTTGCACAAGTAGGAACCAGACTTCTCTGTGCCTTGGCTCCACTGCCAGACTGGAAATTCTGCATTCCTGGCTTCCTGTACGTATTGGGTTTTCTTGTTTGAAGGGACCAGCTCTCAGATCAGACCGTTTGGTTTCCATATTTGTACCATAACAAGCTAACATTGTTGCAAACCTCAGGCCCAATTAACCATCAGTTGCACTTGGCATCTGAGTCCAAAGGAATGTGCTAAAATTTAAATTGTTTGCTCAGCCTAGTTAGCATTAGTGTGCTGCACCTAAAGTACACATGCTTGCTCTTTCTGCTGCCTGAGCCAAAGCATATTCTGGGCACAAAATACAAGTATGGCATTGCTTTTAGAACTGATCCCTCGGTCCAGAGAGGACTTTCACACCTCCTGAAAAAGGAACACTAAGTCCTTAAACACTTGAAGAAATATTTAGGGAAAGGAGAGATATCGATTTTTATTTTGTTTTATTTTTTTGCTTTCTTTCTTTCTTGCTGGCTTCATGACTTTGTATTCCCAGTTATCCAGTGCTGAGCCTTGGTGAAGGGCATGGAAATCTGTGCTGATAGCCACCTAGTAAGAGTATATCCTGACAAAAAGTAGAAGCAGGACTGAGGTCTTCAATTTGAAATAAACCAAATTTGCTCCCTGCTCAAATCTCTGAAAGTGTGTATAAATATATATATAATATATATATAAAGTATACCACTACCAGTGGGTTTTTAAAATAAGAGATCACAGCTGCTGAGCTCCTTGCTGACTCTGTGGTGTAGGGGGATTTGAAGCACCATGAATGCGTCAAGCTCCACCACAGACCTGTACCTCTTGCCTTGCAGAGGAATCCCTGTAGTGCTGGGGAGCCAGGCCACTTGTCCTCAGGTCAGTGTCTGCACAACCACCCAGAGCACTCCAGAACTCCAAATTCTGCATGTTTGTGAGACTGGTTAGAGAGATAATTTTTCTGTGCTCATGCCTTGAAAACAGGACATGCACTTCAGCCAGGAATTGCTTGTGAGCCTGTCCCACCCTTAGTGCTCGATGCACTCCCTTTGAGAAGTGAATTCCATGTGCTCAGATTCTCACCATTAGGGGCTCTGCATTTCTTTTTCTCTAGTTTTAACAGTATCCATTAGTTAGCTGTTATCCTAGTTAGACATTGTCTACACTGAATAAAGCAGTCTCATGCCCGTGACTCACTGATGTACATCTGGATGAAAACTGAGTCTGTTTTCTGTCACACAGCCTGTTCTGGCAGGAGAAAGTTTGAAGAAGCACATGACAGGAGTTAGCCAAGCAGTAATAAGACTCACCTGAACATATACATCTTTTAATTGCTAAATCAAACATGTTCCACAACAGCTGAGCTATTTTTTTCAAGGAGATAATTCATTCCATTGGTAATGGATTTAATTGTGCTCTGATTGCTCACACCTGGCAATTTTGTTTTGAGGCATATTTTTTCCCCCCAAAGCACTTTCAAAGCATAGGATGGGCCTTGTGCCCACAGTACACGTTTCAAGCCCTGAAATAAAGGAAATGGGATTTTCAGAGCCAGCTTTAGACATAGACAAAGTATGCAGTTGCTGGGGCAGCTTCCTGCTTTGCCTCTGTGAGAGACCTGCCACTGCTACTCCCAAAGGAAAGGATGCTCTGAGTAGACTAAAACCTCTTGCTCATCCTTGCAAGAAGCAGTGGTCATGGCCCTTTGTTCTGGCACAAGCAGGAGCACCATGCCTACTCCTTCTCCACAGCCCTGCCATCTTCCTTGACAGCACTCATTCACAGGGTAGTGAAATTGTGCATTTTCCTTGCCTCTGAGTCAGCTCTGTTTCCTGCATTATTCTGGCTGTTTCATTGATGTTTGTCTGGTTTAAATTGGTATGCAAGATAATGAAATAATTTTGAAATCTTCCCATTAGCTATTCTGAAATACAACCTGAACAGATCTGTGAGTAGTGAGATGTTTTTAATACATCTCAAGGCTGCCATCCCTCACACACTTTATTTTAGTCTTTTTCTTGTTTTTTCAAAAGATCCTCCACTCAAGTGACCAGAATCTTCCTTTCAGTTTTTCTCTTTACACTTGAGGTTCCATCCTGAGATAAGGATCCATTATACTCTGTGTTTTTCTCCCACAGCCCTAAGAGATTTCCTCTCCCTTGATAAACTCATACTTTAAATGGAGAAGAAGGAAAAGGGTAGGAGAACAAGTCAAGCAACAGAAAAAGGGCTGATTGTATTGGGAGCCATATTGTATATTTGACAAATATAACAGTGCCTGGCATAGAGAAGTGCCTGCAAAATGAGTGTAGCATACCCTAAAGCAACAGAAAATCTGTCCTGTATAATGGAAGGCATGTAAAACTAGAAAGAATCAATTCAAATAGCCCCACAGAGTGCAAGATGGACTGAGACAACCTGCATGGGTATACAAGGGATCAACTTCATGCCAGCTAGCCCAGGCAATCTTACTGAATCATTTCACCAGAGGTACAGTCAGTGATGAATAAATTTTTCAATAAAATAAGAATTTAGAAAAAATAATCTAAGTCTGTGGTGGCAAGCAGAAGAGGAGGCCTCAACTGGGTTTCTGAGGAGACAGAGAAACAATTTCTGAAGTCTAGTCTCTCTTATTTTAATTAATTCCTTCTTCTAACCTACCAAACTGTAACATAAAAATAGCTCAGATTATACTCTAGGGCAGTTGTTTACATGCATATTTACCAGTTCTCCAGTGAGAAGATTTCTGAAGCAGATCACTCACTGCTTAATTTTCTCAGTAAAAGGAACACAGAAATCTATCCACAGTGGAAGAACTCATGCTCTTGAGGGGTAAAAGATAAGGGCTGTAATAGTCAAAACAGAAGCAAAATCTGAAGAGATGCAAAATACCCATCATGTCTATTGATTTTAAGCTGCCTGGAAGCATCTCCTGGGAATGTTTCTCTAGATATTATCTCTGTAATCATAGTATTCTCAATTGTAAATTCAACTTCTCTTTTGCAGAGCATTTGTATTGTAAACACATAAAAGTGTTGAACTGATAAATGCATTGCTAGCAGACATCAAATGACAAATTCATTAGCTGCATCTGGTTCTGAAAGGTAGGATCATCTTTTTCAATGACATTTCTTCCATTTCTGACTGCGGTCATTGGCAGTACTGACATGGTGCCTGGTTCTGTCCTCCCACAAGTACCAATTACTGAAGGGAGTGACATCTTGAAGGGCTGAGATCCATTGTTAGAAAATATCTATTGACAATAGCCTTTTCATGAAAACTCAGTTTAGGAAAAAAGACATTTAGGAACCTGGGCATTTGGGGACAGTGAACTGCATTTCCAGGTACCCAGATGCTCCATTTTCTAAGTGGTTCTCTATCTGCTCCGCTTATTGAAAGGCTGTTTCAGAATCATGTTCTGTCATTAGAAACCTTCTAAATTCCATTAGAAAATGTAATCGTGATCAGTTTCTTCTTAAACTATCACTTTTCTTTAGAGGAATTAATTTTTGCCCCTCCCTGTTACATTTACAATATCAGCCATATCCCTGCTCAGTTTTTCTGGTTTTTTGGACTGATCTAGACAAACTTTACTTTGAATTTGTTTTCCAAGATGCCTCAGGTCTTAGAAAAACCTTTTTCTGTGCATCTCTTCCAGACTGAATCCCTCTCCTGAGAAAGGGTGACTGAGATTCTGCATAATGTTCCCAGAGACATCACTGCCCTTTCCCCAGCATGCCAACATTCCTCCTCTTGCTGAAACACCTCACACCACAGTTTACTGGAGCTGCTTAAAAAACAGATCTTTAGTCTAAAAGCCTTTTTAGCACTGCATTCAGAGACTAAATGAAAGTTACTGAGCTACCAGATAAAATCTAGGATGCTGCTTTATGGTTAAAGGAGTACGTTTCAGCCTTAAGTGTTAGCCTTATTCTACTTGCCTTGTAAAATGTGTGTGATTTAAAAGGGATGTCTTGTAATTATTAGATTCTCTGGAGGCACCAGGCATGGATTGCTGGAACTGTGAAAGCATAGGCCAGTCTTTGCACAAAAGAGCTGCTATTCTCAGTAAAGATAATCCTACTCTATATTCAGTATGATTTTATTCACACATTCACATCCCCCTACTTAGAATCATCACAGCAGATTTTGGAAAAGGTATGAAATATAAATACAAGCACAGTTGATGTATGCAGTAAATACATCCATATATTTAGAAAAGACCTCTTACATAGTGCATTCCTAGATGACAAAATGAGTCAGTGATTATCTAAAGCTCCCAAACTTAGAGGCTCCAAGGAAGACTGTTGAAAGGGAAAATTACACTGGCAATAGAGGATTTAGAAGGCAGTTTTTAATGTATTACTAATTAATGCAGCTGATACCTTAAGCGTCTTAATATTCCAAACTATGATACCAAAATATCTTTCCAAATTTGACTCCTTAACATTGATAAAAATTAACATGTAAACAGAGAAGTCTTCTCAGCCTGATACTTACTGACAGCTACCCCATAATGTTCTCCACATTGAAACAAAGCTTTAAAGTGCACTCAGAGAGGGCAGCTGGAATGTTGTAAAGTTTGCCTGAAGTAAAACCATAAAAAAGAGGGTGAAAAAAAATATGGATCTGCTGCTGGGACACTGGAACAAAGCATTTATGATAGAGGAAAAGTAGCGGGGGAATGATTCGTGGTGGCCTAATTACATTAGAAACAACTCTTACTCAGCTAGGTGAAGAAAAGAACCCAATGGAAATGGAGGAAAGAACAGCCCTTAGGTCAATCTGATATTTGTTTTCCTGCCTGTGGAAAACCATTCCTCTTGAAATTAACCATTCCTCTTGAAAACTTTTCTTCCTTTATGCAAAAACTCATCATAAAAATAGATGCCTCAGGGAAGCTGTTGTGTATTATCATTGGCAGCACTGGAGAGCCACTGCTAATACTGACCCTTCAGGAAACATATAAAACACACTAGCAGGTATAGTTCCCATGGGAAATGTCCACAAACAACAGGCATATTTTGGCACCTATACAATGCATTTAAAGCTATTGCTTCCCACTGGAAGTAAAAAAAATGTGTTTAAGCAGTATACAAACTACCAGCTGTCATTGATTTATGTTGCAAGGATGATCTCTAACCCTTAAACCTTAACCTTAAATCTCTAATCCTTATTTTAAAGCAATAGTTTATAGGCTGTAGGACAGTAAAGCTAGCTGATGTTTTTCATAATATGCAGGTGATCAGCTTCTCTAGCAGGATACTCAAAATGAAACATTATTAACAATTTACGATTATTTCCATGCAGATACTGAATGAATAATTCCTATCATATTTTTCTGCAATTGCAGGAGGGAGTCTTTCTGCACCTGTTTCTCTTTTTCTCCTGCAAATCTAATCAGTAAAATTGTACTCAGCCAGCTATTAAACTTTGGATCTGTTAGTATATTTCATGTGTTTAAAGACTGACAAAATATGAAGTCATATAACCACAATATAATGCCACAGTGATACCAAGAAAAGTGATCATGAAGGATGCAAATCTTGAAAATCTTGGATTTTGTTGCAATAACCCACTAGATTAAAGCCAGTATTGGATATTCATATACAAACTAGAGTACCCCACTAATGGGGTAAAAATGGGAAAGGGAAAAGTAAAAATGGAAATTAATGGGAAAAATGGGGTCTGTTTCCACTGACACTTTTGAGAGCTTAAACCTGTTGTTAATTATCAGAAATTTATGGAAAACTGATTAGTTTATGTTATCATACAGACAGTAAGGCATCTTAGCATTTTGAGAACAGAAAGTTCATTAATTCATTAGTCATAAATCCCTATATTTTGTTCATACACCTCTATTGAACCGACTGCCTAGTGTCTGAATGAAATGTAATTTGTATTTTGGCAACATAATTATTTGAAGGCGTTAACAAACAAAATCAAACATTGCAAATAGCTCCAATGCTACCACAACTGCTCTGTCAACCCGCCTAATAGAGTGATAATTATTCATTCACGTATTTATAGCTTAAGAATGGCAGTTTAAAGCCTTTATGTACTATTTTCCTCATATATTTCCTGAATATAGTGGATTTAAAGTATGTACATGCATATACATACACATATGTGTATGCATATTCATACATATTTACTTCACAAAAGGCCACCCACATGGTTTGATAAATATAGGTGGATAAATAGGTAGGTAAGGGAGATGTGATGACCCAGAAGCATTACTGATAACTGAGGCTACCCAAAATTTTCCACTGACAGATTTCTTAATGCTTTGCAAAATTTTGACTGTATCAATTGGAATGTTGTATGCCACATTTTTGTGTTAAAATGCCTGAGCTATTTCAGAAAATATAACTAAGAAAAACAAAGTGGGTTTACTCATAGCAAAAAAATGTAGCCAATTACTTTTTTCATTGTGAAGACCTCAACCAGCCTGCTTGGTATCTGGCACCTAAAATATTCCAAGGAGCTTTCCAGAGTGTCAAGAATTTGTGTTGTGATTAGCATAGGCTTGCCAAGTTTGTGAAAAGGGTTTTACACTAAAGGTGTGAAGGGACAGGAACTTCAGTCCATGCCAGCCCCACCAGTTTGATGTCAGCACCTCTAACAGATCCTGAAGAGGGATCACATGTCAGGAAGTCGCCTGAAAAGCAGCACAAAGGAATTCCAGACCCTCCAGCCAGTAGTTTGGCTTTACCAGGAGGCCAGCTTAAATGCCTCTGGGAGGAATTAAGATACTATTTTACATCTTTGCCATCAACATGGAAAGTGGGATTCAGTGCATCCTCAGCAATTTGCTGACAACGCCAAGCTGTGTGGTGGAGCTGGCACATTTGAGGGAAGAGATGCCATCCAGAGGGACCTGGACATGCTTCAGAGGTGGGAGGTGGGCCCGGGCAAACCTCCTGAAGTACGAGGCCAAGAGCAAGGTCCTGCGAGTGGGTGAGGGCAATCCCAAGCACAAATACAGGCTGGGCAGAGAACAGATTGAGAAGAGCCCTGAGGAGAAGGACCTGGGGGACTTCCAGTAGCTAAAGGGGGTTTACAGGAGAGCTGAAGAGGGGACATGTAATTATAGGACAAGGAAGAATGCCTTTAAACTGGAAAAGCATAAATTTAGATTAAATATTATGAGTAAATTTTTTGCTGTCGGGGTGGTGAGGCACAGCTTGTCCAGAAGTTGTGGATGCCTCATCCTTGGGAACTGCTCAAGGCCGGGTAGGATGGGGCTTTGGGCAACCTTGTCTAGTGGAAAATGTCCCAGACCCTGGCAGGGCAATTGAAACTAGATGATCTTTAAAGTCCCTTCCAACCAAAACCGTTCTGTGTTTCTATGATTTTTATAAACTTTAGAAGTTGTGCACTTCAAAAGCATTAGTTCCTAAACTAGATCTCGCAGAGATTCAATCTCAGTCAAGTGTTCTTGATCCTAGAGTTTCAAGACTAAGACTTCCTCCCTAACTCTTTATGGCAGGTGAAGTTTTTACAGTGTCTGGCTTCCTAAGAGGGCACATGGATGTGTCTCTCACCAGGCACAGCAGGTGATGAACCAAGAGGAGTCAGTGGCCATACAAGAAACATCTACTTTGGGGGTTGAAATGATGGACAGAGCTGGAGATGAAGAGAAGCCATAGCAGGAGCTTGTTAGAAGAGTGAGGCAAAAAAAGGACAAGAAATAGGATGAGGAAAAAATGGGGGATTGTGACTGGTCAGAAAGATACTGAGAGGTAGGAAAGGCAGCAGGCCTTATTCAGGGCAACACCTTCTCCTAAAATGTGTTAAACTGAGCTGGCAGAGCAACATCTCAGTATTCCTATGCTGTCATAAAAGAGGTATTAACTTCACTGATTACAGGTGTCCTCATCTTCCTCCTTTTTCTGCTTCATGGACATTCCCAGCCTCATATTCTCACACACTCTGTTAGCATCTGTGTCTGCCCTTACCCCAGCTGGTGGGATGCGTGGTTCCACAGAACCCTGTTTTCCAACTAGGCAGTTATACTCAAAATATTCATTAAGATATATTTTTGCAGTTCCTGCAGCAGTTTTACACTATTTAATGCTGTGGTCATGGATAGTTCTGGTAACTCCAGGAATAGAACTACCACCCCCTCACAGAAAATGGATTGTTTGACATTTTTATTAGCTCCAGCCTTTGTTCTTTGGAGATGACAGCCAGTTACCTACACTGGCATGACTGGTAGGAAAGTAGATAGAAGGAAAGCACAGCTGACAGCATCTTGCAAGTCTGTGATGCTAAATCAGCATCAGTGCCACGTGCCTTCTCAATGAGGACGGGATGTAGAGGTAGAGTCGTGACAGTGTGTTCCAAGGTGCCCCTGTGGTTCTCCCAGCTTGCTCTGTCAATGTTTCATCTCAGGTTATTAGTATTTATAAAAGCATGCCCTTAAAATAGCTTTTTGGTGTTAATAGAAGCAAAAATAGCAGTTCTTGTGCTTAAATTGTTCGTAGCGGGGTAAAATAGGGCTAAATTGGGCAAGTACAGAAATTGTAATAGCACAACCCAGTTTAAGGGTGACTTTCAAATCCCCTTCATATCTTAAAAATCAGTGACTTTAAGCTAAAATTTGGACCAGGATACATTCCTTCCTGCTTTACAAAAAATCCTTCTCCCTTTAACAGGTGTGAGATTTGGGGTGACTTTTGCTTAAAGACTGCTTAAATCTACTAAGTCTTCCACTCACAAGTGGAGCAACCACAAAATACTCCAACTTCTGAAAAACACGTTATTTCAGAAAAATCTTTCGGATTTGCTTTTGACATTTGTAAAATAGACGTGGATTCTCCTGTTGTGGGTTTACCCTGGCTGGACACAGGTGCCTTGTCACTTCCCTTCTCAACTGGGCAGGGAGGGGAGAGAAAATATTATGAAAGGCTCATGTGCTGAAAGATCACACACGAATTGCCATCACAAGCCAAACAGACCCTGCTTTGGGAAATTAGTTTCTCACCAAAAAAATAAGAATAGAATAATGAGAAAGTAAAATCTCAATCTTAAAACACCTTCCAGCCCCACTCCCTGCTTCATTCTCATCTGTCTCCTCCCCTCAAGTGTCACAGGAGGATGAGACTGGGGGCTGTGGTCAGTTCATCCTTCATGTCTGCCAGGCCTTCCTCCTCAGTGGGACAACTCTTCACGCTCCCTGCTCCAGTGGAGTCCCTCCCATGGGAGGCAGTAGGGGCACAGCTCTCTCACCATGAGCTGCACCTGGGCTGCCCATGCTCCAGCTCTTGGAGACCTTCTGACACTCATTCTGCACTGACCTTGGAATGCAGTGCCTGTGGAATGGCTTTACTCACACATTCTCACTCCCCTCTTCAGCTGCAGTTTCAGAGAGAACTGAAAAAAATTTATTCACCACCTACAGAATATGGAGAGGGGAGTATACAGAGCATTGCATTTACTTTTCTTATCAAATTATTTCTTAAATAGGCATGGCAGTCTGTATATATCTATTCCAGGCACAGTGGATCAATGACCCTCTGGCACCAAAACTGATGAATTGTTAGCTGTTTTCTCTAGACAGTGTTGATCATGTTTCACTGAGATACCCACATCTTTTTTTTTTTTCCCAAATTCCCCATAGGTCTGTAAGTATCCCCTGTGATTATTACCAGATGAGCCACAGACAATATCTGAAGTAACACAATGCATGTTCTAGGACAAGACAAGGAAACACAGACTATTACAACAGTGTGTCCAAATTCCAACCTCACTTGACACTGAGGTCAATCTCAATCACATCAGTGAAGTATGAGGGAGGCTCTGGAGAAAGAAGAGGAAACTGCGTTACTTTATCATGCCTTGACATAATTAAAAATAGTTTTAATATTCTATAATCTGAAAAACTTAATCATCAGGTTTTTGGGACTGATATTTTTCCTGTTGTAAACTACTAATTGTCTGGAATGACTATACTTTTTTTTTTTTTTTAAATAGTCTGGTTTCTTATGCAATACTTCCAAATTTCTTACAAATGTTGTTTCAGAAAGGAAACAGTAGCAAAACTGGGAGCTCTTCCCATTTTGTTTTCTTTAAAATTTGCAGTTGCTTTAGAGAAGAATGTTTGTCTGTTTTGCTAAATTCTTTTTTGCCAATGCTAAAACAATATCTCACGTAAACTGCAGAGGCTGAGGAATTAATTTTTGTGGTTTAATATCAGGCAAATAAATCTTACCATTACTAATTATTTTTCGACCTTGCATATGAGAATAGGATTAGACTGACTACAACTGACACTGATTATATGAGACAGGATGTTATTAAATCCCTTTGGGGAGCTTTCAAAAGATCCACTACATTTAGAGGAGAGAGCTTTTCTCTGTATTAGCTCATTTATGGAGCAATTACATGGGACTTACTACAAAAACAATGTCAGGAAAAACACTGAACAAACAGCTAAAGTGGAATTTACATCACTCCCATCTCTGTCAAAACATCTCACAACCTAACAGCCTTAAAATATTTTGTCAAGATTACCTATGGCAAAGCCATTTGCTCTATATCACTAAAAGGTATGAGATAGATTTGATTAAGACTACATGGAGGAGAACTTGTTCTGGATCTGAAGGTAGCAGAGATTTCTCCTTGCTCAGATGTCTTCTTTGCAGTAAGAGCCCAAATTTAATTAATTTTGCAGGCTTTAAAAGCCTAATGTTTTCATTTAAGCCATCTCAGGATTTTCAGATTTTGTTATTTCATTGGAACACTCCTATAGAGGATTTCTTGGTGAAGTGCAGAGAAATATGCAAAATGTACTGGCCTGAAAAACCTCTGCTCATTCTGGAATAATGTGTGGCTAGATTCCCTGCTGTGTTTGGTTGGTTTTTTTTTTTTAAATTAATATTTCTCAGATAATTTTTAGGAGCAGTTTACAATTTTGTACCTAAAATATGCAAATACAAAATGGTAAAGACCCATTTCCAAAACTGTGTTCCTACAACTGATTATTTTCCTAATACCCATAGCTGAGAATGAAGAGGCATAGTGAAGTGCCACAGAACTGTGTGTATTAAACATGTACATACCTATTGATTATGACATCTATGGTTCGAGAACATCAAAAAAGCTCTGAAAGATGCATAACCCAAAGTAATTCTGACAGTTCACTGAAGAACCAACAGTACCAAGGTGTCATACTGCAGTGATTGATTCTCACCCCCAGTTTGATTTCAAAGTTGATATTACTGTAAATTAATGTGATGGCAACACTTAACACTTGGGCCCTCACATTTTTTTGTGTCTTCCGTGGGTGTCTTCACACACTTAATCCAAGTCCAGTATGGAAGAAGTTAAAAGATACTTAAATGCTCTTTCTTTAGGTACAAATCAGTATAGGTATAACTAAAATAACAGGCTGGAGTTCACTTATGGCCTTTCCTCAGAGTGTCTCAAAGACCACCATCTTGCTGCCAGTAGTCTTTGACATGAAGCCAAATTCAGGGCAGACTTAGAGCAGTGGCAAAAGCCTGAGCAAGCTTATCCTTTCCCACAGACACTGAAATTCTCTGCTGTACTCTCTAACAATCCTGAAATATGTCATGTATGTAAAGATGTGTTCATGGTCCAGAAGGTCCCTACTTTGCAGTACCCAGTGGTAATTGATGGGTGGGGTTTTCTGCATGTGTAGTGATCACTGACCACAGGGAAAAATTATGCAAAAATTCTGGTTCATAAATATGGATATGCTTGTGTGATGAAAAACTGATTTATTTTAATTGAGTTTGTCCTTCCAGGCATGTTATGTTGCATTTCTGATATTGCAAAGTAAGAAAGCAATACTGTATGAGGTATTCTGCATGGCCAAATATTGTATTTCTTACTCAGAGCTTACTCAGGAAAAACCACCTTTGACTTCAGTGAGGATTTGCTTGACTAAGGACTGCACAGACTGTTTTGAATCTTACCAGCATTGCAAGACGTTAATGTTGGGCAACAGTTCCCACAGCTAATTAGCCTGCTTCATCCTTCTCCTGGGCTCAGGATCTGCTTTTGCTGGGCGTTATTCATGGCTTCTATTGCTAGCTCAGATTGCTTCTCTTTGTGCTTTTCTTTCCCAGCAAACACTTTGCATCTACTGTTCTGCTGCTGGTAGATGAGCACAGAACCTGGTACGCAGGACTTGAACCTCAGCCCAAATTCAATTAACACTGTTAAACATGTTCTCACTATGGTGCTCAGAAGGAATTTTGATGACCCTCTTTCAATGAAGCATAAATTTGTTTAAGCTGATGTTTTTACAATGCAAAAACATAAGGGCTTGATTCACAAATCTTAAGACCAAATGCTTTTCCAGTAAAATAGATGGAGTAGCATCCATTTAGAGCCGTCACAAGGTCAATTGTAATTGTTTATTCTGACCTACAATAGTCACACAATAAAGTTTCTAAATGTGTGTGCTGTAGTATCACTCTGTTTCGTAGTTTTAATACTGCTTTAAAGTAAGATATCCTAAATAATAATTAGTACCAAATTATGCCATAGCCATCTAATATGCAGCAAATCTAGCTAGGCTATCACTCGTATGTCTTATGAGCCACACCTAGCCATGGTTTATCCTCTATTCATGCTACAGGGTACGAAATTCCTGGGTGCCAACCTGCCTATGGCAACCTAGAATTCTCCAGGGCAGGCTCGCAAAATCTTCACCTACTCTCTGGGACAGGTAACTAATAAAGTGATGTTTTTGTAGTTATGCTTTCTTTCTAACTTTCTGATGTGCGTAAAAATGTTTCATTTCTTCATGTCAGTCTGTGGTCTCTCATTGTTCAGTTCCACTATGTTTTCTGGAGTAGGGGAGTAACAGCAGATCTGTTTGTTATAGTACTCTAGATGCTTGCCTCTGCCTGTAATAATTGTTATTAACATGCATAAAACCTGAAAGTTGTTTAAGAAGCTGCAAAATCCACAGCTGCCTACTACCAGTTAATTTCCTTTTCTGATGAAGTAGCTTGACGATACAGGTGCATTGCATTTCATTGTTGATACCACAGTTATCTGGGCAGTTTACCCACCTTTCTTAATTGCTGGTATGTATATATATTCTCTTTGGTCTGTGAGGTTTGTATTAATCATGGGTCTCCTGAACTAAAGATTTTTTCAATGCTATAGAGTACTGAAAGGTTTGGGGAGTTATGACTGATTCTGGTTTACATTTCTATGCAGTGTATAGTATAAGTTTAAGTAATGACTCAGTTTTCCATATTTTCCTTAAATTCTCTTCTACTTTTCTCCTGAATGCACTGTTCTTTTTTTGCTTGACTTTATTTCAAGTGGCAGGTATGTAGAAGAAATGTCATTCACTAATCCTATAGCTTTCAGTGACATATGAAATATTGTAATATATTTCAAAGTAAGAAATTAATTAGGCTAAAAAATAAAGGCAGACTAAGATTCAGATTGGTTCTTGCAGTCTATTGATTTTCTCTGAATAATGTGTGAGAATTTTTATCTTAAGAGTTCTGCTAGTGTAAGGAAGGCATAAGTGAGATTCTTTTTGATATTTTTTCCCATGGTCTAGACTCTGTGGAGTGAGAAAACTCAACAGTCTTGGAAAGGTGGTTTGAATTCCTGCTTTTCAGTCCCCTGGGATTCTGCAGGTACAATCTGCTCTTACATGGGTTTAGAAGAGCTTGATGCAAATATAGTTTTCCTCTACTACTTGTTATTGTTAAAATGAAGAAATGACCAGTGAAGTGAAACATAATCCGACATATAAACCTCTTTTACAAGATGTTTGACCCTAATTTCAATTTGGTTGAATATCTGGAAGTCCTTTAAAATTGGAACAAATTCACACATCCACAGTGTAATCACTGAGTTTGATTTTACATTCTGTTTTTGAATGGATGTCCACATGGAAGTTCTGAGTCTTGGGATGATACTTAGCCATCTTTCTG
The DNA here is from genome assembly GCA_013396875.1 of Vireo altiloquus. Taxonomy (NCBI): domain Eukaryota; kingdom Metazoa; phylum Chordata; class Aves; order Passeriformes; family Vireonidae; genus Vireo; species Vireo altiloquus. Next base: position 600,629 of record VZRF01007959.1, on the reverse strand, counting down.
TAAGGCTCACTGAAAAATTATCTTTTTTCCTACCACCACTGTCTATTTGTAGTTGTTACTTACAAAATAAAAAAGGTTACTCTTGTAGAGCACAATACCACAGTTTATCTTTGAGTGTACTACAACTTAAAACGCACAAATCCAGGATTTTAGCTCAGGCTAAAGCTCTCTTAGCCATTTCATTAAAAATACACAGCCATTGAAAGATAATTTTTACTTTTCTGCCTACTTTTTCAAATGCTCATAAGGATCTAAATTTTTAGAGAAGTTTTTGTATTTCCTGAAAACTGGCTTGTTTCTCTCCTGTTGATTAACTCAGATCTTACTCACACTTTTTCAACATATCTAGACAGTAAAAATATGTCTGGAAACTTGCTTTTCAGTTATATTGAAAAACACCACCTTGCCGAAGGAACTAATAAAAAACCCAAACATTTGTTTGGTATAATGAAAGGTAGTGAGCATGACAAGTGTCAGCATTTACAAAATGAGGAAAAGTTCTATTTTATCCAGCCTGATGCACCTTAACCTTTAAAAACTAATGAGAAACCAGTAACAGTATCAGCAAGAGAGTTAAAGTAAAAACCTAAGTTTTGATTAACCCAGAATGCTGTAGTTCAGTTATAAGGAGCTAAAAAAAAAAAAAAATAAATGTGGCCTGTGTTTATGTAATCCACGTCTCAAGGCACAAGTGGAATTTTTGAGCAAGTCTGGGTAATGAATGTGCTTTCTCTGTACAGTTCTTTGGGGTACTACGTCTGCAGGGGAGGTGGAATCAGAGGGCTCCTGGGTCTCCTCTGAAGAAGCACATTGTGCATTGCTTTTCACATGAATAGTGTGAGCAGCTTTTCAGATGAACACCTGCTGCCTGATTTGGTCCCTCCACATTTGCAGGGAGCTCCTTCATTTGCCGGCTCATTCCGAAAACTATCCAAGAGCCAGTGTCAAGGTGCAGGACTGGTAACAAGGGTTTGGAGGAATGCAGTCCTGTTCCCTCTCCCGTACAGCCACAATAAAGGTGACAAAACAGAATCTTCCACTGAAAAGCCAGTGCAGCCAGAGAAGCAGGATAAAATACTGAACTAATAAATTATGACTTTCATCTGGGAGGAAGGTTGTGTGAAATGATGGCACAACATGCTGAGCAGTGGGGAACTTGCTAGAGGTGAACTCATTTATACTCTTGCAGAGCAGAAGACTTCTCAGTTAACAAGTCCCAAAATAGTGTGCTGCAGTGTATAAAACAAGGTAGGGCTCGAAATAATTAGCCACAGATGACAGATGGCAACTCCTTTCTCTTTGTTTCCTTCTTTTCTTTTGCTGTAACATGAAGTTGATCAAAGAGCTGGGGATCATTTTTTATTGTAGGAAAACTAAAAATATCTTGAAATTTTCAGGCAAAATAAGTTCATTCAGGTACAAGCCAGTAGCTCTCATTGTTCCTGTTCAGCAGCTTATACATGAGTCTGTGTGTAGTAATATCTTCCCTCAGAATCTGGATTACACGTGCACAGCTGAGAATTTGGGTGTATCCAGGCTTAGGGGTATCATTTAATCAATTTATTAAAACAAATTATTAATTTATTTAATTGTTTGCTTGTGTTAGCAAACCAGTGATCTATTCTACTGCTAGAAAGCCTTCCAAAAAGTGTCCAGAGCTCTCCTCTCTTGAGCAATGACAAACAGCTATGTATGTCACATAACAGTCTATGTCACTTGAGCAATGTCAAACAGCTGTGTGTGAGGGGAAATAAATGCTAAAGAACAGAGACTACAGTGGAACTGACTGCACCGATGACCACTGAAGGTGTCTGAAGGGTCAGGGAAGAGTAGCATTATCTCCTGTGCTCTTTAGGGGTAATATCTGGCAGGAGTGGGCACTTTTTTAAAGGCAAGAACCTATGGATTCAAGTTAGAGATAGAAGCTCCTGTTGTGTCTTGTATGACTTTTGTCACAAAAGAGGGTCAGAGTGCAACTGTAATATATAGTTATAGTTGACTATATGATATAGTTAAAAGGAAAATTCAGTAATTTGCTCAGCTAATGTAATATACAGTGCTTGTAATGGAATAAAAACAATAGCACCAGCAGTTCCTACCCTACCCCCAGTCTCAGTAGTAATTCTGACTGGTTCTAGGGCCAAAAGAGTATATTTAATTTTTTCAGCAGCTTAGCATAACCTTTCTGATGGAAGTGTTAAGCCAACCCACCTAAATGAGTCCCTCGAGCCAGACAAAGATGAATTTCAAATCAGAGAAATGCATTGGGAAAAGAAGAAAGTAGAAAGGAAGGAAATAGTTAAGGTGAGAACAGAGATTATAACCTCTGTCCGTTAACCTATGTCTGGATGTTTTATACCAAATATGACAGGAACAAAATTCTATCCCTACTGCTAAAGCACATTTCTCTAGTATTCCCCTACCACACTTCCAGCCTCAGTCCTTTAATAGAAAGAGTAAGATCAATTTCAGATTGCCTCTGGACAGTGGGCTTCACCCATTCTCATTACATTCCTATTACAAATAAACTGCACAATTCAGGAGGAACCACACTTCTGTTCCAGCACAGCTTGATCCAGATGAATCGGGGAAATAAACAGACAAAAATAAAAGTGAGAAAGGTTTAATAACACAATTAAAATAGAACTTTATAAGTTTGTGAGCTGATGTGGCAGGCTGCTTTCAGTAATTTCCAGAGGGAGTGCTTATCCGTGACTACGAACCAAAGCAATCTAGGAGCTGGCCACTCGAAGCTCTAAGGAGAGCTACTGCAACTGAAGGCAGCCTGCTTAATCACCTGGAGAGCTCTCTTTACTTTCTAATCACATATTGAAGTCTACCTCTAATTTTGCTTCCTCAATTTTTCAATACCTTACTATTTTTTTCCCTTTTCTTATCACCTCTCGGTAGTCTGGATTCCCCAGTGAGACGCAGAGCAGACGGGTAGGATTCTGACAGACATTAAAAAGCAAACAACTGTTCAACAACTTCAAATAAGTTTCTATCTGAGGCAACCCCCCTCAATGGCCTGTGTTACATCAAGACATATTTGTTGCAGTCAGCCTTTGCTGCTGTTTTTCTTATCCTTTCAAACCCTGCAACTTACTGTAACTCGTCATTTCTGCCAGCCAAATATTTTATGCAAACTTATCAGCCTCTGGGAAGCCAGGAAATAGCATCTCTTACAGAGGTGAACCTTTTTCCAGAGCCATGTGAAGAGCAGAGTCCAGGCAGCAAGCAGTGAAGATCCTTTCATCCCTAGGAAGGGTCAGGGTGATTGTGACTCTGCCCTCTTGGACAAATGCTGTCTGAAGTTTGTCATGCCTGGAGTTACCTCCCTTCTCTCCCAGTTTCACCAGCTGATTCATTTCAGGTGTCTTCCAATTGACATGGCAGCATTTGGACAATGCAGACAATATGAAGTAGGGCATGAACATGAGCACAGTCCTTCATAATGGTAAGAAAATAAACATGTGCTTCCTACCTCTAGAGAATGAGCCAAAAAGCATGTATTCCTCATGGAATCGCTGTTTTTCTTCTCTTGGAATCATATTTTCCAGCTCTCCATCCATCCCTTCATTTTCTAGCAATACAGAGAAACAAATTGAACAGGACCAGTGCTTATTCAAACTTCTCTAGGATTACTTATTGAGCCTAAAGTTTTTGCATTTAAACCACTAAGGGTCTACCTTCCAGAGCCAAAAACAGTTAGTTGCCATTTTAATGAGAGCCTAAAAGAGGCACTAGAAGGCAGTTTGGAAGAAAGCAGAGATTGTAGTAACAACTTCTGCTGCTTCCACTGTTTCCCTCTGCTTTAGCCACCTTTGAATTTGGGCGCAAGTGCTGTTTCACTGTGCACTGCATTTGTTTCTCACATGCTCAGGTATTTAACCTCAGAAGTGTCTCATGAGCAAAAATGGTCATCTCATTAATAGGAGACAGAAACGTGTTTGGAAGATTGCAGTTCCAAATCAAGTTAGCAGAAGTATTAAATCAGTGCTCAGAGAGCTGGCTCAGCCCTTCAGCCTCTGTGCAGCAATGCACCGAGCTCCAGGCTGGGGTTCCCAGTGATAGAGCACATCGTGGTTTGTAAGTCCACGTTCTTCCTTCTCCAGGAGCTGCTCTGTGCCCTTGCTTAGTGCTCTGCACAGTAACACACTCCCTGGTCGCAGATCTGGATTCTCACAGCTCCTTTTCATTTGCCCTTTGTATTTTTCTGTACGTTGGGGAATCAAAATTGTCTGCTGAAGAAACTTCATTTAAAATAATCAAAACATCTTTAGTGTCTATTTTGAAAGCTGTAATTTTATTTGTGGGATTTCTATTCAATCTGTTCAGAGCCTTAGGTTATGGATAACACCTTTAAATAAAGGAAAACTTGTATGTTTGTATTATGAGTATATTTTTAAAACCTTGTCACGTTTCACTGACAATAAAGGCATTCTCTTAAGACAACTCAGTGCTGACAGATGGTCCTCTAAGGGTTTTTTGCATGTCAACACATAACTGAATTTTCATATCTTAATCACCTCATATTATTGTTAATACTGAACACACTTGTTGGATAGATGTGTCTGTGGGTTTCTGATATTTGTTATAGAAGTCACCGTTCTGCAATGAAAGACTGTCAGGTCATTATAACCAAAACATAATTCAGTTTTATTTTTGAGAGAGATCACTCTTTTCTGCCTCTTATGAATTAGGCCAGTACAGTTTAGACACATTTACCATATGATATATCTTGTCAGCTCTGAATTTTTAACTGTGTGAATTATGAAAGAGTGAGTATGTCCAAAGTGAAGCTACTTTCCAAATCCAGTGATATATCTGTTTTAAAGTAGCTGTATTGACTCTACAGGTGCCTCAAATAGACTTTCATGGTAAGGATCTATCCCACAGCACTTGGCACTTCAACTACTAAACACCTCTTTCTTTTCCCCACCTTCCTTCCAATGACTCTAATTTTTCTGATAAAGGATCCCTCTTCTCTGGTTTAAATTCTGCCAGAACGCCTGGAACCTAGGGAAAGGACTCTCTTACTTGTGTTATGTGTCCATCAGTAATTTGGAAACTATCTGAGCTCCAGATTTGGATCACCCACACATTTGTTCTGAAACATATGTACAGGCCTTCCTTCTCATAATCCAAACCCAGCTTCAGCTTGTTTATTTTGAAAACAAGTACTGCAAAGAAAATTCAAATGGTTTAATACTTGCAAAAAAACTCCTCCAAAAGATATCTGTCTAAATATGTTTGTATATATATCTACAGGAAAGAGAGATCTGCATGCAATTTGACAGGCAAACTGTTCATACTCCAAAGTTTCAAATATTTAACAAACGTCTTCAGAAGTAATGGAGAAATTTGGTGGATGTGCTGTAATGAAAAGAAATCCTGACAGGCCTTGGTAAAAATATGAAATAAAAAATAGGTAAGCTGAACAAAGTCTGTGTGAGCCTGAATTTATAGGAAAATATCTATCGTAGAACTTGGATACAAATTTGCCAAAGCAAATTTCTTTAAGTACAAATGAAGCTGCTGAATAAAGAGTGCAAGAGAATTGGGATTTGTGGACTTGACTCTGGGTTTGAGCTGCAGCATGTAATCTTTTTCCCCAATAAAATTTATAATTTCAAGTCTGTAGATGGATTCTCAGGCTCTGGATCTTGACTTTGCAATTTGATCCCATCCCCCTCCTAATCAGATAAAGCAAGAGCAAGGCTAGACACAAAAACTGCTGACAAGGAAGATTTGGCATTAACCTTTTGAAACGGTGACCCTGAGCATGTAACACATAATCAAAACTTGATTAACATAGAAATCCAATTACCGCTTCATTAAAAATCTTTCATTAATCTAGAAAACACTTGTAAAATGCTTGGGCCTCATTTCCCAACAACTACAACTTGAAAAAATGTTGTTGAGGGGTCAGATTCAATGTCACGACTGTCATCTCAAAGCTATTTCTTCTAAGCTGGGGTTTGGGTGCCTTTCTTGCAGCATGTGCACCTTGGGCAGCCTGCAGACCTCTTCCAGAGTCATACCCAGCAAAGATGTGCTGGAATAAAAAGTCTGGGTAATCCAGACCACCAGACGTGGATCATCAAGATCTGCTGGAGCCAAAATTCCTTGGTAGGCTCAAGATCAAGTTGGCAATGCAGTCCAGCTCCCTCGAGCAGTAACGCAGTAGCACTGAGGACCTGCTGGCATCCCTGCCAGCTGTGAACATCCCCAGAGATCTCTGTCCCCGCCTTCTGCTCCCTGGGGTGTGAGCTACAAGGGCAGGAAGGTATCTCCCAGAGCCTTGCCTCTTGCCTGGCTGATGATCTTCATCTCTGTGATGATCAACTGCATCCGAAAATCAGAAACAAAAGCAGGGGTGTGGATGGCTACATTCCCTAAGCCAAAGAGCCCATCTGTTTGCAGAGATCCACAGCAGACTTAGAGTGTTGGGAAAGTGCTTCCAGGAAAGCAAGGGCACAAGGCTACCCCACCCCCTCTGGCTGCCTGCCATGTCTGTCATCAGTGGTTAAATCTGGGATGATCCGATGGGGTGCACAGGTTCTCCCTAGGCCTTTCCCAGAGACCCTCTGCTGATCTTTATACTCTTTCACAGAAAGCACCTCTACAGGGTTGACTTTTATTGACCTTTTCCTAGATGAAAAACCCACAGGGTAAAAGAAAAAAACATTATTTTGGAAATTCTCTTCGGAATACATTTTTAATCTTTTCCTCAGTGCTCCCAAATTCCCGATCCTATGAAGTTTTTTTTAGAATGTGACACATCACAGACATGAAGCAGATCCGATAAACACTCTAAAAGCGTTTAGTGGTTCATTTTTGTGGGCTCCCATTGCATCTAAGCAAACAAGAAAGGAAATACTGTTACCTCATCTCATACATACAGAACTGAGTCAGGAAGAGGGGGAGTTATCTGATGAGATGTGATTGTCTACGTCTGAGATACTTGACTAGATTCCCTTTGTAATTAACGGAAATGGGTACTTCCAGATTTGCGTCAACTCATCTAAAAGTAGGCTTCTAAAATAGGTCAGATTAATTCCATCCTGATAGTGCCTGCTCTTGACTAAGAACAGGAGCCAGAGCTGACCAGCAGTAGGTAAGGTCAGTCTTGCCTTAACTCTCTTGAGTGATATAGCCTTTATCAAAGTCAGGTTCAAAACTCAGAGAACCAAACTCCAGTTTAAGTTAGTTCCTTCTTATGTGTTCTTTTTTCTGACACAGGCTTTTTCCCCCAAAATGCTGTTAGTTCTACTTAGGATTTCACAGCTGCATTACAATGTGTGTTTCACTACCCAGAAATGAGAATATTTTATATGGGCGTTTTTCAGTATATTCAGCATGGGCATCTATCTTGCCTTAGTTTTGCAATTCTTTCACTGCTAATTTTCCTCCTAAAACCATTCATCTTTTTTTTTTTTTTCACTCACTTCAGGAGCAGTGTGAAGGAATGTAATCAGTCTTTTCAGGAAGAATTTCCATACTTCAAAAAAATGGGTTTGCTCTGGTTTTAGACAACATTGCAGAACCATCTAAAACCAGAGCCCTGTGGTGGCAGGCAGACACAAAAGTGCTGCTGAACCAGTTTGACCAGTGAGGTGGAGATATGGGGGTTGCTGAAATGCTCCACTGATGGGGAAGAAACATAGACATCAACTCTCATGGAGTAAAAATTCAGGGAGCACCTGAACCTAACCTCTTGGTCGGCCACCTGGGGGTAGAAGGCTCTAGAAATCCTCTGGCCTCCAGGCAAATGAACATTCCCAACTTTGCATGCCAGCACTCCTCTGTCGTCAGCCCATCTGCCAGGCTGATGAGCTGGCAGAAGATCAGACAGGTACAATGAAAACCTGCTTGTTTTCCAGGACACCTTCCCCAGAACAGGCCCTTATCATGTGTCATCTCAGCTTTGTCTGAAATAGAGTGGGAATGTGTTCACCTGGAGCTTCTCCAGCCAGCACTACAGATTAACCCTGACCAACAGCTGCAGGCTGAGATAATGCTTGTGGGCACAAATTTCTGTGCAAATATATGTTTCATCTATTTTATACTTTTTATGAGTATAAACAGAGCTAATCAGTGAAAATACTGCTTTGGAAAGTTTAAAGACCTGTTTTTAATAACCTTGAAAGTATCTTCCCTTGAGAGGTTTTCTTTCACCAGTCTAAATATTTAATATTGTATTTACTGTCCTGTTGTTAAAGAAATTTTTTAATGAAGCAAAGTGGGTAATGACTTGCAAACCACTGATTGTCACAGAAGCAGAACATTAGAGATCATTAAAAGAAATAGACAACCACTTATGCTAAAGGTGGAATAATCTACAGGACTTTTGAGCCTGCCCTGTAATTTCATACTCCTCGAAACTGTCAGAATTTCAGGAAGACCATAGGATTTGTATTTTCTAAGACATAGCATTATCAGATTGCTAGGACATAGCACTACCAGAATTTTACTTGCAAATAAGTCCTCTAATTTCTCCTGGCTGTACTTTTTTTTCATTTATTTATTTTCTTAGTTTTATATATATATAAAACTAAAGAACCATGAGGATCAAATACCCATAGAACATAAATTATTAATCAAAATATAGTGATTTACCAGCATTAAAAAACCTGTGCAATGAACTTTTCTAATTAACTGGTATGTGACAAGCAGAAACAAAATGCAGCTAATATATGGAGTTGGTTGGGTTGTAGAAAAGGGAAAATGCTAAATGGTTGACTTTGTGACTCCATATTTTGACTTTTTATCTTTTCCCTCTTTTCAACTCAAGATTAAATTACTGCTATCAAATTTACAGTGGTACAGAGCAAAATTAATCCCTTCTCATGAAAGCCTCAGATTTCTAGAAAAAAAACACAACAAAGCATAAGGAATGAGTATCCAAGCATGTCATTATGTGATAACATGGGAAGATAATGGTAAGGGGAAGGTTTTCAGAGCAAGAACATCTGTTTCATGAGATATGAAAAAAAACCCCAACAAAACAAACAAAAATCTCATTAAATACCTTAGATTAGTACAAAACAAAAATTGAGACTCTGATCCTGTTATTAGAGATGCAGAATTTGATACATTGCATCCTCTTCTTCTTTCTGCTGTGTCACTTGCTTTGCCTTTGCTTCTTAGATGCTTGTTCATATAGAACCAAAATCAAGAGAAAACAACAGGGTTTATCTCCAACCAGCAATGTATAGGCTGGTTGTAGGCTAGATAAGGCTAGATAAGGCTCAAGTCATGCAGAAATCAAAGCCATCTTGGGAATCCTGGGAAATCTGTTCTCAGTGTTAGAGTTATTAGTACTCGTTCAATTGTTACAGTCTAAGATTTGGGAAAATTTCCCAATTGTGCCATTCATGAGCGTAAGTTTCATTGTGCCATTGCTTAAAGTTAGCTGTCTTTCCAGAACTTGCTTGACTCAAGACGGATATTAAAGCAGATGATTTAACACTTTCCCAGCTGTGGTTTTTTCTCTCTCTCTTTCTTTTTTCTTCTTCCATAAAAGTGACTATAAGTCTTTTGCCATTTGGCATATTCTTGTCAGAACATCATTTCTTTCCTTCTAAAAGTTTTGCCTTTCCATTTAATAACTTGTATTTTAGTAAGGACTCACTGTTACATGTCTACCATTATATTTTAAATAATTTCATCATAAATCAGGGATAATTTCCTATGTAAAAATTATATGTCATCTTGAAAACAATCTTGGAAACAGGTATCAGATTACTCAAAGTGCACAGTGCAGAGGGGTTCTCTGGTTTGGGAGAGTTTAAAAATGTCGTCCCATCTTTCCAGCTTGGGTGAAAATGAGTAAAGCTTTTTCAGAATTATGGTTTGCAGGTTGATAATAACTTTGAAGCTTCCTGAGTTTTGTCTTATTAGTGGAGCTTTTTTCTTTTCTTGAACAAAGTTACAGCTATGGTTTACTCCCCAAAACATCACATGGAAGAGTCCATGTGTGTAGACTGTTTCAGTAAAGCTCCTTGAGTAGTCTTTATTTCAATGGATTCAAAAATCTCATTCTGAAAGCAAAGAATTCCAGAATTCAAATACTTCTAAGTGAACTTCAAGGGAGAAAGTGAGCTGGAAATTTATCCTAGTAAAATGTTTAGCCTGCCAAAACCTACCAGACTGCCTAGATCTGAATCTGAAAACACGTTTTGACATCTCAGACCAGCACTTCCTTCCACCTCAGGATCAAGCTTTACACAGAAATCAGATTTTTAACCCCAAATTTCCCCACATAGACAGGTCTAGGCACAGAGGTCTATGCAAAAGCAACTTCAGGGGTTTCGCTCCTGCTTATTCTTCTCACAACTGAAACCCAAAGCAAGAAGTACCTACATGAGGAAACAGAAAACAAAGTTATTGGAGGTGATTAACTTTCCCCTTTTTCCTCTTTCATTAAGCAGTCTCCAGGTATTATTAACTTAAAGATTCCTGGCATTGCCATTGTACCCCAATATCTCCTTTTGCTCCCAAAGGTTATACTCCCTATGTCCAAAACTTCCCAGTGCAGCAGGATGCTCTAACCTTCCCTGATTTGGCTTAATTGCCATTAACTGCACTTGTCCAGCAGCCTCAGCCTGGGCATTTTTATTCAAAATCATAGCTGGAGGACCTACTGTCTACTTTTCACACAAATCCTGGTGGTTAGATTTTTAGAGCAGCAGAAGACTTGAGATCATATCTTTTTTCACTCTAAACAGTTTTGACACTGTAACTACCACTTCACAGAAGAAAATCCAAGTTGCCAGGCTACAGGAAGGAAAACTGACCACTCTTCTTTCCCGAAATAAGCAGATGAGTAGCAAGAAGTGGCCAGATGCAGAGCAAGTGAAAGGTGGTATGATGCAGTAACATCGTCAATGAGGACATGTAGAAATGAGCATCATGGGCTCTCAGTTCCCTAGATAACTTCAGAGTTTAATTCACCAAGTGAAATATAAAAATTAAATGGTTATATTAAGTGGAGCTGCATTAGATGTCTGAATTAGAATATATTATTTTAAGGGAATATAACTACAAGTGGTAATCTAAGTATAACTGTAACCACGCAATATGTGCAATTGAAATAGAGCGCTGTGTTGGCAAACATTGGGCTGTTCCCTCGCTCAAAGCTGCATGGATCAAGCAAGCAGCAATTGTAAGCCTTTTGCATTAACTTACTGAGCTCCTATCACAGCTTGTAGAGGAGAAGCCAGTCACTCTGTAGACAGCTCAGATAAGTGTTCCTTGAAGATTGACATGTTGTTCCTAACTCTCTTGTCTAATTAAAGACCCAAAACATTATTCTACTGCAGCTGATGGCGGTACTCACTTGACATCAAAGGGAATCAAGATGTGCCATTAATTTATGAAAAGCTATTTTTACCACATCATTAAAAAAAGAGCAAGGCAATTCACAATGCCTCATGTGGTAGCACTTTGTGTCTAGGTGACTGCAGACCCCAGTTCTGTATCCCCCAGGGGGTCCCACCTGGAGCCAAGAGATCAGCTCCATACTGAGGTTGCTGTCTGTGAACCAAGTTACATTCATCTCCAGAGATCCCAGCTCTGGCAGGAATCCCATCCTGCTGTTCAACTGGCAAAAATGCGAGAAGACTGAGGAGCTTGCAAACTAAATAGACAAGGATACAAAAATCTCCATTGTGCAGATGAGAACTGAGGCACATGCAGAGTGGCTCACCTGAGTCTCATGCTTTGTTTTGTTTAAGACTATACCTGAAGATATTTTACAATCAGAGCTTAAGTTCTTTAGTGAAAAATTAGGGATTACACCTGGGTCTGGAAAGCCTTGGCTCTCAAATAAGTGGGGGGGGAGAGGGAAAGATCTGCAACCTTACAATTGTGATATTAATTGATTACCATTCTCCAAATGAAATGTTGAACAATGAGTTCTCTGGCATCTCTGTGCCAGGGGTTGGGGTGGAAATGGAATCAAACAAGATAAAAGTTTCTTCCTCCACAGAGTTTTTATTCGAATTTTAGGTAAGGAAATATTTTTGCATAGTTTATTTAGAGTTGCTGCTCTATAGAGACCTGCTACTTCAGTCATAGTATGGTAAGATAAATCTAAATGGAAGGTCCTGTGTGAAACCAAACCTAGAGCGTGTTTTGTATTTTAATGAAGATTCTTTAACAACATATTCCATTCTGGATAATGAGATAGTAGCAATAAATGCACCAGAAAGGACAGATGGAAGACAGTCAGCTCTCTGAATCAGAAGATTTTCAAAGCACAGTAAACAAATTATTAAGCACACTTTTCTGGCTTGAGGCCAAGCTGTACTCTAGGGAACTGGTCGAAGAGTGGATTGTGAACAGCTTTTTGGGAGCAGCTAAAATCTACAGCTGTGGTCTTTGTTTTCCTAGTACTTTGCAAGAGCAGAAGGGGGAATTACGGAAGCGCCTATCGTACACTACCCATAAGCTGGAAATGCTTGAAACGGAGTTTGATTCTACACGTCAGTACCTTGAAATAGAATTGAGACGTGCTCAGGAGGAACTTGAAAAAGTTACTGAAAAACTGCGAAGGTTAGTAACGAACTTTTTGAAATAAGCAGTTATTAGAATTTTAAAAGTGACTGTATTAAAGACATATGTAAGTAAAAACAAACATAGTCACAAACATAATTTATTATTTATTGGTTACTCATTGTGTTTCATATTTAATATATAGATTTCATTTACCTGAATATATATTACATGTCACGTGAAGTTACTTACATGTGATAAGTGAAATGTCTCTGTACCAAAAGCAAATATGCTAATAGAAATACACCTATATATGTGCCTATATGATATTATTTATGTGTAAACGCACATGTGGGGTAGTGCCACATGCCATTACACATACAAAAGTTATAAACACACTACATATATATATATTATTTATACTCTATATATGCAGGTAAATCTTTTTTTAATGACTGCACATTTTCTTTGTTTAGATTTCTTTGCTTAGATAGAAGAGAATAAAATTTGGGTCTCCATCACTCAAAGCTGAGACTGTGTTCAATTCAAACAGCATTATGATATTTTGCATTACATTACAGCAAATATTTTCATTTTTAGTCTCAAGCAGAATGGAATGATGCTGAAAAGCTATTATTTGAAACTGTTGTAGCTGCGGTACAGTGCTGTTGCAAATTGGGAACCTAGTTAATGTTAATGATAGATTATGTTAAGCAAGCAGTCCTGACATGCCTGGAACTGATTAAAATGGTCTGTAGACTTCATCTAAAATTTATCATTGATCCTTAATATCCATTTTTTCGTTTGTTTTCAAAACTTCTGAAACTAGAACTATCCACTTATGCAGGAATGTATTTTGCAATTTAGGAATGTCTTGTGAGACTTTCCTAAACTGATATCTTAATGTAACTATTTGCTTAATTTATTGGATGACTCAAAATGAAATTCTGAATAAATCATTCCAGGGAAATACCCAAAGAAATATTTTTCATTCCTTGCAGAAGGCAAAAGCCAAACAAAAACAGTGACAAAAACCACCAATAAACTGAGTCAACCAAGCCATTTTATGCAAATTTTAAACAGAATGAGTCTGTAAGATCTCAATTTAGGAAACAGTCTAGTGTGCTCTTATAACTTAAATGCTTCTCTAGCTGGGGATGCTTCTCAAAACAAAACTAAAACATGCAGGTGTTGCCATGATTTTGAAATCTACACACATCTATCAAGAGCAGTCTGGAGGTTCTCTGCATAGTTTTCTTCTCAACAATATTTTTCCTATCTATCTTTTTTGCTTAGAGCAGAGCCACTGAAAGTAACACCATTCAAGATGTAGTTTTGCTTCAATACATTCCAGGACTGGTACACTTTTCTCTTGGAGCATGAATTGGGGCAGCTGCCATAAAGCAGCAGAGGGGCTGGGCATCCCACTCCTGTTAAAACAGAGGGGCTTTCTAGTCAGTAGAAAGCCTCTTATCAACTTCACTGGGCACTAATGAGTTAAGCATCCTTTGAAACTCGGGCTGGGGGCTCTCAGCCAAGTCTAGCACTTATGCTACAACATCACATTAGCAGAACTGACTTTCCAATATTCTAATGGAACATTGTACCATATTATGAAGAAAACTTATATTAAAAATTATGTTTCAGGCAGGTGATTACTCCCCTGAAGACATATCATAATGGAAGCCAAAAATGTTTTACGAGGTGAGCTTTAAAAATGTTTCTATTGAGAATAGCAAGGCATCCTGCAAGTTGAACATTTAGATTTGTCAACCTGGAGAAGGATAATGTCTGAAAAATCCTGTCATCCAAAAGCATGTCAGCAACATGTCACAGAGGAAGATCAATGTGAGAAAAACAAAGAAGTAGAATTAGTTTCAATTATCTGCCTCTTCCTTTATTCACTGCACAGGGAGAGAAATTCAACCTCTCGTAAATAAATAGGCCCTGTGTAACAAGATCTCATTTGTACACTGGAGAACAATTCTGCTATTAAATTTCCATTTTTGTAAAGTGCAATGTTTTTTTCCAAGAGGCTGAATGACTTCCCTTTTATAATCCTTTCTGAAAGTCTTTGTCTTAATTTACCCAGAATTGCCTGTGTTGTTTCTAGACCTGCCCACTTTTACCCAAGAGAAGAGGTCACTTGTGTGGCTCAATGGTTGAGTTTTCAAGTTCTCTACAAACATTTAGGGATGGCCTCTTTCTTTTTTTCTCAGTGGGAGAACAATACTGACTAGATTTGAAAATAATAACTGTAAAGCATATGTTCAGCTTTGAAAAGTGACTAAAAAGAGGGAATTTCATACACCTCAGAGTGGTCCCTTAACTGACGTGGTCAGCATAGCTTTTATAAGTTAAAATCTAAAGAAATTTCAAAAGCAAACTTGGAACCACATCTGGACTCCAGAGTTCACGTTGGGATTCTTCCCTGAGGCTCTATGCTGGGTAACAACTTGGCAAGGTCCCCATCCAATCTTTTAACAGAAAGTAAAGTTATTTTTAGGCATGAGAAGTAAACCCATCCAAGCATATATTTAGCACTGAGATTAGCCCACACATATAATTGTTTCACCAAAAGCAAGTAATTTCACAGACTGAAGGGGTGTTCTGCACAGGAATCCTGGAGGAAAAACGATTGTTTTCATAAGGATGTTGGTATAACTCGTGATAACAGAGAGAGAAAAGTTTTTTGAACAAGAAGCTACGCTTTCAAGAGTCACTTTTCAAAGCTAACTGCACTCTAGGAGAAATTAGCCTCTTTAAAGAAAGCCAGCCCAAGACTAAATTTTACTTTAGATATATTTCATTCATTTCATGGCCTTATGGTGGCTTGAGATTGAGTGGAAGCAGAGAAATAGAGGCTTTTGCAGACTTCCTCTTCAGTAGTGATCTGCAGTCTTAGGGAGGAGTGTGTTATCAGGTGGGTTGGAGCACAGGCATCTGACACATTCAATATGGGCAGAATATTTTTCATAAGGCCCTAATTTGTTCAGGAATTGAAATATTTGTAATGGATGTACATATGTGCACCTGAAGTCATGTGTATCTCCTAACGACATGAACAACACAAAAATACATCGATAAATGATAATAGGTTATCAATTCACATGAGCTTATCCTCATAGCTGTTTTGCAGGATAGTGAAGCCTATCCTTCATTTTATTTTCAAAGAAGCCAGATTTACAAGGTTAAAATATTTTATACTTCACAATGTTCAGGCTATCTGGGTATATTTTTTTCTGCAAACAAGGTTAAATTATCATTTGGTCATCTGATCATTTTCAAATTTGAACAATTTCCCTACTCTTTATTTCCCCTTTCCTTTATCTTACAGTTTTGCCCAAAGATTGATCTGACTCTGTTCCTCTTTTATCCCTTTAACACTTTCTTCCATGTATTTCTGGGTCCATTTCTCTCCTTGCCACCTACACTTGCTGACACTTCTTTTGGCACAGTGAATTTCCAATTTGGGGTTTATGCATATACGTGCATGTGTATGTGCTTGTGTATGTGTGTATGTGTTTGTGCTTATTTTTACTACCTTTGCATACTGTTCTCAATAGAAACACTTTTTGAAGCTCAGCTTCCTACTTCTTGTGGATTTTTTCTGGATTGGATTTGACTGGACTGGGAGGTGGTCATTTTCCCAGTGCAAAATGAATGTGTTAGAGATCTAGAGTTTGTGGGCTACTTTCTCCTAAACATACAACAGGCAAAAATTTGATGGGCAAAGGCAAAAGAAGTTACAAAGGGAGAAGGAGATTGTGAAAAACTCTTGCAATGCACTCTACCACCATCTATGGCATGGAAGTGTTTTCATTGAAAAACAATGATAATTAACCTTTCAGTCATCGATATCAAAAGTGACAGCAGAAGCTGAGGAGCAAACCCATTGTTACCATGATAAGTCTTCTATCCAAGTAGCAATTACTGCTAGTTTTATTCATGGTCTCAAAGTCATGGAAAGGGAACCTTCAGGGTCTTCCTTGAGCTATCCACATCAGTAACCACTGCAGAACAGCCTGTGGTACAGGGACACCTAGAAAAGCCCTGAACCAAATTTTTTCTTCCCTTTACTTTCAGGAAGTTATGCAAGTGCCTTTGAACCCTTCCAAACCTTTAGGGCATTGCAGGTGCTAACTGTTTAAATCAGTTTTTACACCACCTCCACTTGAACCACAAACTTCCTGGGTGCAAAGCAAGTTTAACCTGTTCTATTTTGCTTTACTAGACAAAAAATTTATGACCATGACAGAGAAGATGCTGGGGCACTTTTGGGCTCAGCCAGAAGACACTTTTTTATTTCTCAAAATCCTTTCTTCCTGCACCATGGCATGCATCCTTCCAGCAAAACAAAACATTTGTGCTGAATAGTTTCAGGCAAAGCTATTTTAACCCTCCTTGTATCAAGATCATCTCTGCTTTCTCCTGTGCCATGAAGATGTGCAGATTACAGAGTACCCTGAGACTTTTCTCTGTTCTGGTGACAGCTAAATGGCTGGGAAAATCCCACATAAACCTAGAGCTGCACAAATCAATGTCTATAGAGAGGCTTAGTGGTAAATGCTGTGAGGAGCATGGACAGTGCAGAGAATTGTAAACTTGAGTCAATCCTTTAAGTCACCTGGACAGAAACACAATGACACAATGAGAATTGGTGAGCATCGACCAAGTCTCACAGTACAAGTCTCAGACATTTTCAGCCCATTTGGGTCACCACCTCAGCAAACACTGTTTAGCACAGATCCTCCTCACAGGAGGGAAGTCTCTGCTGAGCAGCTCTGTAACAGCGGGCAACATTGACACTTCCCCCAGGCTTGCAATGCATATTGGAAATGGCTGCCCTGATTCTGGGCTGACCCTTGGTACCCCGAGGAGGTTCACTCGTGGGGATGTCATTATTCATATCCACAGAGCAGATGTCCTTGCACAGACGTCCCCTCTCAGGTCTGTGCAGCAGATGTTGCATTGCTGGGAGCCCCAGCCAGAGCTCTGCATCCCTTAAGAGGGGTGCTGCAAGCCACTGGCCTGCCCTGAATGGAGAATTCTGAGCATTTAACTGGAAAGAAAATCTCCATGGCAACAGAATCTGGGAGAAGCTTAACTTTGCCAGGAAGGGGTGGGCTGGACCCTTTGATTTGCAACTATGGCATGTTTGGAAAACAGATCTTTGTTCCACTTTCAACAGCCACTCCTAAGCAAATGACAAACCAAAGAGACTTCTTTAGTCCCAGTCCCATCCTCATAACCTCAGAAGCTACACTCAGATCCAGACTTCTCAGACAAAGTGCATTCAGTTGTATAAATGTGTATTACATCTGAATTCACTCTTACAGTGAAAACACTTGCACATTACCTAAAATCTCACCTCACTGCTGGAAATACTTTGACCTATTAATCAGTAAAGACATATAGATTTGCTCAGACAAAATTTTCTAATGATGAGCTTCTAAAATTTGCTTTACATTTGTTACACATCGTGCTGAGGTGATGGGTACTAATGAACAAGGAGCTATCCTCCCTAGGTTCTGTGAAGAAAAGAGCACAGCTACCACCAAAATATCTATGTTTTTCCCACAGGCTGTGCAGATTGTTCTTTACAATACCAAGGTTACCGTCTACGTAACCTAAAGACGTGCAGGTTGAAATTTTCTTTGGTGTGTTTCTCTGGAATAAGCAGGGAAGCCTCATTTTGTGAGTTCATTCAATCCCTAAGTGCTGATAAAAATAAATACCCATCTTTTCCCAGCTAAGGTATCTAAATATACTTCCTGAAAAAAACAGGCAACTCCTTGAACTTTTGTTGAAAGAAGAAATATTCTCTTCTCAGTCACATGTTGATGCCCACATGTTGCTACAGTCATCAGGATTTTGCTGCAATTCATGATAAATCTTTTTTTTTGTACTGCTAAGCCTACAGCTCAAACTTCCTCTCTACCATACTATTCTTGAGCCTGATGTAAAACTATAATTACCTTGTGCAAGTTCCTAGGCTGTAATGTGTGTCTGCACACAAGTGCAGAACAACCTTCACTTCCTGCTGGAATTTGCTGCTAAATATAGTAAGCAAATATGACAAAGAATTTTGCTTAGGAAGCAGGTGGTAAATGCATTTCAAAGGCAACCACTGACTGGTAACAGGAGTGATAAGCAAATAGAATTCAAGTAGTGCAAGCCAAGGTTTTGTACTGATGTGAAATACCAGGTAAAAAACAATATGAGAAGCAATGCATTCAGTTACATGATATCATCTTTGTTTTAGGATACAAAACAATTACCTAGCCTTACAAAGAATTAATCAGGATCTGGAGGATAAACTTTACAGAATGGTAAGTTATCATAAGAGCTTTTCTTATTTAATATATTAAATGTGGTTTTATGGTTCTTAAGTCATTGGAAAAACATGTATGTAGTTGTCACAAAAAAACCCCTCAAGCTCTAAAGCAGTTATGCTTAGAAAAGATATCATGATGAAGAGCTCAAGCTCTGCACAGTGACATAGCTCCACCAATTTAAATAGAGATTGCCTTGACTGATGATCTAGCTGAGTAAATTGT
Source organism: Vireo altiloquus (assembly GCA_013396875.1). Taxonomy (NCBI): domain Eukaryota; kingdom Metazoa; phylum Chordata; class Aves; order Passeriformes; family Vireonidae; genus Vireo; species Vireo altiloquus. The sequence continues at coordinate 581,568 of VZRF01007959.1, read as the reverse complement.
ACCTTTAAAATAATTCTGGTAAATTTAGTTAATAACTTCATGGGTTTAAATATTTATGTTTTCATTAAGTATCAAATTAAATAAGGTAATCCAAAGTTTTCTCATGCTTCTTAGATGCTTCTACTCAGCTTTAGTTAAGTGATTCAATAGAGCTTTGATGGTCTGGCTTTTAAATTCTTTTGTAACTATCAATCTTGGTATATTAATCTCCAATCTGCATGTTTTATTTTCCAATTAATAACCAAAAGAGGAAAACACTGCAGCTTTTGTGGGCTCCACATTGCAAGACACAGCACCATTGATTCAAAATTGCTTGAAGATGTCAAAAAGAAATGGCAATGTGATTGGTACCCTGCCTTGTTGCTAATGCTGCTGTGACATTGTGCTCACTGGTAGGAGTAAAATTAAAAAGGAATGTGAAGATAATTTTTAGAGAGGAAAGAATGACAGTTTTGATCTCCGGTAGCAATTTCATGGATGAGCAACTTGGAATGGGGGTAACAGTTTATTGTGGATTTTGAGTGAGTATGGACTGTGGTAACATACAGGACAGACACCAGCCTTTACTAATAAACAAATTTTTGAAAATGTCGTTGTCCTTATCTCAGAATCCTAAATCAATAGCTAACAATGAATAGGAGACTGAGCTTTTGCAACTGGCTAACAACAGGGCAAAGTTACAGCTGGGTTGTAGCTGACATTTGTTCATAAATATTTGTTTAAACACTGCAAAAAGCAATAAATAATTGGCCTCAGGTTATTGGTTTTTTCTCCACTCTTCCTTTGTTGCTTTTTATTTTTGCCCAAATCACTTCAGTATTTTGTCTTCATCTGTCACCCAACATTTATTACCTATGCGCCACAAAAAGATAAATAAAGTAGAGTCATTTGGGCTGGTAAATGAAATAAAAATATTAGAAACACTGAAAGAAGGACTCCAGAAAATCCATGTGTTTTTATCAGGTATTTCAGATCAAAGCAAAGAATTTTGAAACTGCTGTTTCAGCATCCAGCTAAATCCTTGAGAAATTATTTCAGAGCACAGCACAGAAAGACATAAAAACAGTCCCTTGGAGCACTATACCTTTCTTTATCCCACTAATATGACAGTCATTCTTCAAGCTTTAGAGGCTTGAAGAAGATCAATCAGGCTCTGTACACCACTTAACTCCAGACTGCTTTGCTTTCTGAAATATTGAAACTGAAGACAGAAAACAAAACATAACAAATGTGACATGGAAACCCTATTAAAAGGAAAAAGATGAGGAAGAAAGTACCATATCTGATTTAGATAAGTCCAACCTTTTGATTTGCTGGGTGCTCCAAAAGCCCTCAATACTTCAGAGACAGTTGAATTGATCAACAGCTGGTCTGGTTATTCCACAGCTTGTGGTGACTGGGCTCTTGAATACCTTTCTCTCCCTTTCCTGCCTAGGAGGAACAGCTGTGTGTATTTTTTTGTTTTGTTTTGTTCAGTTTGTCATTCTAAAATCAAACACTTTTGATTTCTCTACCCTTACACAAATTCAAATATCTAAACCATGTGTTTACTTTCTCTCTCTCTCCCCTACCCCTCCACTTTATACAAAAGGATGTATATACACACTCACACCTATGCAGGTTTTGAATCTTTAGTGGGCTCAAATTCAACAAGTAGGCAAAGAAAGACACCCAGGCAGTGGTCCCTTGCTCCCCTCGTAGGAAACATGGGATGCTCCCAGGAGATGAGTTATTCCCTGCCCTAACAGGTGACCTACAATTCTCCCTCTCCCAGTGACTGGTCCTTCTCATCACAAATTTTCTAGGACTTCACTGTGGCCTCCCTCTTCTAATGTTTTTGGGTATCCTGGATGTTAAAGCGTTTCATGCCAGCTATTGGTATAAGAGATGCAAAAGAATAATCATTAATTCATCAGCAGTCACAGAAAAGAAGCTGATGTAGCAGTTACTTTTCTTCTAGGCTCTGCTTCCTTTTGGGTGCTAATCTATAAAACATTTAGAAATATTTGAAAGCACATTTCTGATCACAGCAAATGGTATCCAACTGAAACCTCTGTCACATCAGAAGTTGAAGTATAAATATGAAATATAAACCATGGTGTCTGATTTGGCTAAGAGCTGAAAAATGCAATCCTGAAATCAGGGGAGAACTTGCTGTATTAAACTGGGCATTCTTCAACACATGGAACCGTAGAGGAATGTGGCTCTGAGTTAAAATTCTGCTGTCACTCCTCATAAAACTCCTTTTCTTACCACAGTAAGTGTCTTCAGCTGGAGAAGATTTCTTTGGTTTTGTAAGCACTGGTTAAGAAGTGGAATATACAGGCTGTCTTCCTAAATAATTAATCTTTATAACTCTTTTCTCCATTAAGATGTGGGAAAAGACTAGGCAGAGTCCTCACATTTTGCACTGTGATTCCATCACGGCACTGTTCAATCAAATAACTTTTTATAATATTTACTTCTAGTTGCCTTTGGTAATCTTCACTTTCCTTTACACTTGTTTGAGTTTTTGGAGCATGCTCTGCCATGGTCCTGCTGCTCACAAACAGCAATTACAAGTAAATCATGCAACTCTTCCCAATCACATATTAAGAAGGCCTTTATATGATCTCAATCCAGTTGTATTCTCCATGTGATCCTCTCTGGAACTGAGCAACGTATTTTAAAAACCTTTTGCAGTTTTAAGACCTTTGGCTGCAGTTAGTTCTTGCAGTTTTACCTTTAATGCCATAAGCCAGGTTTTTAATGGTATCCTCTTTTGGGAAGAACTGAAGCCTAATAATAGCTGCTTAATAAACCCAACTGCTAATGAAAATTACACCTATTTCTCCTCCCCCCCTGCATTTTGAATGTTCTTTAAAACATGATCACAGAAATCCAGCTGCAAAGAGCTCAGGAGACCTTATTATCCAGAAACACCCTAAAATATATCTCGATTACAAAGTTTGACAAACAGGCTGCTGGATGGTATCAACTCTGGTTCCCACCTCTGCAAAGCCAGCCCTCTGCACAGAGTGCACTATACATTTATCATCTGTCAAGATGAAAACTCTTACATTTTTTCAATAAAAATGTACAAAGATTACAGCTAAATTTTAGCATAGAACTTTTACAATATCACACATCAAATTCTGATTTTTCATGCACATTAAGGCAGACTGGGAGTGCAACTCTGCCATAAAGTTGGAAGAAATTATTATATAAACCAGCAGTGAAGGGGGGTTTGTGTTAAGGATGATCGTGTCTGAAATGCTGCACTATCTGAGCACTGCACTGATTTTTATCCTGTTTCTGCCTCTGCTTATGAGCTGGAGAAGGACTAAGAGGTACAGCAAATACTTTATATTCTATGTTATTAAGAGTTATTTATCCAGCTCTTGAATATCTGGGGTTTTCCAGTTTGCTGGCCATAATATATACTTAAGCATCTCCAGTTGGAGAAATCCAAATATGAATTAAATATGAGCTGGGCAATTTTAAGTGGTGCTCTGAGACCTTGTGCCAGGGAAATGTTGTTTTAAAAGAAGAGGATTGCTGGGCATCCAGGCCAGGAAGGTAAAGAATATCGAAAGTGGTGAGGAATTTAATGAACAATTTCAGTCGGGCATTAAAGACATCTAAGTACCAGCAGTTCAGCTGTGCAATTTGAACCAGTGACTAGATTGCACCTGAGTTTCCTTTATACACCATAAAGCCATACTAAGACAAATACCTACCAGTCACAATCCCAATATGGTTTAAATCATAGGGGAAAGATGAAAAACTTAAAGCATAGGGGAAAGACGAAATGGAGAGAAATCCTTTTTCCTCACACAATCATGAGGAAAACAGAAGCCCAGAATCCTTAGGTTCTTGAATGGAATATGATGAATTTGATAGTGACTTTGAACAGAGTGATTTAAAGCCCTTCTTTTTCATTTTCTTTCCTTTATGGAAGAAGAAATTTCCCCCCCTCCCCCATGTCCCATGAAAATCAAACATAGATGACCTAAATATACTTAAAAGGATTTGCATCCCAAAGACAAGAAAGTTTAGACTCAGCTCAACCTGACAGGCTCATTTACTGACATTCAGTGAAGACAGCTGTGAATTTCAAGAGAAATTTATACTGGTTGGTTAGTTAAGGCAGAAGCCAGAGAAGGTTTTTGCTTTGTGGACTAAACAACTGCAAAATAACATTTCTAAGGAAGGAAATGACCGTAAATTCCACAGAAACAAGTAATTTATAAAAATAGCAGTTGAAAAAGTGCATTTCTAGGAGGAGTTAAGGCTACATGGTTTTATGCACTTTGTGCTAAAGATGTCCATTTCTCACTGACTCTTCACAATCATATCCCAGGTTAAAAATATTGCCAAGTAGGCAATAGGACCTCCACATGTTAACAGCTGTAGCAACTAAACAAACTCAGACTGAGTAGGTTCATGAGTTTTGCAGTTAAATGAATGAATTCTCTTGGATAATTTGGGAACACGAGCATAAGCACACAGGCTTTCAGACATCCTCAGTCCTCTCACTCTCTCTGAACAGAGATTCACTCCCCATTGTTGCCCCAGTGTTAAGTGGTTGGTGGCCCAATCCTCCTCCCAAGAGACACCTAAGGCAGCCTAGCCAGTCCCTGATTGCTCTACATGGATATGACATCATGAGACTGTTCTGGAAAAAACTTCCCATTTTTCCAAAAGGCATGAGGCTGTTCTTCTGCTCAGTCTCTCCCTCTCAGTAGGACATCTTCCACAGCTATGAGCAGCCTAAGGAAGGTGTAAAGCGACAATGAACCCTTCTCACTTCCAACATTGTCTCTGTTGCATGATGACAAAACTTCTCCTTAATATGTCTTATCTCTTGGCCACTGATATGCATTTCTGATACCTGAGGTTTTCAGTCATTTTCTTCATCCTGATCTCCGTGGTTTGGTCTTTGTCTCTTAGGACAATCCCTAGGGATACCATATTGATGAGCTGGGAACAGAAAAAGCTGTTGTTTTCAAAATAGCTGAAAAAACCAGAAATATGTGTGGGATGTGGGTATTTTTGACCTGTGTATTTCTTGTAAGTGCCTCGGTCCTTTGTGATTATTTCCCAATTTACCACAATGACAGGGAAAGCAAGAACAAGAATAAGCCTGAAAAGGTGTTCTGTAGCAGGCATTTCACATCTCCAAGTCCTTCACAAAAGCTGGTGTTACCCATGAATGTGAAAAACAAAGCGTAGAAGAGTGGCACATCTTGTCCAAGGTCATCAAGAAGCAAGGAGCAAATTTCTGAATGACTTCTAGGTCTTCTCTACCCAAATCGACTGCCTACAAAAATTATCAGAGGACTTCCTAGGTTTTTTTTAGATCCAAGTTACAATGCCAGCTGCTTATCTCCCATTTCAAAATAAATTGAAAATGGCAAAGACAGGGTTTATCAGAGAGAAAGAGAAAGAGAGAGAGAGAGAAGAAAGAAAGAAAGAAAGAAAGAAAGAAAGAAAGAAAGAAAGAGAAAGAAAGAGATACATTTACAAGCAGAGTAATGGTACTCAGTATATAGTATTTAGGGTATTTAGTACAGGTCATTATAGATCATCTGTTTCATAATCTATTATTTTTTTCCCTAAATAAAGAAAAGTACTTTTTGGAAATAGTATTGCATCTGCAGAATCCAGAACCATTTCATTTAGTCTGTACAGGAGAGAATACGGAGTTAATTGAGATAAGACAATGACTTTTGTGAAGTGAAAATCAAGAGAGGGAAGAAGAAAGATGAAGTGGTACATTTTCTGGTTGCATACTTTGTGCTCACAGAACAGTACTAAAGGTATGAAAGATGATCAACATCATAAGACCTTTTCTTTATTATCACAAGTGGCATGTACCTCCAGCAGAATCCTCTTTGCTCTCTAGAGGTGTTATATTTAATCCTGTACTTCTTTGTTTTTTCTTTTTTCCTCCAGAAACAAACATTTCTTCTTTCAAACTCCTGTCACTAACACAGCCTCAGAAGATACTAATACATTGACTTCAGGGAATTAGCATCAGTCAACATCATCTCTATTCCCTCCAGCTATAATTTATTTAGCATTTCTTCATCAGGAAGGACTCTACCCTAGCAAGGCATACCACTGATGAGAAGAGTGGGAAATGATAGGTACAAGGAAAGACTTTAAGCACATTTTGTCAACTTCGTCAGTAGTGCCAGGAGAAAGAGCACAGGCTATGAAGCTGACTAGCTAGCTTAGAAAGGCTTCTAATGAGCTAATAGGAAAGACACCTTTTTCAAGCACAATTGCAATGCTGTAGGAGACCAAGGAAGTTGATGGCAAGTAAAACTACCCTCTGGCTTCCAACAAATTTGTCCTGCTGTCAGATGAACTGATTATGTTCATTTATAAACAACAGATCCTCAGCCCTACTGGTTTCCCAAAGAATTGGCCCTAAGTCAGCAAAATAAAACAGTTCTAAACTGGTAAAAAACTTTTTTGCCACAAAAGGTATCTAGTGCCTGGAGCAAAGTCCTGAGCACTTGAAAAAGATGAGCAACCAGCGAATTCCTGCTTAGAGTAGCAATCAGCCTGTGTAGTGATACCCTGTTCATCCATATTTTATATCAAAGAGCACATCTGAGCAGAACCCAGGCCGGGAATGGCAGGACCCTTCCCCAGCCTAGGGCCAGGTTTGTTTGCATTCATTGAATTTAGATAAAGTATCCCTCTTTATAATTTAAATTTGCTGCTCGGATTTCCATTCCAAAAAAGCTGAATAAGAAGTGACAAGTGCCTTTATACTGAGCTCGTGTTAGACACAGGACATGCAGTGAACTGAAAACCTCAGGATTATTTCAAGATGACAAAAAGCTTTAGCTGGAGGTGCAGGTGTAAACAGATTTTATTTCAATATCCTTTCACAAAGTGTATGCCATGTAGGTTGGCATTATTTCAAATTAGGAGCAAACTCCTACAGTTGTCAGTGCTAAGCTGAGGTGCTGTGTGAGGTGACATACCCTGCTCAGTCAAGGCAGGATTGCCCCATGAAGAAACATTAAAGATCAACACGAGATTGGTTGTACTTGTTGTACCAGGAAGAAAAATAATCATCCTGCATTTCTTTTACAAGTAACTTGCACAGAAAGAAAAGCATGTTTTCACTTCACAAGCAGAGCCTTGACAGCACTTTGTTAAACAGATTTCTTTCTGTGATACGTTATTAATTATACACCAGTGTCAAAGGGTTTTTTGCCTTTTACTGCTATGGAATTACATTTCAAGCCTGTAACATGGGGAAGTCAAGGAAACAAATCTTTATAAGACCTTTGCTAATACAAGGTTGAATATGACATTAAGGGCAAATCATTCTTCAAGTGAAATGGCAGAGAGCGTGTTAATGGAATCCTCAAACAGAACACTACAGCCCCATGATGTTATCTTTAACAAAATTATAGTATTGGGAAATCAAGAAGAAAAATCAGATTCTGCTGCAGGTTATATTTAATCAGAAAGAAGTGTTGTTTACTAAAAGGAATAAATTCTATAATTTAATTTTGATGGACAAATTAGATTGGATCAGTAATTCAGACTTGAGACAACACCTCATTTGGTGAAAAAGATGCTGCTTATTTCCATATCACTGCTTTACAGAATAGATCATCTAAAATGTTATGGGCACAGAAGATACATTGGTAGCATATCCATTTATTCAATTCCTCTGATCTATCATAAAAAGAAGAAAATGCCAAGCTTGAAGATCAGACTATGAATTATATTGTTGTCATTTTATTCTATCAAAAGGTCCACTGCAATCAGAAAAAGGCATTCAATAAGTAAATCTTGGTATGCCTAAACTCTATCCTCCTCCTCTTACAACTCTTTTAGTAAAGGGGCAAAGTAGATTATAAAAATTTTAGCTGACAGATAAATTTCTTTCCTCAAAAATACTTTTATTGCTTTTTCTTTCCCTTGGCATGTCTTCTTGAAATCCATCTCCAACTCTAAATGATTTTTCCTCCACATTGAAACAGGTTTTTTATCCTTTAGTCTGGGAGTATTCCCTTCCTAGGCTCTGGACCTTCACCTGGACATGTCATTGCTGACAATGTATACACAAACACTTTGTGTCCCGTTAAGCATTTTCTCATCCCTCTCTTCTTTGATTTCTTAGGCACATCTTGGCTTTGTTTTCTGTGTCTTCCCTCTTATGTCTTCATTCTCCATAACAGCATTTGAGGGCAATTGTCTAAAGTGATTTACTGGTCATGTGGTATGAGGATTTCAATAACTGCTGTAGAAATTTGTTGTATTTTCTTAAAACTGGTTCCTTCCTGGTTTTAAGTCTTGTTGTCTCTATACACTTCTTAGTTATTGCAGAACATTTTGATAGAAGAATAAATCTCTTTATTTTGGAAAATGATTGATATACCAAATTTTCACATGACTACAGATTTTTTCAATGGGCTTAAATTAACTAAATTCACACTTTTGACTATTCATCCCCAATGTACCATAGAATAATCTGGCATGAGAAGGATTTGAAAAGACTTAATTTAATTATATGCTCTGTCTGAGCAAATACAATTCAATTAAGGAAGATGTGATTATTAAATCTGAAATGCATTAGCATTCATCAATCAGCGGTATGAGCTTTAAATTAATAAATAGTTCTTTCACAGTTACCCAACTACTAGAAAGAGAATCTGAATTAAAACCTCTAATAAAATTAGCCCAAGTCTCTCAATGCATTTTTAAGAGCATAATTTACTGAATGGATCTTTATACATCAACTGTAGTACTTTCAATGAAATTTGTTCCAATATTGAGTGATAAAGCAGTAACGTATTCTGTTTTGTCCCAAAATCTAATTTTTTTATGTTAAGGGACTAATTGAAGCACAACATTAGCATGTTTTTGTCTCAAATTAGCAGATAAATTAAGCTTTCTATCAAAACCTCTGGTACTCTCCTTTTTAAATATTTTAGCTATTTTTCTTTCAAATTTCTAGTGTGAATACAGAGAGATATCAAAGATTTCAGTGAATAAATAGACAGAAGATGCCTAGTAAAATTATGGTTTCTATACAAGATGCCAGGAAAGCAAATTAGAGTTTAAGTTATCAATTATTGAATCTATCTTATTAAGATAAATTAATTTTTTTCTAATAGGGTTCAGTCATTCAATACCCAGCTCAAGATGCTAATGAAAGTTGTCTCAATGGGGAAGTCAGTTTTGTTAGATCTCCAAGTAAGCCCAGTAAGAAAATGTAAAGAATTCAAAATATGTTTATGTCAACCTGCTGCACTGAGGTTTCTGACATGTAAAGCCCAAGCCAAGACTTTATGGGGTTCACATGAGGAGGAAGATGAGCAAGCAAAACTATCCTCAGGAGACACCCCAGGGGCAGTGGTTCCTCTCTCCTTGGATGGAGTCCTGGGAACCCTGCAACCAGGAATCCATCAGCTGGAGAACACAGATCTTTTCCTCCTCAGTCTGAATGTCTCTGCTTATTCACGCCTTTATTTTTGTCCAGTTAGATATTTGTTCCTAGAGCACACTGAGGAGGGAAGCAGTCTGTGGGCAGGAGAGATGCTGACAAGTCCCGTGCAACATCAGGGAAAGCAGCTGTCTCCTCTTCCCTTCTCAGGGTGACTGGAGAATTATCTCCCCATTGGATGATTCCCCAAGTACCTGCTCTGCTCCTCTGTGAATTTTCATGCTGTGATATTAATGTATCTTCATCTCAGTGTTCCCAGTTACAGTGACGCAAGAGCTCCGTAAATATAACATCAAGGGAAAAAATTTCATTTGAGCAAGGCTTATTTTACTCCTTAGTGACACGTGTAATTGGCTTTATCTGCTGCAATGAGATTTTTCATAAGCCCTTACAACGTGGTCCTTCTCAGCTTTCTATTTCTTAACTTCCAGGAATTTTTCTTTTGGCTAAATAGCCAGAGATAAATATTAAGAGTGAGAATATATTCCATGAGGAGGAAGAAATACAGGCCAGAAGCCCTTTTGGAAGAGAGTTCTAAAGAAGCTTGAATCTGCTTCCTTCTTTCAACATTTTAATTACACACGCCCTCCCTTAAGCCGATTTAACCAGTTCTAAAGGCTCAGAGATTAGAATGAGGAATTTGAATGGTTATTCCCCCACAGGTGCTAATGCCAGCTTGCTCTATTGTCTCTAACAGGCTTCCCAGCAGACTGCTGAAAGGCAGGAGCTGTTCATGCAAGTTCTGGTCAGAGAGCCTTCCTGTACTGCATGGAAAATAGGATAGAAAGCAGGAAGAGAGCTGATGGCAAGGCATGTGGCTTTAGGTGGAGAATTTTGGTGCTGAGGAATCCTCATCCATTTCCTGTGAGGAAAAGATGCTTGGTTTAAGCTGTATTCGGAGCTATACCAGCCAGTATACCTAGATAACAAAAAGGGGATTGGAAGGTGAAGAAGAAGTATTCTCTTTTGCCATACAATCAAGGTGTCAAGGATAAAACCAATCCAGCCACCTAGATGTATGAAAAGAGACTCTTTAGCTACCTGTATGGCAGAACTAAGAATCTAGTAATGAACTAGGAGATTCAGAAGCAATGTATATGTATTGGTGCTGGAAAATGGCTTCAGCTCATGGAAAAGACTTCTGCAACTAAAATGGTTAACTTAGCTTGTTTGGGATAGGCTAAGTGGATTGCAGAGCTTGGGAAGAGCACTCTGTATTGTGCCTGGCAGCTCTAAAATAGTAGACCTGAATATTCCTCAATTATTAATAGACAGCAGAGGTAGATCACATGCTGGTCTCTGCCTGCCACAGACCATAATAGCACTGCAATGAGTTGTGCAGAATCTCTATAAAGAGCTGTTTGTAACACAGAGGAGGAAAAAATCTGTCATATTTAGCTTTGATGACCTATGCTGATGGTCACTTACAGCCATTACAGAGCTCCTTGCTAGTGGTTAAAAAAATTACAGAAGCAATATTCTCATTATGAAAATCCTGCATTAAATATGAAGGAATTCTCTCCTTGCCTTCATTATGATAAATGCAGGGGCTCATCTTTGAACTAAAATGAGTTGTGGCTTAAGGGAAAGAGATCCTGAATTTTTTACATATGATATTTGTACACAGAATAAAGTCCAAACCAATGATATCTGTTTTCAATGCAAAGGAGTGAATCTTGCAAATTATTTTGAGCCAAGCCATCTGGGAGAAAAGATTTAAACGCTTATCAATCACTGTTCACATTGTTTTGCTAAAAACAAATCTCACATCTAGGAATAAAAGTCTAGAAACTTATGATTAAAAAACTTTAGGAGAAGAAGGAAAAATTGCTGCCTAAAATGGAAGCTGTACAAGTTGCACATAGAAAGAAGAATTGATAGCAGTCAATACCAGCTATAAGGTCTGAAACATTGACAATAGGTAAAGGAAGGAAAAATATACAGGAAAATAACCTGTAAGATACTAGGTAGGTATAATAATGTAGCTGGGGTCCATATAACTAGAAGAAATTTAAACAATAACTTTGATATTTTTCCTACAAGGCATTGAGGAGTGTGCATTTGCCTTAGTTCTCTAATGGAACTGAAGTCAATGAGTCCTTTTTGGGTTTGGGAAAATTAATACGAGGAAGCAGTAGTCAGAACTTAAGAAAAAACTTGTGCTTCATGTCTCCTACTTCTAGCTTATCAATTAGGTATAAGGACTCAGCTAGTGCCCAGGCTCCCCTCTGTTCCAGTGAGAGACAGACTCACCTCTACAGTGTGACTGCTACCTTCAAACAGGTGTCTAAGCATGAAGAGCATGTAGAAACATCCTCTGGGCACATCTCTTCCACTGACTAGAGACAGTTTTATCCAGTGTCTTTCTTGTAGATGGTGAGATGAATTTAAGTCATAGGAGATGAATACCCAGCTCCTGTGATGTGATGGTACTCCATAATTCAAAGCTACAAATCCCTACGTTCCCCCTGGATGTCTATGTTTATTCTTTTTGTCCTACAGGAAAAATATGCTTAAAAGAATCCTTAAAAAAATAAAAAACAAAAGACAAAGACTTCAAAAATTCAAGTAGAGCAGATAGTCCAAGGCATTAAAAAGTTATACCATGAAATCTTATTTTTTTGAAAACAGTGCATCAACCTGGGAAGAGCAACCACACAATGACTAAAAGCAAGTCAAGAATCATTTCTTAAGTATGCAGAGCTTTTCCCAAGGGTGTGAAGATACTTCCTTTTCTAAATACAGCTTTCATATTTACTGTGCTCTATTAAGCACTGCAGAACTTGCAGATAGCTTCCCAGTGCCAGGGCATTTTTGAAGAGAGTTTTCTTTTTACGTAGACAATCTAAACAATATAGTCGTACTCCAGGTATGATTCTCCAAGTTTAATGTCAGTAAATGCTGGGTAACACGCTGGGTGAGACAACATTTTCTTATGTAGATGACAGTACCAGCAGCATCCTTAAACATATTTTATTTAGCAGGGTAAAAAGTTATATTTTGCTCATTCCTGGTTTAGCTGTTCCTGTAGTGCCGACAGTGTTTTTTAAAACAAAACAGTTCCTTTACCAAGACTGTCAGTTATAAAAGCTTTGATTCATTATGAAGTAGAGATCAAATTTAACCTGGAGTGAACAAAGGCTCTACACACCCACAGAAGTGTGTCCCCATATCCTAAAGCCTATGGGGTTTTAAATCAAAATCTGATGAGCTCTAAGGGCTTTGATCATCCTCTCCTAAGGTCTCAACTGTTTTAGAAAGCCTCAGAAGAAGGTCATTTCTACAAAGGTTCTCTTAAAAATTCTCCGCTTTCTCACATCTTGGCTTGCAATCCTCCTTCTACAAAATACAGTAAAGGCAGCCCAGCTTTGCAGAAGCTTATTGGGTTTTGAAGGGAGTTGCAATATCCTGTGGGGTGTGATGAGTTTGCAGTGTGTCCAAACATCTCTTCACATCCTACTCAGACTCTGTTACCTCCTCCTGCATCAACAGCAGATGCCCTAAGCAGTTCTGCAGAGATCTCTAATACAGCAGGATGGGAAGCTCTTGCTCATTACGTCAAAATTTGCTAACACAGCTAAGAGACCAAGGTTCTTGACAGTGTCTTCTAAATGATTGAGTACCTACTGTGCCATCAAGTGAGTTTCAAGCAATTATTTGCCTGAAGAAGAAGAGTGACATGATCAGGTTTAATGGTGTCAATGTAGGTTCTGTATTATTAATTCAATAGTTATTTTTAAACATATTCTCTGGGACTCAATAGCAAAATTCTGGGGGATTGATCAAAAAGTCAACTTTCAGATGCAACTTTTTCATGTTGAAAATCACTCAGTAATCAGATTAATGCTTCCTTTTAATGAGATCCCTACTTTCTATTCAAATCACAATCTCTACCCCACATTTCTCCTTCTGGAGTATGAAATGCTTTTATCAGCATATAGATGTTGAAGGAAATAGTAGTTTGGAAGGCTCACTACTTGAGTTGCTTCTTTTATCTTTTTTTTTTTCTTTTGTGGCATACACTTTTTATAGGCCGGAAAACCCTGAAAATCCTTGCGAAATTACACCACTCCTAGATTAGAAATTTATGCTGTACATTTGTCCTGGTAACACACAGTGTCACTTGTCAGCAAGAAAGATGAAGATAGAGCATGAGCTGCACTATAAAAATGGCCTCAGTAGGTGCCTAGTTACAAACAGGACCAGGTTTTGACCTACAGAGGAAAGTGTGGATACAAAAGTAAAGAAATCATGCTTACAGAGGGCTGAGGAGAGAGCAAGATATCACTGACAGGGAAGAAGAAGCTCTGAGTCCAGATAGAAGGGTTGAATCCAAGGAGTCTTCAGATGATTGACAGCCTTAATGGAAGCAGCCCAGTGTCTGGAAAATGATAGCTAGAAAAAAAATAGGAATGGCTTCTCTCTGACCACAGTTTGTCAGTGGGAGGTCTGGTCTCACACTGGAAGAGTGCACTGGACTGTGAAGTGGAAAGAAGTAACAGGAACTGACGGTAGAAATGAAAAGAAGCAGAATTTTGGTATAAACTGCTGTCTTTACAGTCAAACAGGACCTTGGAGAGTAACCTGTTTACATGGATTTTCTACTAGAACTCCTGAAATGCAATCAAACACCTGCAACGAATGAAAGGTGCCAGGAGGAAGGGAAAAGGCTCTTTTTTCATATCTTCTACTTTAATGTATTTAATAACTGTGTAGCTGACTTCTGCACAGCTTGGCTCTGGCAGCCAGGGTTATTTAATACCATAATAGACAAGATATCTGACAATTTTGTAGAAAACATTAACATTGCAAATGTTGAGATTAGCAAGTTGGCAACTTTGATAGAGGCTGTATCAATCATTCTTATTATTGTTGCACTCAAACTTTTCTGCCCTGGATCCTTGGGAACTGTACAAAGAATTAAAATTCAACAGTACAAATATTTAAGCATGAGCCAAGTTAAACAGAGGGAGATCTTAAATCAAAACCTTCTCAGCAGGACATTGTGCTACCAGGAGAGAGTTTTTAACTCAAAGTAAAAATCTTAAACTAAGTGAATTTATACTAGCAATTAAGGATAACCAAAGGGCAGCATCAGTAAATATTAAGGTGTAGTTTATGACATCATACACTACATATGAAATTCTGAAATATATTAAATTGGGATGCCAAGAATTTTAGACAATCACAGATGGTTTCAAAGGGAAAAGAATAAAAAAGTCAGTAAAAGCAAGGACAGAAAATGTGTCTTGGACATGGCACTCAAAGGAACTTTGAAGGGGAAATTTTGTACATGATCTAGCTGTGGTTTCAATAATTCTCTAAATTTAAGCATATAATAAGTCTCTGAAGTGATCAGAGTAGGAATAATTTTTTAGCACCCAATGGATACAGACAGAGAAGAAGGTCTGGGAACATAGCTGTTAAAATATCACAAGCATCTGTCAATCCTGTCTTGTCTGCTATGCCCATTGACAGTAGAGTTGCTTTTCCTTTCCCTGCTAAGGTACCTTGTATCTATCTCTAATTATATTTACTGCAGGAAGACAGATGGTCTGACTTCTCAAAAATATATGTTTCCCATATTATATCACAATTGGGTAATCTGCTGGTGGAAAGAAGAATTTGTATGCAAAACAGTGTGACTAGGATTCATTCCTAAATAAAATCTCTTCTGACTATGGTAACTAAAGCAGACCTTAAAAAAAAAACAAAACAAACCCTTGAACATACTTTGAAACTTGCCAGAGTCCTTCCCATTGAGCTCAACACATGCTCTCTCCCAGTTAATAAGTAGACACTGCCATCCATTCTCATTAGACTAAATCAGTTCCCCAGAGATATCCCAATAAACTGGTGGTCCCAATTAAATTCATTCCAATTAATTTGCACTTCGTGAGGGTTTCAGTCTTATTTCACCTAAATCCAGCCTAAGACTTCTGCTATCTTGTGTGACATCACCAGCAATTTTTCTACAAAAAGGGCTAAAAATGCATTCCATAGAAGGGATCTATCCTATGGAGATGCTAGCATTTCCTATTATTTCAAAGCATGGGTATTGAATTGTAAGCTGCTTAACTGGATCTGAAAAACCCCAGCCTGTTGCAGTCGCCCAGCCTTACTCTCCAGTTCCCATGTGTGGTTGTCCTATCACCTCCACAGATTCCAGATTTATTTCTCCTGGACATGTTCCTCCTTTCCCCATGTCCACCAAGTTTCCTTCCCAGAAGAGATCTCTCCAGCTGCTGTAAGAAAACTCCAACTTACACAGTGCTTTTCAACTCAACAGTGCTGTATTAAGCCTCTGTTAAATGTGTTACAGAGAAAACCCCCACCCTTTTCTTGAGCATAATAGTGATTACTCATGAGTGATTGGATGTATACTGTCAGAAATCATCTAGTTTTTGGGCTGAAACTCAGACATCTGTTTTGCCATAATGAAGAATGAAAAATGTCCAAGATGAAAAAGGACAGTTTCATTTGCCAACCCCGCAACTCTTATATTTGTTTTTCAACTGCACCTCTCCTTATTTTTTTTAATTTTTTTTGGAGAAAACAAGTGTGGAAATCAAATAATTTAAAAGATGTAGCAATCAGGTGTCTACAACATTAATTTCTTCACGATAATTGAAAACACACCTTACATTTGCACTACCAATAAAAGAGGATAATTTGAATATATTTGTATAAAAGCCAAAATAAATGGCAAGTAAATCTTACTTTTCACTTGACATGAACTCATAACTAGGAAAATATGTTGAGTACAGAACTACAAACACTACCAAGAAGGCCAGTAGTTACTATGCTCCATTTTCTGTAGCAGCTGGCTTCTGCATCTCGTTGAAGCAATTATACAGTGATTCAGACATTGCTCATGGCCTGAATGTAGAACCAGGTACCAGTGAGGTGCTCTTGCTAGTGTTCCTTTTACCTGGATCTGGTTACATTCAGCTGTACACCAGAAATGTGTCTGAGATATGTATGGCTTTCAGGCACATACCCTGGAAAAGGACAAAATGCACCAGTGGGGAGATTTGGAACAATAGAGATTAGTGCATGTTTGGAATTGGATAGACTTGCAACAGTAGATGCAAAAGTAATTGGGAAAAAAAATGACTGTGTGACATACAAAAAATCATCAAAATTACCATTTTCATAGGGTTCAGTCATCATTCCTGGTAAATAATACCACTGAGAGCAAAATTACCAAAACCTGAAGTCTTGTGGTCTAGAAAAGGTTTGAAGTTTTCTGGCTCAGGATCTGGGTCAGGGTGCAAACGTGGGAAAGAGAACATGCTGTGCAGGGCATGCATTTATGGTGTGGCTCATGGAGGACATGGGACAGTAGACAATTCACTTCTCAAGAAGCCATATGTCCCTGCTACTTCCTGTTGTATTAGGATCAGGAAGCCTTGCACACCAGTACCCTCCACAGATTCCTTTCTCCTCTCCTCCCTGTCCTTTATCTTTTTTCCCTCTTAGGAGTGCCTGGCCTTCATCTCCTCCATCTGCCTTATGCACTCCCAGGAATTTGGAAAGAAAGGAGAGAAACCAAGGAGGCTGCTGTAGAAAATAGTATGCATTGTCAGCTACATGGCAGTCAGGAGAGATGAAGTCCTGTACTCCGGAGGAATGGCAGTAATAGGGTAGAAGCCTGAGAGTATTGCGTAGATCTCCCTGGAACAGCTTCTTGCCTGTTTCTACCCCATCATCAACAGCTCCTTCAAAATCCCAATATGACCCACCTCAGTGAGATGTCTGGGCCAGTTTTGACACTCAAATATGAGGCTGGCCCTAAATTCCCAAAGGGAGAGGGAGAATGGAAGACTGACTTGATGAGGGCTCTTCTCTCTTATTTCCCCAGCTCCCTTTTAACAGTACTTTTCTCTTTCCTCCCTCTAAATAAAAAATGTCTGGGATTAAAAAAAAATGTGTTATTCTGTCAGCCCAGGAGGAGAAGACACCAAGAGAAAAACATGTACACTAACGAGACTTGTGGTAGCAGATGGAGTCAAAGTTTGATAACTGACCAGGGATGATCATAAATGCCCAAAATTTTCAGCTACCTTTAGCTTCTGTGTCTGAGATTCATCATGTTTTAGGAGGAAAAAAAGAAAAAGGAGAAACACACACAAGAACATAAGCTTGCCTGCATTATAGATGTTCCTCAGCTAACACACGTTTTGGTCTTAGTGCAAGACTGGAATTCAGTGAACTAATTTATAGATGAGATTACATTAGCTGATTAAACATTATCTTTGAACCCTAAAATCTATGCCTCAGTCAATTTTAGAAATCCTTCATCCAAAAATAAAGTACACAATGTTCACATTGTTCAACTATTTGCTTATACCTAAAGCTTTTCTTAATAAATGGACTAAAAATGTCTTTATTTTGTCATTGTAGTTTACCCGAGAATGTAAGTATCAGTTCAATAGGCTTGTGATTTTTTTGTCCTTAAAGGAAGAGCTTTGCTGCAGAAAATATTATAGAATTTTTGCCTGAAATTATCCCCTCAGGCCACCACTAATGTAAACCTAATAGATAAATCACTCAAAATGCACCACGCAAGAAAGAAATAAGCAGTTATTGTGAATTTCAGCAACATCACTAAAGATTTTTGGGGAAATCCTCTCAACAATGTTTTAACTGCTCAATTTTAAAGTACTATTAGAGGAAGCAAATGAAAGGAAATTCTATTACTAGGGAAAACAAATAATTTTATAAGAAATATTAAATTACAGAAAAGACAATCCCAGTGGTATATTGATTTCCACAGAGGTTTACACTTCATTAGATGTGCAGATAATTACTAAGGTAATGTGGATGTTTTTCAGTAGCCTTTGATTCCCATCACTTTATGTTTGCCACACTTATTTATTGTTTGTAGAATTACACAGAACAGAATTATTTTTTACAGTGCTACTAAGCAGTACTATAAACTTTCAAATGACCTTGGAGATTCTACAGCTTGTTCACTCATTACTAAAGTGGCTCATTCCATCAAAGGCTGAGAAGATGTTCAGAGTTATTTTGGTACCAGATATGTCTCTAGGGCTGAGGATTTCTATAGTGAAATAGAAGCACTCAAATACTTTGTCTGGGAAATACACCACACAAAAGCCTCGTGTACAACTTAAGCTCCACAATGATGATTAAAGGGGTTTGAAGGCAAGAGTAAATAGGGTTTTATGCAGGCTCTTTGCACCTGCATGAACATTACACTAATTGCTTGGGCTTATTTACTTTTCCTCTCACAGCCAGAACCTAGAGATAAGCTTCCACTGCAAGTCAGCCTGAGTAAAACTGTCTGCACCAACAGCAGAAGGAAGTGAGCCCATGAATGTGTTCATTTTACTTTGCAGGCATGAACAGACCATTATTGCACCCAATTATTGCTACTTCTTCTCCAACCAAACACTATGCAAAACAGGGAAATTAAACCCTTAAGCTGGCACGTACTTAACCAGAACAGGATATCAAGCAGGCTCTTGGATGCAGGAGCAATATCTTCAATGGCTAAAGACAAAACTTCTCCAAAATAAATAAGGGAGTAGACACAGCATGACACAGATATGACACATGGAAAGACATGACACAATTATGCATCTCAGCAAATTGGTTGACTCTAGATCTGTATCTATCTTCATACTCATTCTCTCTAATTGTCTGCACCAGAAATGTGTGGTGTCACTTATAGTGTTTACTGGCAACCAGAACAAAGGCACTGAAGTTGTTATTGTTATAAAATCTGTACCTGAAACAAAAGTTCCATGTAGAAAAGGTACAAAAGACATGAGTGGTTACATTTAAATTATGGTATAATTGGTAATGCTGGTTATAAATTGTATTTTTCTCTTGTTAAAAGATGTTGAAAGCTTGGAAATATAATGCATAAGTGGTCCATTTTGTCAGTGAAGAAAAATGAGATTTGATCTCAGGTCTGTGTGAATTTAGAGATGACCTATAGAAATTAGTAGATCAGTGCAATGACAGCAGTGAGATGGTCAGGGCCATGGGGCTAAAAGTGATGGCAACAATCCACAGAAGGGTTTCCAAGCAGTGACTGACATCATGTCAGAAATCCAGTGCTAACTTCACACATGCCCTGAGAGACTCATAACTCGCTATTACCACTCATGGGTTTGAGTTATAACAGGTATTTCTAATAAAACACCAGCTTAAAACTATTTTCTTTTAGCACAGAATCCCGGAATAGCTTGGGTTGGAAGAGACCTCTAAAAGTCATCTAGTCCAAGCCCCCTGCAACGAGCTGGGACATCTACAACCAGATCAGGTTGCTCAGGGCTCCATCCAACCTGAGCTTGACTGAAAGGTCGATTCCAGGGATGGGGCATCCACCACCACTCTGCACAACCTGTGACAGTGTTTCACCACCCTCATAGTAAAAAATTTCTTCCTTATGTCTAGTCTGAATCTACCCTCTTTAGTTTAAAACCATCATCCCTTGTCCTATCACATCAGGCACTACTAAAATTTCTGTCTCCATCTTTGTCATTTAGCCCCCTTAGTAAAAATCAGTGGTGCATCCATAAGTTGATGATTGTGTGCCACTTAGGTTCTCCATCTCAAAAGACATATAAAATAGATTAGATAAAAAGGATAAGAACACTGTGGAGTGTGTTCCATGCAAATACACAGGACTCTCCAGCTTGTTGAAGAAATGGCAGAGAGGAGAGGATCTCAGGAAAGACATATTAAATACCTAGAAAAGCAAGGAATGAGTAAACTGAAATTGTTTCTTATAATAATCAATAAAAGAACCAAAGACCATCAAATGGCAGGGGCAAGTGGTAGATTCAAAACAAAACAGGGGAGGCACCTAGATAAAGATCTTTCTGCCACAGGATACTATGAACATTAAAATCACATCTGGATTGAGAAAGTGATAAGAAATTACTACTTTGTTATAGTATCACCTATAAGTAAGGAGATACTTGAACTGAAAATTCACAGAGGCTGGGGATATCTGGGAAATTATGCCTCTGTGCTTGCTCTGTTCTTGTACACTACTCTGGGCACCTCTGCTCTGAACCAGACAGTTGGGTAATGCCTCGCCTTGAGTAATACAGTTCTTTTCTTGCAGTTCAGACCTTTTGTTGTTTTCATTAAAATAACTTGGAAAAGATAAGCTGATGCAACATTTAGGCCAGAAGGATGAACCATGAAAACACAACAAATGTGAGATAAACAGCTTGTATTTCATTCCTTCCTAGTTAGATACATTACCAGGACATTTTTATATTCATCTCCCACAGCTTTTCCTGTCCCATCCTTTTCTACGTAGCCCATTAGCAAATTGCAACTCCATTTATACTGAGGGTCTCAGCAACCAATTAGGAGCTATCCCCAGCTATTCACAAGGGAGAAACACATAAATAAAGGTATCAGTAAAGATTCATGAAAGTTTGGATATGATGTAGGAACACCAAGACAGACACACACCTTGTTCTCTGCAGGAGTGGGTAACTTTGACTTAATGCAGACAGAGAATAAAAGCCTAGAAGGCTTTTTATGAGACTGGTAGAAAAGCTTTGGTTAAATTAAATTTCAGTGGAAAATTACCCAGTCTGATGCTTGATCTCCAAAGTGATGATGTTGAATTTTTTTCTCAAACAGTGACAGATTATTAAGGGCAAACTTCAGCTTTTCATCTAGAAAGCAGTTGAGAGGTGTTAAATTTGTAACTGCAGACTCACCTGAACACTCTATGTCAGAAACAGCACCAAAGTGTCTGCGGGATTTGCCATTTGGGTCCTTGTCTGGATGACTTCTCTGCACCATCTGCCCTGAATGAACAACAGTTCCCATGAGGTACAACAGTGATTCAGAGCAAAAATAGACTACAGGATACATCAGCAGCCCTGGGATCCTATTTCCTAGAGGAGAAACATGCAGGAGCTGTCTACACTGCAGTTCTCTGGAGGAATCACTTCTGAAAGGGCACTGTTGACCAAAAATGGACAGTTCACCTCTCTCACGTCTTTCATTTTTGCAGCAGAAGTCCTGAATCTGTGGGATCCTAAATGATTTGTCAGTGCTGACAGGATATTCTTTGAAACCTTGGATCCAGAGATTGATGAAAGTCAGTGAAGAGTTTAGGAAAATTTAAGAGAGTATCTCTCAAGATTTCTCCACAGTGACTAAGTCATATCACCCAAGTTTTTAGAACAGAAGTCATGTTTCAATGCACTTTTAAATCTATTAGACCTTCTTGTTTTAATACAACATGAATTTGTAAAAGTCAACAGATTTTAATCTGGAAATATCTAACATTTTAACATGCTGAGCCAAAAGTTTTGTCTAAGGTAATCTTCTGCCTAAAATCAGGTTTTAAACATTGCAATTGCTGCTTCTTAGCACTGCCCTTCCACATTGCTTTATTAGTTAGCATTTAGGTGCTAAGTATTAAATAGAATTCAGTCCACTGGGGTTTGTCATACTCTGCAGTTTAGAGCAGAAGTAGCTGAGGCATGGTTCTTTAATAGTGGCATAAGTCCTTGTATGAGCAATAGAAGCTGCCATTCTCTTTATGAGCCAAGATAAATGCTATTAAAATGATGGATGAACTAGTTCCATTTTATTCATTCAGCCTTTCCCAGTGCTATTCCTACAACCCAATTTAAATCACCAGCTTGTATTCTACATAAATTCCTGTGTGCTTGAAATACACAGGCACCTGCATAGAACAGCAGAACAGCAGTAGAGGTTTGTTTTCTTTTCCAGTGAGCAAAGAGTTAAAGAATTGAAATGGAGCTAAAATACAAATTCAAGATTAATCTCCCTGTTCTGAAACAGCCCTTAAGAGACTTTTCCAGGTAGTTTACAAGACCATCCTGTTTTGCAGCCAAGTGTATCAGTAATCAGCAGGGTATCCATGGGAAGTTGAATCTCAGGCTGATCAGTCCCTCTGGACTGCAATACAAAACAATAATGTTCAAATCAAAAGCATCTTGCTTTAATAGTCTAATTTAAAGGTATATACAAGTGGTGTTGTAGCAGACTTTTTCCTCCTGTGAGGATGAAAAAATCTCCAAATTTACCTTATTTTCAAAATAAAGGGTAAACATTTGCTTCCAGTGACGTGTTTATGACCTATTAATTAGTTCCTACAAGCATAGCTGAAATCCCAAACCTGCTTTAACATGGTTCGAGGAGATAAAATTACCTTCAGCCAGACATCCCAAGACACAAACTGAGAAAGAAATCATGTCTCACTGAAATTTGACTGGATGATCAAACACAGATCTCCAAGGTCCTACCTTTAAATTCAGTGGAGAGGAGGAGGGGAATGAGGGAAAAGAGAAGGAGAGAGAGACAAAGAGCACACAAGAGAACACACACCAGAGAAATTAAACTGTCAACCAAATAAGCTGTCAACCAAAGTCCATAGCCCATGGTTTATTTTAAATGAACATATACATCTGCTCTATGTCACCAGGAGACACCTGTCTGTTCCAAGCCTTAACTGTACAGGATCACCTTTTAGCTCAAATTTTGAGTCTTAAACTTCCTCTCAGTCTCTGGTCTATTATCTACCTAAGGAGTAGATAAGAAATTGTAAGAAAAAAACAGAGCTGTGATAATCACTTGCTGTGGATAGCACTGTAAACGTAAAAAGTGAATCCCTAAATTTTCTAAGTCCTTTTGCTGTTATGCACCTCATTATGTCAGTGCATTTACTTCAATCTAGTTGCAAATCACACAGTTAGATGACTGAATTCTGGGTTAAAAACCAGAATACCTATCTTTTATTTCATCCTTTCTCCATAAACACAAGAGATATAACTTTGTCCGAGCTGTATTTAGGAACTTTGAAGAAGAACTGAGAAATTGTTCATCTGACAGTGATGTGAATGGCTTGAAAGAACAGCTCCCATGGTATAAGAATTTTCTTCCACAATTCTCCCAATAAAATAGAAGAAGTAACTAAAATCCAGTAAATAGAAATGTGTGGTACTGGTTAGACTGAAATTATTTCACTGATTGTCATGGGAACAGTTACAGCCACAGTTAGAAGTGTAGCAGGGTACAAGTTAATTTCTTTTCTTCCTTATTTGCTGCTAATTTTTATCAGAATTTCTATTGAAGATGCTTTCCACAGAGAGGACAGAGTGCAGTTAAAGGAAGTTGTTTAGTCACCACAATGGCATGGGAAAGGTCCATGCACTGGTAAGGTGGATATGATCCACCCCAAAGAAAAGTAGTTTGAGAATCTTAACCAGTACTAGCTTATGGAAACACTCAAATGGCTGCCATTAAGGAAATAATGTAGAAAAACACTATTTTCTCTTTTGAGAGATACCTCAGAAACAGAGTAACAGAGTAAACAGATTTGTATGTGCAGATCTGGCTTTGGACTTCAGAGTGGATATCAATGAGGAATATTTATCTGGACTGATAGAATTCAGGGGAATTACAAGGGCTGTTTAACTGGACTAAAGAATTCAAGAATCTGGAATGTGAAAAAGATCTGAGGGCTCTTGAAATCAAGGATACAGGATTTTGCACTGCAAGTTAGAAGGAAAAATTGTACAGAGCATTTCTGAGATTCACTGGATGAGAAACTTCCTTGCAGGTAATATTTTGAAGAAACAGAGTATCTGAGAGGCTTGGAAGAAACTTGTATGTCATAAATCATAGAAATAAAATTGCCAAAACTCAAGTTATGCTAGACTACACAAGAAAAACTAAAACATGTAGGAAAATAAACTTTGTCTGTGTAAATAGTAGCACAAGAATAAAAGAAGTTGTTTAAAGGGGAATGGAGAAATTGATGTTCAGGATTGCCCAAAAAGAAGTGAAACAAACAGTCATATAGAAGATACAAAATAGAACATTACCACATGGAAGCAGGATATAATCATGCTAAGTGAAAGGGCAGCTGAACCATTGTCCTTCTAGAGAACCGAGTTTTATGATCAGAGAAAGAAAATATAATAAGGCCTTCCCACAATCAGTCCTACATCAGTTCCATCAGCTGTGCTGTGGTGGTGGGAACTGGGAAGAACAGGAGAGAATGGATGCCCCTGGCTCAGAGGAATAGGGTGAAATTTTGCAGTGCACACTACAAGGTGTGTGTGTGTGTGTGTGTGTGTGTGTGTGTGTACTGCACATTGGCCAGATTCAGCCCACCTACCCAAGTTTAGGAACCAAATTTAGGAATATGAAATTCCCTTGTTCCTTCTGTAGTCCATAGGGATAGATTAGCACTTCCAGCATCAGATAGAACACAAATCAGTTTCTTGGGGGAACTGGCTCTGTCACTCCACTGACTGTAGCCATTTTACTGAGCAGCAAATGGAATTTGCTTCCCCAGTTTGCTCAGTTATGTGCCCACTCACAGGCCGGACAAAACTATGCCCTCGAACTAATGAAAAAAATATGTTGTAAATTTGGGATTGCCCACTGGAGGTGCCAGAAAGCAATAAAATTCTGGCTTGATTAGTCAATCGTAGCTGGAAAAATCATTTGGTTTCAGATGTCCCTTGTGAGGCATTTTTAGAGAACAAGACCATGATGAGGCCATCTGGAATACAATATGCAGTCTCAGGCATCCAGATGCAAGGAAGATTAATTTAGTCTGTAACAGAACTACAATAATCAAGGAAATGAAGAATTTATCTTCTGAAATGAGATTAAAATATGCTGGCTTGTGTGGCCTAAGAGAATGAAGGTTGTGGAGATTCTGACTGCATTCTATAAATTCATCAGTCTAAGTTTCTGTAAACTTAGGAGAGGCTAAAGGCCATTTAAACTAAAATACACTTCTGCTGCAAAAACAAATGGATACTCATTAGCCTTTAATAAATTTAGCCTGAGTATTGGACAAAGGTTGCAAATCCCCAGAGGACTAGAACAACTTTTATTAGTTTCAGTTTCACTGCTTAGTCACATTGGTGCCAAAGTGTGATCAATTTAGGATCAGGATTTTCAGCCCAGCTGCCTGCAACAGCAAGGAGTGGGAGTCATTAACTCATGGGGTCCTC
This sequence comes from Vireo altiloquus, assembly GCA_013396875.1. Lineage (NCBI taxonomy): Eukaryota > Metazoa > Chordata > Aves > Passeriformes > Vireonidae > Vireo > Vireo altiloquus. The sequence goes on along the minus strand of VZRF01007959.1, from coordinate 556,095 downwards.
TCTAGTCCAATGCACCTTTGACCTCCCCCGTTTCTCTTTTGGAGCTGATCATTTTCTGACCATTGCTCTCTATTCAATGACTTTATATGTGTAGTGACAGACTTCCAAAGACCTTCGTGCCTCATGGAGACAAAGGCCAAATTTTGGGAAATGTTCTGCAGTCATAGGGCTTCTGTCCTCAGATTCACACGCCTGAGTGCATTGACTTGGCAGCAGATGATGGCTCTTCTTTCACATCATGTACTCTTTCAGGGACCATGTTCTGTGCCTAAAGCGAAAATAAAGGTGTGCTGAGGGCTTACAACAATAATAATCTAAGCTAGAGGAATTCACAGACTATTTCACAGAAGCCAGGGAGTCAGCTGAAAGCAAGCTGCCTGCAGGCTGAGTCTGGCTAAGGCAAAAGTGACAGAGGCTGGTTGTTCAGAAAGAGAAGGTAGTCAGGGGAGAGACAGCAAAGCAAAGCAAAGAGGAAGGCTAAGAGGAGATACCAAGAGTTACCAACACACTTGGTTCTGATACAGAATTATTATATCCAGACAAAGACAGAGAAATAGTCCCTAAAATAGAGCAGAAAAAGTAATTTTTCCTATTTTGAGAACCACCATGTAACCACACTTCTAGATAGGCATCAGCATCTCTGAGACAGGACAGATATCCTGCGCAAGGCAGCACTCCCCACCTATCACTCTTGAGCTCTGTTCATACAAAATATGTGTGTATTAGCTGACATATTAGAAACCTGACAGATTTTCCAGCAGCTGATGAGGTCAAAGAATTCTCCATCTTTGGCAAGATGCGTTTTGAGGAAGAATTCAAGAGAATGATGCAGATGTAGAAGCAAAAAGCCTAAAGGACTCTCCTAACCAACAAAACCAGGCCCCCTTCTAATAGAACATGGGATTTGGCTCAGGTATGCTTAGGCTGATTCCCACTGGGAACTCTCCATTTTTCTTCTCTGCCTGGCATTTCTCTCTTTTCTGGGGTACTGATTCATGAATAAAACTCCCAAGCACTACTGCAATACTAGGGGATGCAGTAACATCCCATTAGTAAATTTCTATTCATTTTAGTGAGTGATCATCCTTGTATATGCCATAACACCATATGGCACATGCTTTTATTCTTCCAGTATTACTGTCATAATTGACATTGTTTTCAATTTTTTCCTAAAGGGCAAAATACATTTTATTTGTCCCAATCTCAACAGGCATTTGAAAAGGTTGGAGCATTAATTAGCTTCTCTGCACTCTCATGCCATTCATTTCCCAAATATGTTCAGTGCTTGTTAATCCTTGGTTTTCCATAGTTAGAAATACCAGAGCAACTATATGGCTTTCAGGATCCTGCTCAGGTTGATATACAGAGCAACTTAGAATAACTTTGAGAATGGGGCCTGGTAGTAAATATCATCAAGAAGTTCTGTTGCATGACAAATGAACACATTTTCTATTCTGACTCACTTTTCAGTTCTGACTCTTATCCAGCACTTCTTCCCAGTAGTCAGGAGATGGCATCATCTGCCATCACTATAGAAATAGCCAGTCATATTTTTTCCCACTTTCAGGAGTGCCATTAAAAGTGCCTTTAAAAATGAAATTTGAGAGAGGAGAGAAATTAACATCAGTGTTATAAAAAGGTTCAGGCTGGAGGGATTTTACTCACACACACTCTCACACATACACTTGATTCTTTAATTTGGAAATTTCTGTTCATCCTCAAAACAAGTAGTATGATAATAAAATGGTTCTCTCATCAACTCTGTTCTGGCACCATAATACATCCCAATGAGATTGTTGATTTGTAATCCTCTCTTGAAAGAAATGTGGTGCATCTCATTCATGTTATGAGCAAAGGGTAATTCTTTTCAGTTTTAATCCTGGAAAGAAAATTCTGTTTTAAAACTGACTTGTCCATTGCATTTTGAAATACAGATCAGAGCTTTTGTAGTGTTAAGTTGAAAAAAACCTTATAGTAACAGATTCTTAATGTAAAAGGAGCCTTAGAGATAATCTCTTAATATTCTAAATATGCTTAGGCCACTTTTTTTAAGCAACACAACAAAAACAACAAGACAACAACAACAACAGAAATACACATCTGCAGTGGATGATTTTTGATCCCTTCCAGACATTTCTGTGATCTTCCAGAGGTGTAGAAATTGTTCAAGTGATATGAGATGTGTAGCTTCTGTTTGATAGTTTACTGATTGAAGCTTGAAGATAAACCTTAACTTAAGCTTTTTTTCCTTCATCTACATCACATAATCATTAAAACCCTAACCTGAGCTAAGGTACAGGGCTCTGTCTTGGCATTTAGTTTGAGCTTGAAAGGTTCTGCTTCCACCTCTTCCCTCCTATTCACAGAGCACTTGAGCATCAAAAGCTGCTGTTCTGATGCTGCTCCACATCTTCCACACAATCCCTTAACAGAGTTTAGGTGTTCTTGAAATGTCTTTCCATAGACTAGAAATGCAAATATGATTCCAGCCTTCTTTCTCCAAAATTAGAAAGGAATCACCATCCATTCTACTGTATATTTAAAACACTGCTGGAGGCAGCTGCAAAGGTGGATGAAGATGAATGCCAACTGCAGAAGTCTCTTAGTAGCACTATTTTCACTGATTGCAATTACAATTAGGATTTGTAAAGACACACCAGTGAAAAAGGGAGGTGTAGATTGCAGTTCCATAACAGCAGACTGATATCACAGGGCTCTTTAAATAATGTATCTAGAAGCTGAGTCACCTGTAGTAGGAGCATTTTAGGCTGCTGTGTAATTCAGGAGCTTTCATTCCTATAAGGAACACATTAAGATTTTCAATTCTAAACTTCTAACAAGTCCATGGTCACCTGATAGTGACAAACAGTGACAGCTGACACGTTGTACAGTTAAAGATCTCACTCTTTGACTTGAATTTTTCATTTTCATTTCTCCTAAAGTCCTCACACTCCCATCCACCCTTAGACAATAACCTGACTCTAAGCCCCATTCGAGGGCAGCCTTCCTTCTCTCTCAGGCTGGCATGGGGCAAACCCTGGCAAGGACTTCCCAGGCAAGACTGGACAGATTCATATGTCCATTCAAAGCAGACCACCACGGCTCAGGGATTTCACAAGATGCCAAGCCTGAGGACTAGACAAGCTGCTCTGGTGATGACCTTCAGCCTCGTGGAGCACTGAGATGCCCCCAGGGTGGCTCTTCCTGAGCCAGGACATGCAGAGGACCTGTCAGACTCAGCCTTCTCCAGCTAGGCAACAATCACCACATGAAATGTCAGCCAGCTTTCTGCAGGTTCTTCTGGCAGTCATTTACCAATAGAAAAGAAAATTTATACTATTCAAGCACAGGAATTGCTGAGTGAAATGTTTATGGCATGAGCTAGATGGATCAGATGAGTGATCACAGTGGTCTTCTTGCTGGTAGAGAAAAACTATTAAAAAAACAAGTTGTTTTGACTGAATTGGCTAAATTATTTATGAATGTCTGAATCTTCACAGACCTAGAGAACCTGAAATCTGCCATGGCATCTCCTGCCAGCTCTTAAGCTGCATCTTTGTTAGCTATCAAATAGCAATTAAGACATTGCTTAGAATCAACCTTCTGTATCTAATCTGCTGGAAAATATGGACTTTGAAATCATGCCAGTGGAGTAGGAAGTGTTTCTGTACCTTCCAATAGTGCCTAGTTTTATCACCAAAAGCAGTTAGCACAGGCTGTGATGAGGTTTAAATAGTATAGCTCTTCCATTGCCTTCAATGAAAATGTTTTTTTCCCTCCTACCTATGTGGATTAAATTATACTTCAACAAATTTAAAATATCTATATTAAGTTATATTTTTCTACAGTGGTAAAAGATAAATTGAGGGAGAACCAAACAGTAGTTTTGCTGATGACTTTATGCATTTACTGGAGCTAGATTCTGGAGCACACCAGGAATTTTCCTTACCACAGCAGGTTATGGAAGGAGATTTTTAAAAGTTTTTGTTCAGAATCTCCTTATCTCTTAGAGCAACTCTCTTATGGGTTCTGATGAAATTTGAGACTAGTGCTGAGACATTAAACATTCCTTTCTAGCTCTCAAGTTGCCTGAAATTTGGCCTCTTACTCACCCAAAATATACCCATGGATGGGGACAGTATTCATTCTCTTATTTTGGAGTGGCAGAACAGAAAGAATATTTGTTAAGATTCAAAGCTAGAGCTAAAAAATGGGATAAAAGAACCCTTTTAACACTCAGAGATTTTTTCTAAAGCCTTGACACAGATTTCTTATCACTAATGAGAATCAACACAAATCTTCAGTGTCCATTCATTTTGACACATTTCTCTGAATAAATAAACATCAGTAGCTGAAAAGCAAATTATATCTGCACTCCTCAAGCATAAGATGTTGTGACAGGAAGCATTAAAAAAGGACTAGTAAATTAGATGTCAATTCTGAAGACAACAAGTACATGCAATGTACTACATTGTGTGGAGGATAAATTCAAAGAGAACAATGTGAAAGTACAAGGAAAACAAAAGCCAATAAACCAAGTCATAAACTAAAGTCATAAACGAAAGGCTGAGGAAAAAAATCAGACTAATTAGATTAAAAGTTTCACTGAATTTAAAACTATGTTCCAAGAAATACTTTTGAACAACATTGAGATGGAAGGAACCAGAAGGCAATCAACAGGACCAGAAGCATATTGACTTTTGTAGAGTGGTGCATTTGGGTCTGGCTTCTAACCTTCAGTTTTCTGGGGTCTATTCTCTGTCAAATATTTCTCATTTCATCCTCAACTATGATTAAAAAGAGTCTCTCTAAAGTTCCTTCCTAAGATCAAAGCCCAAAGGATTAATCAGTGTGTTCTCAAGTGTATTATATGTATATAAGTGTATATTATGTATATAAGTCTATTCGTTTTCTTTTCTCTTCTGAGAGGTTCAGGGGCCTAACATTCTGCCCTATACTCATGTTTTCAATAAACCAGTAAAGTTGTACTCTTCACAACGAGAGAGAACTTGGTTATGGCATCTAAATCTCATTTTCTTAATGGCAGAGAACAGTTTACCTACCAGGCTCCCAGATTTTTTTGCATTCCCTTGGCAGGAAGGAAACAGCTGCCAAATGGTTTCAGTGTCCATGATTGAAGGACCATCCCTTAAAGAAGTGGAAAATAATAATTTTCAAATTACCAAATGGAAGAAAAATTAATTAATATTGTGTTTACCAAGAGGTTTTGGGGGTTGTTTCATTTGGCTTTGCAATTTGGGTTTTACTTTTTTTCCAGAGAGCTGTCTCTGAGACTAAATTAGTTAGTTATTAATCAGTAACTAACTTTCAAATCAATGGGTGTTGGCAGACACCACATTTAAGAAAAGAAATCAAGGGTGCCTAAGTTAGAGTAGAAAGTTTATCATGGACAATTTTAATCTCTGATGTCTTCCAGAATGAATCTCCAAAATCTCTCTGCGTAGCACCCAGAGATTTACTAAATGCTTCTGCTGCTGGGGTACCTCAAACCTCAGGGACAACTGTGCTGGGAAAAGTTCCCCCGTGTTGTCCCTATGGCTCTGTGTAGCCCAAATGTGCAGCAGCTCCCTCCTGACTACACAGCATCCTTAATCTTCCTGCACCTTCCTGAATCTCCTTTGCAAGGAAAACTCATTCTGACCTAGCTGGGCCATTTTGCAGCACTTCAAGTCCTTGCCTCGCCACATGAGCCAGAAAAGAGATGAGCACCTTTCCCTCTTCACTTGGCTGCCTTGAGCAGCAGGCAGAGTTCTTGTGCCACTCTTTGCTTTAAGGCCAAACATTTTTTTTTACTATTGATTGCAACCCAACTTCCAAATTCAATGGAAGCTATAGACAACGTTGAGCAATGTGTCTCAGCGAACACTTGCAAAATCCTTCTTATAAAAAACAGGAGCCTACATAAATTTCCACCCAAAGTTCCCAAAAGAACCATCTGAACAGATTCCCAGCTTCCTACTCCAAGCTAAATTAGAAATACATTCTAATGTGTTAAGCCGATATCCATTTTAAATAAGACTCTGAATGTAAAGAGAATTCTGAACCAGCTGTACCAACGTCCAAGAGGTCAAGAATGGAATGGGGCAAATAGAGGTTGTACAGAACAAAAAATGACAAACTCATTTTTTGTGTTGTTCAGCTACTGGAAAATTAAATCAGAAGAATATAAACAATGCAAACCAACACACTTTTATGAAAAATTGTTAAGTAAACCACAATTTCTTTTGCAAAGGCAATTGAGTAGATATATTTGGATAGTAAGACTTGACAAGTACCACTTCATATGATTGTGATTACTAAAGAAACATGATACAGTATCAAAAGCAGTTAGCAGAAGGGTTGCAGTGAAAGTCACCTCAAAAAGTACCAGGAACTGTGGTATTTCCATTTAAAAGAATCTGTTCAGAAGGCTGAATCAGGTCAGCTCAGTGATTGGTACAGGTCTCAGCACAAACCATTCTCTTCAACAGTGTCCTAACAGTAAACACAAAATTATTGCTGATAAAATGAGATTAAAAGGATTAACAATGTTGTTAAATGTTGATAAGCAAATCAATTTGAATGACCCATGCCTTCCATAAGATACTCCCATTCAGTCAAAATATGTTCTTTCAGAGACATTTAAAAGCATAAAATCTGTGAGGATGCTTTGCAGACCATATTGCAAAAAAAAAGTAAAGGAAGGAATAAAGGGAATGGGTTATGCTCTGGCAAGGAGGGACTCAGGAGAGGTCACTGACTCTGAAAGTCAGGCTGGTTGAAGAACTCCACATTAGCTCCCAGCAGCACGCCATGACAAAAATGACAAAAGTAGTATTTGCATAACCATGAGAAAAGTGAATAAAGTAGAATGATAATTTTACCATAGTTTCAGACGAAAGAAAATCCAGTTTGAAGACAATGGCTGAAATTCTGATATTGACAATTTTTTGGAGGGTTTTTGAAATCATTCATATTGCCTGAAAATTGGAAAGACAGAAGTAAAGAAGCTGCCTCAGCAAGAGACTCAGGCAGCTCACATGTTTAGTGCAGAGAAGAAAGACAACTGACTCATACAAATGTCTTCTCAGAGAGAAAATGCTAAATATCAGGCTGCTTTTTATCAGACAAAACAAGAACTATGCCCAGGATCCAGACCTGTTCAAATGGGGAAAGCTGTTTGCACATGCAGAGGCACAGAGCTCCTTGTATCAGAGGAAATAGCATATTCTTAATTTCTTGAGGTTTTCCCATCAAATAGATAATTACAATCAACTTACTGAGAACCTGTCTCAGCTAGATTCACATTAGTTGCAAAATCTCTTCATGCTGCTCCTCCCTGGGTACACTTAGAGCCCCAGAAAAGCAAGTTTCCCGTGAATTACAAGATTTATGTCTTGAGAGATGTGGATTCAGTCCTTGCCTTTGTCAAACATCATTTGTGTGTCATTGAGCTAATTACTCAAAGTAAGCTCCATTTTACCTTCTTTTAGATATCTACATGCTGGATGTCTATTTTGCATGGATATGCCTGAATCATTTTTATCCTCAGCATCTTTATCAGCCAGTGGAGAGAAGCAGGCACCGTTGGAGAGCTGCTCCTCCAAAAAAAAATCACCATACAATAAGGAATTTCATGCTTTGAAGAAACCTCCTTGCTGACTGAAGGGAGGCAGGAAGGTGGTTGGCTTAGGCTTGGACAATAACATCCCTGACATATAAATAAGGGAAGGTTTGCTTTAGCCTCTTCTCAAGAGGATATTAATATTTCTAAGCTGCTGTGAAAATAATACCTTAGAGACTTAATATTATTAGGAAATATATGAATTGCTATAATAAATGGAATTAAGAAATCACAATGTTTAAATTTTTGCGAGGCTCCAGGGCAAAAGGAAACTGCATCTTGGGATAGCATGGGAAAATATTTAAACTGTGAGCCAGATCTCTGAATGCCGTGGAGAAATACTGAGGCTATTGTATCCATGTACACTTTCCTTAATGGAAAAAAAAGGTTGAATTATCTCTTTCCCAAACAAAGGGCTTTTCAATTTTGAGGGGTTATTTTTGCTCAGCCTGGCTTTCAGGATGGCCACAAAGTTGTGCCAGCACAGCTGATGGGGCCATGAACTGCTGAGTGGCAGCAAAGGCCTTTTAAACCAGATTCGTGACTGGAAAAAAAAAAAAAAAAAGGATTGTGGAGTTACAGTAGAACTCAGGATAGTTAAGGAGACAAATGAAACTCCAGTAAAGCTCTGAAATGGCACAGAGGAGAGGAGTGTTGATTCAGGACAGCTGATGACTTGGGACAAAGGTTGTGACATTTCTCTAGGTCAAAAGGTAGAGTCTGTCCCATCTGCACAAACTCTGGAGCAACAGCTAAACTGACCATCCTAAACAGCAACCCAAGAAACACACAGCAGTGAAACACATACACTTGTTCATAAAATATATCCATCTTTAATTTTCCTTGGATTTGATCCCAGCAGTCAGATGGGAAGGAAGTGTTGCACTTCCCTTATAGTAAAACTCAGTCAGATACATCAAACAATCCATTCTGCAGCCTTTCCTTACGCCAGGAGAGCTTTCTCCTCAAGCACTGGTGAGCAGAAACAGTGTTCCCATTGTGGGGATCGAATGTGGCTCTATCTAGCAAAGCCTCCCATGACCACAACCTGCAGCAAACATCACTCCAGCTCTCCAGCACAGTCCCACCTGTCCCTCCCTGCAAGGTCCCTCAGTGATTCCAAAGAGTCACAATTAAATTCATATTAAAAAGAACTATGACAACCCCCCTAAAACTGCGTTAGGAGACAAAGACTTGAGTAACCTACTAGCAGGGTTGGAACCTACTAGCAGGGTTGGAAGCAAAATTCTGTCTTTGTTCAAGCAATTTGCATAATAGCTTTTTTACACCTTTTTTTTTTCAATAGTTATTTAATATAGTCATTATACTTGGTTATGGCAGTTTGAATTGGGATGTTGCCAAAAAGACACTATTTAGCAGGGTCTGAGGAGCTGGATATTTGAACAGAGTATTTTATTTTAATGAATTTCCCCTGCTTTGCCTTGAAAAGAGCTTATAGGGATTTTCTCACAATGTTCTCAAGGATCTGATGTTGATTGGGGTGGAGGGAAAACACCAAACCTTAAATACCTTTACCAAACATGAGATTTTACAAAGTAAATATCAGAGATATATTTTAATAAAAAATGGATAGGCTAATTCACACAGAAAAGACACAAGTACATTATGTTTATTCCCTGTACAATACTTAAAATTTTTCAGCCAGCTCACCAAATCTTCCCAATCAATATCCCAGCTGATGTTTCAATGTTTATTAAACAGATATAAGAGATATGGGGAGCAGAATATAAAGACATGCACACATTGGACATGGACATATTTAGAAAGATCAAATTCCACAAGAGGAAGAGCCCAAGATGGGGAGTAGTGAGGAGATAGAAGCCTAAGTTATAGCAATAATGCAGCAATAATCCTAATAGCAAGTCTTGCCATTGTGACAAACTCCATGGGCAGGGCAGAGCTGCTGGGCTGGCTCTGGGCTGTTCAGGGTCCACCAAGCAGGGCTTGGGCACAAATCCTGCTCAGTAGAGATCTTCAGTGCAGGAACAGATTCTGTACACTCAAGTGCGAGGATGAACCCAGAGATGAAAGGTCAGCCTTGCCACAGAACTGTGATATATCAGAGAAACTTTTGTGAGAGAAAAGTGCTTTAGCTCCCGAGAGAGCATTTAGATAAACCATTCTTTTAGTCACAGGGGAAAAGGAAGGGACTTTAAGTTTTCTTCTACATGACTAATTATTAAAAGAAAGCATCAAAAGGTGACAGGAAATGTGAATTTCAAAATATCCTAGAGCTGAACAAATTATTAAAGAGCAAAGTACTGTAAATAATCTAGCCTTTACTTTTTTATTTGGTTGGGATATTGTCCTTGTTTAGGTAGTCAACTCTAATTAGAATTGACTTGCATATTAAAATAATCTGCAATGAATATGAATGAATTTAATACTCCAAAGTTCAGAATTCCACATTTTTCTTCCTAGATTATTTTACTTCTTTACTCAGAGAAATTATTGCCACCTCCTATTTCTAGAAAATCTAAGTGGTTAATTAAAGCAATATCCAGTCTCCAGTAATTTCTCCATAGGAGCCTTTGTGGCTGGAAAGTTTGAGTGTCAGGCAATCAGTCCTTAGAGTGACAGCTTCAAGCTACAAGGCTGATGAGCCTACCTTGCGTGGCCTACAGCAGTGGAACTTCTACGCATTCACACAATTTCTTTTTCTTTTTGCAAAATGTTTTGCTCCTTACCACTAGTTCAGCTGAAGTCTCCATTCCTTTCATTTCACTATGACCATGTAATTATTTTAAATTATTTTGCTGAGCTCCTAAGAGGAGTGAAAAGATAAAATTTTAAAAAAAAATTAAGCTATGGGCAAGGACAGACAATCCAGTCTCTTCCTGAGCCAACCAAGGGTCATACATCTGTCACTTCCTTTTATCCCATGTGTTCATCATAAGAAAGGCCTGTCACATTGGAATAATATTCTTGCCGTTATCTTCTTTATGTGGAAGAGCTCCAACATGACATAGATTTTTGCAGGAGGTAAAGCCTAAGGCAAAAGACACATCAACAACATATTTTCTCTGACCTGCCCGGAAAAATGGGTACTTTCAACTCCTTAGTGTCATACATTTGTCTCTGAAGAATGCAGCTTTGCCTGCAACCTTGGCAGCTTGGCAACAGAAAATCACTTTAAATAAATATCTAATATTCTGTAGGATAAATATAATGAATTAGTCATTGCTCCTTACCATAATGTAACAGCATTCCTGAAAGCCAGGCTCTATTAGCATTTTGAAGAGGTATTGAGACAAGGATGGGTGTCCTGGGGATTACTGCAGTGGGAAGGAAAGATGAGACAGTGGTAGATGATGAAGTGCAATCAGGATGCTGCCACAGCCTCTGCATACATCCCTACACATCCCTGCAGTTTTGTTTGTAACTTGATAAAGAATTACCTCATAAATCTGCTAAACATTTGGCTCTTTTCCTCTTCTGCTTGTAAAGACACACATTCTTAAATAGACTTGTGGGTTCAGTGAATCTGTAAGTGAGCAGCTCCTTTGGATACTCATTTTACTCTTAAACCAAAATAATATTGTTATGCAAAGAAGTAAAACTAAAATCTGAAATTGTATTAAATGGTGCTTTCATGCCACAATGATCAGCACCAAATCCTACACCCCAAGGATCATGTAGTGAACTGGTATCAGCTGATACAACTTCATTATTCATTGAAAAGACTTTCATTATTATTTGCTCTTCTGATCTTGTCAGTTCCCTCTTTTTATTACAGTTTCTGCCCATGGGTGCAAGTGAGTGTGAGTAGGGGATATCCACTGCTCTTCACTGGCAGATAAACTCACACAGAGCATCCATAAACAGGCATAAAGAAAAACTTATCATCTGTCATAAAATCATGAAGATCTGCGGAGCAGAAACTAACATGCTTAAAATCAGGAATTACCGCAGAGAATATCCAGTAATTCGTGCAAATCTAAACCATCTTTTGCTTCTTTATGAGCCAATTGATAAAACAAGTTATGCATATGGTCTGCAGGGAAGAAATGCAAATAGAGTAGCTGTTAAATTTCAGAGTTACAGGAGGAAAAAAGGTTTTATTTCCACCACATTTCTCATTCTTGTTTTCTTTACCTTGTTGGCTATAACCCTGGCCTAGCCGTGCCCACCAATGCATATGTTTCTATTTAAGACTCTGCATACAATCTAAGAGGTCCCTTGGTTTGAACACTGTGCCTTGCTCAGCTGAGACCATGACACACCTGGATGGGAAGAAGAATGCACATAATCTTGCACTAATCCACATTAGTACCCTCTGCAACAGTGAAAAGTTTCCACACCTGGTGGGAGAGACCATTCCATAATCTCCCAATCTTCAATTCCATAAGGAATGGCTGTTTTTATTAATTTCTCACCAGGATATGAGATACGTATTGACAGATGCTATAAAATAAATTCATCCTCGCTCATCACTCATTGAACTATCACTGAGAATGCACAGGGCATCTGGGGGCCTTTTCTTTGTGATAGATAACACACTCACATCCTCCATGATTGCTTTAATTATCAGTAATAACTACATGTTGCATCACTGAGTCCAGAAGACATGCATTCACATGCACCAAGTCAAATCTGGGGTCTGTTTGAAGTCTTGATGGAATTCCAGGGAAAAATATAAGTGGCCTTGTACCATATTCCATGCATCCTTGTTATGGATTTTATTAGGGCCTAAAGATGTACTAATTTTATATTAAATCATGTGTGCATAACAATAAAAGTATTTGCTTATATGCAAATATCAGCATTTGCTAAGAACAGAAATTTAAACAATCATATCATAACCACCTCACTTACCACAGCAGTCCAGGGAAATGTGGTAGACATACATTGTTATAGAGCTCACAAAAGGAATGAATGGTTGAGGTTTGAAGGGACATCTGGGCATCATCTGCTTCAAACTCCCTGCTCAAGCACCTACAGCAGGTCATCAAGGACCATGGTCAGACAGTTTTTTAATATCTCCAGGGATGGAAACTCCACAGTATTTCTGGGCAACCTTTTTCAGTGCTCATCACCCTCAAGAGCTGAAGAGTTTTCTATGTTCAGATGGCACTGCTTGAGTTTCATGTGTTGTGCCACTGGTATTGCTTCTTGTCCTGTCACTGGGCACCTCTGAAGAGAGCCTGGCTCAGTCCTTCAGATATTTACCAACATTTGATGAGATCCCACTCAAGCTGTGTTTTCTCCAGGCTAAACTGCCCCTGCTCTCTCAGTCTTTCCTCAGAAGAGAGATGCTCCAATCCCTTAATCATCTTCCTGGCCATTCCTTAGACTCTCTCCAGTATCCACCTGTACTGAGGAGCCTGAACTGGACACAGTACTCTGGGTGTGGCCCCAGCAGTGCTGAAGGGAAGAATCATCTCCCTCAACTTGCTGGCAACACTGGCTAATGCAGCCCAGAGTTACCTTTAGCCTTCTTTGCAGCAAGGAGACACATTGGTGGCTCGTGTTCAACTTGGCTTCCACTAGGATCTCCTGATCCCTTTCCAAAAAGATGCAACATATGCTGGGTTGCCCCAGGCATACATCAGTGCATGGGGCTGTTCCTCCCCAGGTGCAGGGATTTTGCACCTCTCCTTGTTGAAATCCATGAAGTTCCTGTCAGCCCATTCCTGCAGCCTGTGAGGTCCCTGTGGAGTGCAGCACCACCCTCTGCTGTACCAGCTCTCCTCCCAGTTTGCCTTTTCAGCTGCTCAGTTTTGTCCTTCATAAGATGATTTCAATGAGGTTATAAAATACCACCATAAAATATACAGATTGTTTTGAAAGTATATCCCCTCTTGTACAGTCAGCACTTGTTTGCTGACTACGATCCACAAAATATTTCCCCCTGCATTTTCTTAGCAGATACCTTAAAGCATAAGCAGTGAAAGGATTGTGACTGCTGGTCTAGGAGAAAAGTACTGAGTTAATGGTGTTACACTGGTCCACAAAGGTGGGGAATTTCTCCTGTCAGTGTTGTGCCCCTCCTGGACCAGTGCAGTAATAAAAAAAGTGAACAAAGTTCTGCCTGTATTCCTCATCCAAAAACATTGTAGTATGTCTCTGGCAAGGCATTCATTCATGATGGGATACCAGTATCACTCTGGTGGTATTTGTAACAGAAAAAGTCTCTCTCTCTCTCTCTGTGATTTGGGCATTACTTATCAAGAAGTATTTCCAAAAGAATACTGCAGGCCACTAATACCTTGCTGGTCAGTACTACCATTACATTATTGTCACTTTAACATCGAAACTGCATCCACAGAAATGGTCCTTACAGGAACATCAAACCCAGATTTATTTTGCCGTGTTTGAATAGTCTGACATTTCCACAGACCAGCACTTCCCATTTGCAAATTCGAGGCTGCTTTCCAAAGGTCTGTACACATCAGAGCTCCCACAGGACAGCAGAGATGACAGGAACCAGCCAAGCCTTGACTAATAGGCTGACACTGCTTTATGGTAGGACACCCTCCAGGTGCTGAAACGCAATGAAGGGAGACTGAAACATTACCAGAGAGAGAGAGAGAATTTTTAGCCTGCCCATTTCTGATGAAGGACTACAGTAGGAACCTTTGTGGATCTACAAATATGCAAGATAAGCAGATCATTTCATCCAGCTTTTGTTACTTTTAAAAATAGACTTATCTATTAATTATTTCATGCTGAATCAACCTGCCAAAATTGTTTTCACCCCACTTATATGACGTATTTCAGCTGTAGGGACGCAATGACACCAAACACTTTTGAAAACATCAATTTATATTTTTATGGATCTGTAAATATATGAGAGATGTTTTCACCGTGATAGATACAAATCATAAAAATGGCCCCAAGGTTCCAGACAGAGATTATATATTTTATCATTTGGTTCCTTTGTGAAGAACAGATATTCAGTTCCTTCCTCAGAAGGACTGAGCTCTTGCTAAATCCAGCCTAGGAGCAAGGTGCCCTCAACATTGGAGCTGTGATTGCTGGGGTCACCCAGCAGTACAAATTTGCTCTGACTCAGATGCGAGCACATGACTGTAGTTCTCTTGTGTTAGTCAGGCACTACAGAGCTGTATTCTCGTGTGCTGGCTCTGTGTCAAGAGATGAGGGGGGCAGAAGATGCACAGAGCTGACTCAACAAAGATTCCTGAACAAGGACCCGGCAGCCGCTCAGCCCACTGCCGTCTGTAGCTGCAGCATTTTGGAGTGGACTTCAGGAACCCTCAACCCAGCTGCAAGCTATTGGCATATCAATAATGCCATTGATTTAATTCACTGCTGGCTTTTGAGAGACAGGGTGTTAGCACCTGCGGAGCAGAAAGCAGTGCCAAAAGGAGGGAGGAGGGGTCACCAGCCTTATGGAAGAGTAGGAGGACCAACCTTCTATAAGCTACCAAAAATAGAGGGATCTGCCAAAAGTGGTTACAAGTAAAATAAGCACTTATATTAGTAACTCATGATGATAGCATTGATATTGTGATTCCCATCCTCCTTTCATGCCTCTCTGGCAATCTAAAGCTGAAAATGTGATTGTTGGTCTGCAAATGGAGAGCTCAAAGTTGCAGTCCCCAGTGACCAGCAATTCTTCTAATGCAGTGATCCAGCTGATGCCTTAAATGGCTACCTAGAAACAGAGACTAGACAGAAATGAGGGAATAAAGGAGGTATTTATTTGAAAGGCCTTCAGATGTACACTCTGGGCTCCAGGGGGTCCTGCCTCAGTGCATCCCAAAATGGATGACAGGTCACGAGTTCTTCACACTTTTATATCAGCATAAATTCACCAAGCAGAACCCAGCCAATGATGGAATTTCCCCAAGCTTTCTCCCCTCTCCCCAAGATGATGGTTTACAGTTCTTGGGCCTAGGACAGTCTGGGTGTCCTTGGAGAGCGAGCTGGAGAGGCTTTGTTATGTCTGTGTGAGCATGAGAGAACAGCACTTAACAAGCTACAGGAAACTTCAGAGTCACACTAGCAGTACAGAATTTGAAAAATATAAAAGTTAAAACCTAAGGCATCAGAGCACTACCACACTGTCTCTTCCAGCTGCACTATTCTCCCACAGGCAGTGTCAAGATTAAGCCTTTGTCCTCTTGTTGCCACCACTGCACCACAACACCTGACTGAAGCCCTGAACTTCCGAAGATGGACACACAGTGTGTGGTCAATATGCCTAAGGATTTCAGTGTCCTGCCCACTCTTAGGCTACCATGAAACAGACTCTTTGTTCATGTCAACAACGCTAATTTCAAGAGAAAGATGAGCACTGATACTGGTGGAGAGGACTGGGACTGGCCTTTCCTTTTTATTCCCCCTTCTCCACAGCACTACTGAGGTGTTTATTACTTTGGTGTCCACCTGCTGACTTGTATAGTGTAAATTTGAACTGAGGCAAGTTTTACAGTTCAACAAATATGAAATATCTCTTGAAGTCACACTTGAGCACATACAAAGTCTGGGAAACATCCTCCAAATGTTATCATAAGTGAAATAAAATGAAATCATAATTCAGTCAGATTCAGCATTAGTCAAATGCAGTGGAAAGTAGTGCTTCCAATGCCTGAATCTGCTGCCCTTTTATTGGTTTTTCTCCTGAAAACTATAAATCCTTAGTCAGATATTCTCTCCTGAACTGCAAAATAGAATGAATAAAATTCAATTTGGCTAGGCAAGAGCAACAGTTACTGAGATCAGAGAGATTTAGAGCAACAGAGTTCTAAAAATCAGCTGTCGTGGCATGACATCATGTCATACAAGAACTGATATTTGGAAGATTAAGTCTGTACTCAGTGGACCTGGATCCTTCAAAAGCATGAAATTACTTAGAAAATTGAGGGGACACATTTTTTGCGGGTACTTAGGTAGTCACTTGTCTACATCATTACACAGCTAAATACCTCTGAAAATGTAATCTTCAGTCACAGTCTCAAAGGAGACAGATTTTTAGAGGTGCACAGATGGCCAGAAGGTTTACAAAGTGCCTAGTTGTTTAGTTCACTATAAAATCAATGAGAGTTAAGGGTCTCATATAAAACCACGCCTAATTAAAAAACAGAGCCCCGTGTCTGGTTAAAATCAGTAAGGTTGGAGCCTTGCAAGCTCTCAGAGCTGCACTTTGGCCTTCCATGAGGCAGTTCCCAGGCAGGAGTGCCTGATCAATGGGAGCAAGGAGGGGAGAGGTGTCAAGCCTGAAGCAGCCTCCAGACACAGCTGGGCTGTCAGGGCAGAGATCTGGCAGCAGCAGGGAACAGAGAGTCCACAGAACACTGACACTAAAATAGGCCAGTCCAGACCTTCACAGAGACACTTCAATCATATCTGCACAGTTTAAAGCAAGCTGTGGGTTTGCTTGGACCATTTGAGAAGGTGTTTTTCTTTAAATAGCAGCTTAGGATGAGAAATGCCACTTGCAATTTAATCACCCTCCTTTAATACAGGCTGGTGCTTTGCAGCTGGATAATTTACCTTGATATTCATTTGGACTTCAAAACACCCAATTCCCATTGCTGTCAATTAGCTGACAATGTCAAGTGTGTGTTGATAGAAGATTTCTGTGTGAGCCTGGCAATATGGCATTTGGGAAATTTCAGTCCTTCACAGCAATTTTAGAATGGGAAGTTACATTCACAGAATCACAGAATGGTTGAGGTTGGAAGGGACCACTGGAGGTCATCTAGCCCAAGGCTCCCTGATCAAGTAGGGTCCTCTGGAACACTGTACTCAGAATTGTGTCCAGGGAGATTTTTAATATCTCCAGGGAAGGGGACTCCTCAGCCTCTTTGGGCACCCTGCTGCAGTGCTCAGCTCCCTCACAGTACAGAATGCCTTCCTCATGTTCAGGTGAACTCTCCATGTTCCAGTTTCCACCTGTTGCCTCTCATCCTATTGCTCAGCACCACCGAGATTGTGAATTTGTCCCTGGATTGAGTTCACTAAACAAAGCAGATGTACATTAGAGTTCACCCGACTTTCTGCTCTCATGGCAATGCAGCTTTCTAAAAGACCCTCAAGATAATTTTCAAACCTTCTTGTTGCAGCTCTGGGTGCAGAGAAGATGCCTGGTTCTCAGAGCACTCAGAAGATTCCATACTTTTTAACACCCATATAAGGCTGGAGGCAGGGTTATAAATGACTGGTACACAGTGATTTTTGATATAAGAAGCAGTAAAATAAACACTGCATATCAAAATGAGACAAAATATGGGAAGGGCCAGTGGCATTTCATTCTTTCTACTGATTTCTTTGCATTTATAATAAAGAGTTACAACCTACTGGTAACAAGATTAAATTAGTGGGCAGAAAGGAATTTGAATCAGACTGTTTTCCTGATATGTCACAGTGAGTTGTGTTCTGCTAATGAGTGCTAACCCTGCAATCAGGTAGACATTCACCTTGAGAAATGAGCAACCTTAATCAGGGCTTTTAAATCAGCCAGAACAGTCAACAGCTAAAATGAAATTGGCTCAAACACAACTGCTTTTCTTTTAAGATATTATTCTTCCTTCCTTACGAGAATGGGAAATAATAGCATAAGTGAAACTTCCTTGTAGCAAAAGGGCAGTTCCAGTCTCTTCCATGTTAGAAATCCTGTCCTGTTACTGAGAAGGGATGTATTGATTGATGCTCAATACAATGTTTCTTCACAGGCTAACTAAAGCCTTTTGTGAAGGTTCCTAATGTGAACTCAATGTGACCTCCATATTTCTAAAGGACATTACCTCACCTGCTGAGTACAAACAGCAAAATAATGGAGAAAATAAATAAGGGGGAAGGGGGGGAAGAAAAAAGAAATATTGTGTGCTGTGCTTTTCTCTAGATTTGAGAATGACAGAAACCTGTGGTCCTTTATCTGAAATATTCTGACAGTAGGAAAAAAACCTGACTACTCTACTTTCTACACAGGGTCAACATTACGAAGAGGAAAAACGGGCTTTGAGCCATGAAATAATTGCACTCAATAATCACTTAATAGAAGCCAAGGTGACGATAGATAAGTTGTCAGAAGACAATGTAAGTATTTAATTATCCAACTCCATTCTTTTTGAGATTATATTCAGAAAAACATTAGGTTTTGCACTTCCCATGAAATCATAGAATAGTTTTTTATGTTTGTATAAAATGTAACTTGTCATTTCAACAGTTAAAATTTACGTTTGTTTGTTTGTTTGTTCCCATCATTTTGTAAACCCAGCTCTCCTTATGCTATGAAGTTGTGGTGAGAGTTTTCATTGATATTTTTTTCTTTATGTCTAGCCTGAAATTGATGAAAAAATATTCCAAGAAATGGCAATATTCCCACATTGATTTTGCCATCAGCACAGCAGACTGATGCAAGCACATGGTCAGAGCTGTTGCAGGGACATGTGTGTGGAGTGAGGACTCATTAGAAGCATTTTAGGCAGAGTGTAGAGCCCTACATTTCCAGCAATTCTTTGATCTTTTGATCTTTGCTCTCCAAAAAAAGCAAGTGAGCTCTGCTAGCAGAAGGTAGGATTGACCCAGCCTGGTCACTCAGCTCACCCCTGCAAGGAGCAGGAGACAGGTTTTCCCCAGTAGTTGTTCATGTGTAACAATTTACCTGTCTCTGTGCGGGACAAAACAAGGAACATCTCTGGTGATTGTCACCCTGCATCTCATTAAACACTGCTGAAAAATGGTGTGAGTACTGCAGCTGGCAACAAGCTCATTAAATCCTTCCTGAGACAAACCTACAAAGACAGCAAAGAGAGGAATATCGCAGGCATTTAGTTCATTATTGGGCCATTCCTTCCACACTTAATAAAAAATTCATCTACAGAAGACATGTTTCCGTTAGCACTTATTTTTCAGCATCTTACATTCAATCTTCCCGTATTTCACATGAACTCCTAATCGTAGCTGGGAGCATTTGATCCCATTAAAATGCCTGCTGATGTGAGTTCTGCCTGTGCAATTAACAGCTTTCCAAAAGAAACAAAAAGTTCCCAATCTGACCCCTTACTTTTATAGAAGTTGAGTTGAAAGAAGAGTTACTTCATAACTCTACCAGCTACAAGTAATGGAGCGTGGTAAATGTCATGGGCTACATTAAGGTTTTGAAAGCACAGGTATACCTCCAGACTAATTCAGCTGAAATCAGTGGAGTTATTTCTGCTTTAAAATACAAGTGGAAAAAAATTGCAGAACTCTCCCTTTAGCGTGCATGCATTTACTTCACAGAGTCAGGTTTGAACCCACATTTGAAGTGTTTTCAATATTCATAGTGGTACTCTGAGCATTAGAATATGGTCCAGAGGCCTCAAATAACAGCACCACTTCTTCAGACTTGAAGGTGGTTCACAGACAAAATTCTGCCCTTGCAGGATTCAAGAAAATTGCATGAAATTGAGTCAGGGGAGGTTTAGGTTGGGTATCAGAGAAAGGTTCTTCACCCAGGGGGTGGTTGGGCACTGGAACAGGCTCTCCAGGGAAGTGGTCACAGCACCAAGCCTGAGAGAGCTCAGGATTGTTTGGATAATGCTCTCAGGCATACAGTGAGACTCTTGAGGATGGTCCTGTGCAGGGCCATTCATGATCCTTGTGGGTCCCTTCCCACTCAGGATAATCTATGATTCTGTGTAGTATCACTGATAAAAGAAAATGTTATATTGCAAATTTTAAAATAAAGACTATGAAAGGAACCACTGGTATTATGCCTAATAAGTAGAGAAGTGATAAACTGAAGAATCCCACAGGGGGAGAACGTTTTTGTCTCAACAATATTTCTTCCTTCAATTCTATTTCCCCTCGCTCTTCTGACAGAAATGTAAAATGATGCTTTTGATACAAGGACGTATTTCAAACTGTGGGGAACACTTGTGGCGTTTGTTGCCAGTTATTGTTCTCATTGCCACAGATGTGGTTTCCATTCAGACAAACACTGAAGGAGAGGAAGTTATTCCTGTCACATGGCTCAGCCCAGCAGGTTGAGAACAAAGTACACGAGGCACATGTAACTCACATGTAATTCTTCTGTAGTAATTTTTAAAGCTGCTAAAAATAAAGTGTCAGAAATGCTTTTTGTACTCTCCATGACAACCGCTGCACAGAAAGAGAGGCACACAGCTTTTGAAGAAAGCATTAGATTCTGGAGAGATACCATTTTTGTGTGCCTGGAAATGCCATATGGGACTCAGGGTACCTGTCTGTGCTGTACATTGAGCAGCAATATATTATGGGTTTAATGTGCGAGCAACATGTCAGAATCACATGCAGGTGCAAGAGATTTTACTTCTAAATTGAATTCTTCGGTTCTTGCTTTTTCAGGAATTAAAATGGAGTGTCATGATATAAAATTTAAGACCCACATAAATGAGTATGTCTCACCAGTACATTTGAGGCAGAAGTGGCCTGTATAAAATCTCACAAAGACACAGAAAAGAAATCACAAAAAAAAATCACAATATAAAATTATCTAAAAGTCCTTGAATACGAAGATGTATGAACGAATGTTCATGGAAAACTATCCCCATCCCTCATAGACTTACAAGAACATCTTGCTGCCTGTTATTACAGAATACCTTAAAATGGTATTTTAAAAGAGAGGTAATTTCTTTTTCACAGAAAATTTCTCTATCATTTTTTAAGAGAATTAATGGAGCCATAAAAATTGGCATACAATAAAATTAACACCAGAGAAAATCCAAATCATATCAAAATCCTACAACTTTTGTCTATAAACACATACTAATTTTTACAGATTAACACAGCCCAGTGCCCATAGGACTTTTATGCTTTGTATTTCTCATCTCTGCCCACATATAAAGTCAACTTCTGAAGCCAAACTTGGTTTTAATGCAACTAGATAAGGAAAAGGAAA
Organism: Vireo altiloquus; assembly: GCA_013396875.1. NCBI lineage: Eukaryota > Metazoa > Chordata > Aves > Passeriformes > Vireonidae > Vireo > Vireo altiloquus. Next base: position 534,619 of record VZRF01007959.1, on the reverse strand, counting down.
AACAACATACAACTCTTACCTTCAGGGACCCAGAGATACTGGTTGAAGGACACAGTTGCACAGTCATGTGTGCTAAATTAAATTTAGGTGAAGGGCAAACCTGTGTGCTGAATTTTCCCATTAAATAGGCTGTGGGAGCAATTCAATATGAAGATAGTGTAAGAAGCTTGCTTAAATTCTCTCCTTCCCTGTGCGGAATTCTCATGGTAATTTCTTGCTCGGTGAAAATATTCTGTTCTGCAGCATCAAATATTTGCAGTGAGATTTAATATATTTCTATAGCTGCATTCTGCAAGACATTAAAGGAACCAGGAACCAGCAAGAAATATCAAAAGGAGAAAGTCTCCCTTTTCAAGAAACCAACACAATGTATATTTCTGTAATGAATTTCTCCCACAATCTCATAAGATTATTTTAGCACTTTCTAAAGTATTATTTTAGTGCTGGTCTGGATAACATTCAGTAAAAATTTTCTTTTTTGCTTAAAAGGTCATGATTTTTTAGCCTTCACAGTACCATGCATGTTAACAGCATAAAATTCAGTTTTTAATGGTAAGTATCCATCTTCTGAAATGCAGATAGCTGTTCTGCTGCAACAGGTCTTAGAAGTTCATTCTTAGTAATTTTATCAGCCTTCACAGGGCAAAGGAGGAAATATCTCTGGGATGTGCAAGAAACACAGCATCTTAATTTGTTTAGAAGTTAAAGAATGCTCCAAATCTCTCCAAGGTGAATTTTGAAAAGATTGATCAGGCATGGGGAAAAGGCTGAAAGCCACAAACCTGTTGCAAACTTTAAAGAAGAGGCTATTTTTTTGTTTGTTTTTCCAGGAGCTCTACAGGAAGGACTGCAATTTAGCTGCTCAGCTGCTCCAGTGCAGCAAGAACTACGACAGGGCACACAAACTTTCAGAGGTAATGTGACCAAACTTCTTGAATACACAAAGATATAAATATTGTCTGGCAAACAGGTTATTTTGCATGTATGAATGCCAGAATTTGTTTGCCCTTAAGGCTTTTATTCCCCCAAACACCCTCCTTTAAGCCACAGAAGGCCTTGTGCACCTGCTGGTGTTCTGTGCAGCCAAGGGAGATGCTGACAAAATCACAGCCAGCGATGGAACTTGGAGGTACTCTCTTCCCCAAAACCTCTCCTATCCAGTAGAATGTGCCTGCACTGATTGCCTGTAAAACAAAGGTTTTGGCAACACTGAAGTGCTGTGAGCTCTAGAATGCAAAATGCTGGGCAGGAGCAGCAGGGTGAGAGCAGGGAAATGACAAGCTACAGGCGTCAGAGATTCTGATATAATCAATTTTCCTCCTGAAGCTATTTTCCAGTCCAGCTAGTTTCCAAACCTGAATTTTAAAATGGACTGACAGAACAAATATCTTTTTCTAAAGAAACCAGAGCACTGAATGATTGATTTCCAAGGTGTAAACTTTAATTAATAATCCTCGCTTCCAAGGAAACGAGGCTTGAGAAACAGGCTCCTTAAAGGGGAGGTAAATATTATTTTAGTGAACAAGACAGTCTCTAAGGGTCCAGGCCCTGCACAATGCAATAGCACCTTCCTGGCATATGTTGCTTCAGTGAAGGTTACAGAGAATATCTTTTCCTTCATCAGTCTCATCAGGTCAGCATTCCCCAAATAGCCTCTCTTGTGCAATTCTGCAATGGAATATTGCAAAATTAAATTTGGAGTGTACAAACCATTTATAAGTCAGTAGATGGCTTCAGAGCATTAAGCAACCCTGTTATAAAAAGATGGAGCAAGAAGGCAATGATTTTCTGAAACAGACAGAACTTCCAAATTAACCATTATCTTGGTCCTGTTATTTTTTCCTGTTAACTGGCTTCCCTTGGCAAATTGTATCCAGGAATTACCATTACATTACTCACACTTGGAAGCACACTACCTTTTATAATTAGGACTTTAAAGGCACTTAGTTGTTAATTTGAAGAGAAGTATCACAAATATGAGATCTCCCCACAATTTCCCAGACTGTCATATACTCAGTTAAATAGACAGTGTCTACCCATAAGTACAAGTATTTATTTATTTAGCAAGTGTGAATATCCTGTCACAGCCAATAAATTCCTTAAAAATGCAAATATTGCCTGATAAACTATTGCATGTTATCCAGAAACCTAAACTGTAGTACAATATAGTAATGTAGCAGCAGTATCATTTTAGTAATTCCAGTTTCCAGTGCAATACCCAGAAAACAATGTTCTTTTAACACATTTCATAATCCTAATAACCTGTATAAAATAGATCAAACAGTGGTGCTAGAGGATACTAAAATAAGGGCTGCCCATACAGCAATTTCACATTACATTGACTGTATTTCTTCATCTCTATGGCAATTTATGCCAGGTCTATTTTACAACCTGTTTATTCAATCTTTGTTGCATCTGTACTTCCTATGACTAATGTTGCTGTCTGCCAGCAGACTGGCAATATGATTTATTTCCAGTGGAAGACATATGAGTTAATTAGCAACATAATGATTAATCCAAAATATCCTGGAAGGTCTGTTGGTTGAAAAACCACCTATCCTACTACAAACAGGAGTGCCATTTCAATACATGCCTTATTTTGAGCACACTGAGGTTTGAGGATTAAACCAGCTTTAAAAACTTCCCAACGAAGCTGAAAGAGGAGCTCCATATCTTATACAATGTGAGACCATGACAAGGTGCAGGCACCTTAAATTTCCTTTGCCAAAAATAAAGGGGAGAGGGACAAGTACAGTTATTTGTAGTATACTCTCCTCTAGAAGAACAAATTTAAAGAGGAAGTGAGATTGCTAAGGTCATAAGGTTAACCACTGATTATTTTGTAAAGAGGAACTTGATTTCTAGTTATAAAAAGAAAGTGCTGAGTAAATCAGAGTTCAGCCAAGCATTGAAGGGATAAATTCCCAAGGGGCATAAATCAACACAGATATCAAAGGAACTATCACAATCACAAACTCAAAACTTATTCCAAACATGAATTCTTTTGATATCCAGCAAGAAATACTGAGAGACAACCTCTCTCATATTGCTGTCTGATCATTGATAGAGGTCTGAAGTGAGCAAGGCAGATAAAATTTGACAGGAAAGCATGCTTGGTGATACCTGAGTAGGCATCACCAAGGAATGTCATCTCTCTCTCTCTTCTGGTCCACATGACAGAATGGCAGGTGAAATCACCATCCACAGCCCTGATCCTGACTTTCTAAAAAAAACCCCTGTATTATTTCTGATGCATAAGAGACTTATTGATTAATTCTGTCACAGGAATCACAATGTGAGTTCAGGTCTTACTGCTTATTTCTGTCAGTATGGAAGGATATGTTGAGGCTTATGTGGATGGTTGATCTGACAAGCAGTGTCTGACTGAAGGGCCAAGGAAGCCAGCTTGATTCACTTCTTCCCAGCACAGGAATAATCCTGTCACAGCAGCCAGTACACTTCTATAAGTGTCAGACAGCTTTTCTGCATCTTCAAACAGCATTGTTTATCAAATGTGATGCTGGAGGGCAGGAGCCAGTTTGGCGTTGGGTTGTAGGCAAGATGAGCTCAAGGAAAGGCAAAAGAAGAACAGAATAGATCTGAACTCTTCCTCCTCCTTCGTCACCCCCACAGAGACCTCTGCACACCCACACTCCAACTGCAAATCACACCCAAGCACAGAGTCTGGAAAGTGCTGCTGTAGGCTGTAATTCCCTACCTGCCTTTATTAAGATTGTTGTTTACTACATACTTTATTTACATCAGTAAAGTAAAACTGGAAGTGCTGGGTTAATAGCTGGACTCAATGAGCGTAGAGGCCTTCTCTGACCTGAGAAATTCTATGATCATTTCTATCCAACCTGAATTAATTTGGAAGGAAACATTTCAGTTTCACAGTGTTATCTGTGAGGGAAAGCAGATGAAGATACACAAATGCTAAGCAAACAAATGAAAATCATTTGATTACATTTGCTTCCAGATATGCACAAAGATTGTGCCCATCACATTAGCCAAAGAACCATGCATAGTGAGCTATGTAATGTCATAAACAGCACTCATCTGACACCTCTATTGACATCTACCCTTTTCTCCTTTCTCCTTGCCTTTCTTTTATGTTGCAGTTGCCAACTGACTTTCAGGAAAGAGTCAGCATCCACTTGGAGAAACACGGGTGCAGCCTTTCTGTCCCCTTGTGCCACACTTCTTACGCTGACACCATTCCCACTTGCGTCATTGCCAAAGTACTGGAAAAACCAGACCCCAACAGCCTGTCCTCCCACTTGTCAAGCCCATCTACAAGGGATCTCAATTTTCAGGACTCTGCTGGAAAAGTTGGACAAAGACCCCAGTACAAGTCCGACATCTACTGCAGTGACACGGCCCTTTACTGCCCCGAGGAGAGGAGGAGGGAGAGGCGGCCAAGTGTGGACACGCAAGTGAAAGACGTGGGGTTCCTGCGGTCCCAAAACTCCACGGACAGCACTGTCGAAGAAGACGGTTTCCATTCCAGCTTCTCCCATGAAGCCTTCCCAGAGTACATCACCTCTCTGCCAACCTCCAGCTCCTACTCCAGCTTCAGCGTCACGTCCGAGGAGAAGGAGAATGCCCAAGCCAACACTTTGACAGCCTCCCAGCAAGCGATCTACATGAGCAACCGAGACGAGCTGTTTGAGAGGAAGTCACCTGCGGGTTACGAGCATCAGGGGAGCCCCAGGTTTGCCAAGCCCAAACCCGCGCAGCACATGGAGCTTGCTGACGACAACGAGAACTCACCCACTTTTACCAGGACTCTGCCTCCATATGCAAACGAACCTTTTCACTTCTCAGCCATAACACCACAGCAGGCTTTAGCGAACCAGAAAATGAGAAACGAGTGCAGGAGCACCCACCTTTCAGAAGAGGACTTGCCGGGGCGATGGAGGCAGCTGAGCGTGGAGGACATTGGAGCGTACTCCTACAGGAACACTGGCAGGCTGTCGCCCTGCAGTTTCTCTGAGCAGTACTACAGCAGCCCCATCAAGAAGGCGGAAAGTCGAACAAGCCCCATCTATGCTAGCTACAAAGCAGACAGCTGCTCGGAGGGAGACGACATCTGCCAAAGCAGACTTGTGGATTCTTGCTTCCTGAGAACAGAAAGTGGCCTGAACATTGACATCAGCACAAGCTGTAAACAGGACAAATTGCCCACTTACAAAACAAAAGAATCAAGAGACCAAAAAACCGAAAGGATCACTGTCCAGTTATGCAGTAGCAAAAACATCGAAAATAGCCCGGTATTGAAAAGAGAATATGTGGACGTGAGCCCCAACAGCTCAGCGGAGTCACTCAATCAGAGTTCAGTGGAGGCTTCAGAAATCCACCAGTCTTCCATGGATCAAGGAAGCCATTCGGGTATTCACAGCAAACAGCAGCAGTTTCAGCGGACTGGGAGCACTGGTCTGAGTCGGAAGGACAGCCTTACGAAAGCACAGTTATACGGAACCCTTCTGAACTAGGCTTCTCCCCAAATGGCAATAAGACAGCAAACAAAAGGAAGAAAAGAGCATTTGATACTTCTAGTGAACAATAAGGTTCTAAGAAACAGGATTATTATAAAATATATATTCATAATGGTACTATATGTTTAAAACAAAATCTCTTCAAAAACGTTATACAGCACTTTTCACTTGACATCCTTTCCACATGGGAGACCGTCCCCTCCCCTCTTTTATAAACCTGAAATATTTTTATAAACAAAAGTGTATTTATTAGATTATCGTAAGCTATTTGAGCAGAATTCTTTTCCCTTCAGGCAGGTTTCTTATTTATTTTTGTGCATGAGGCCATCTGTGCCTAAATTCTTGGAGGAAAAGGGTAAAATCATGATGGCAGTGACAAAAAAAAAATAAACCCACCTGATAAAATACCATTAAATGTCATGTGAAATCAGAACAAACAAGAGCGGTGAATTTGAAGTATATTTTTTAACAAGAATGGAATTGTATCTTAAGTTATTTCATACAAATGTATTTATGAGTGACTGATGTATGCACAAAGTGATACTAATATTTTGTTCTTTTAATCCACTGTGTTTCTGCTTTCCTATTTTTCCTTGTATACTACCTCAAAAGTAATTGAGGGTTTCTTTGTCACATTTTCTGTAGGCTTGCATTTATATTGCCTAAAATGCATGCAGTGTCATAATTAATACTGTATTTTGCATAACTTAATAAAAGACACCAGTGGATATATTTTGGGATTGTTTTTCCCTTCATTCAATAGAACATGGAATTGTTCTGAGGGGCATCAGTCTAGCAAAATTTAATGACTAAAGCTCCTGAACTGGATTGCTTTCTAAAGGAGTATCTTTTTCTCTCTAAGCACCAGAGGAAACTGGTTCACAGCCCATGGCCTCTGGGTGTGGGAGGATGACTTCTCATCAGCCTGTTGAAAGTAAGCAAGGAAAAAATATTTATCCACAGTCTTGAGTTCACTAGACAGAGTTCTGCACACTGAAAGAAAACAGAATTCTTCTTGAAAACCGGTGATGTAAGCTCCTCCTCTCTCACTCACATACTTGACACAATCTCTTATGTCTTTAGGACTGTTACATTCCACAGTTGCCCTTTCTTCATACGTACTTGGTATTTCTAACAGTGATTTTTCTAAAGCCTAAGGAAAGTCTGGCTGTCTGTAGCCTTTACCCCTGAGTCCAAGATGTATTTTTGCCTGTACTTTTGGCATTTCCTCCATCGATTTTTCTGTTTCTCACCTCTTCACCATTATGGAGTGTACAACAGGGACAGGAGGAAAAGGGAGAGAGCAAAAGGAGATGAGGAGAAAAACAAAAAGGAGAGAAAGGGAAATCCTGTGGATTTTCTTCCTGGCTTCACTATTCCTGCTCAGTAAGAGGTAGAAAACAGCACTAAATATTTAATAATTACTTTAAGTCGTGTTCATATATCCTATACTTAAAATACTGACTCTTGACAGCTCATGTATGGGGGAAGCCCTTGCTTAGTGCAATATGTGGTAGTAATCAGTGAGATCGCTGTGGAAACATAATCTAGCTCCTCGTAAAGCTAAAATAATGATCTATTAAAGACCTATTAAGAAAATACACCTTTTCTGGTGATTCTCTGAAAGCAGTTACCTGGCAACTAACTCTGAACCAGGACTACAGAATTGTTCATTTCCCACATAAACATCTTCCATCATGAGGCCACAGATTCAATACATTTGGCATTAATATCTCCCCTTGCTCTCCATTTTCTTCACGGATAATACAAAAATTTCACCATTACTGATGTGTGCAAGTACTTGCTGTGCTGTTTGATTGGGCACCAGGTCCCTGCACTTCCTCCAGGGTCTGTTGCAGCACCATGGAGAGCAATTGTAGCAAATAATATCACACAGGTAAGGCGTAAGATAGCTCCAAAGTGGTGCTCATTTCAGTACAGAAGCTGTCGCAGCCCTTGTGGTTTCACACTCCCAAACTTGCTCACAGTGAGTGCGAGAGGTAGGGCAGGCTGCAAATAGTTCCATGAAGTCGATAATAAACACATTACAATGAGGTTTCCAAAGGCCAAGAGCTCCTTATGGCAGGATGTGACCTGCAGTAAATTGACTTGGAGATCCAGAAGAGCTGTTACTTCCCCTTCGAAACACCAAGACAGAAAACAGAAGGGAAAAAATCCTCACTGTTGACTCATTCACGTGTGTAAAATTTAGACAATCCCTAAGGTAAGGCATTCGTTTCTCTGGTACATGAATATAAGGATTTGTATGGAAGAGGTGAAAATTAACTGTTATCTCACCAAAGAAAATATGTAAGCTACGGAACAGTAAATTGTCTAATTTATGAACTGGAACACAGTGTCAGACTAATCCTTTTATAATATTGTTCATTATTTGACCTAAAGTGCTATTCTGGCAATTACACAAAATTATATTTCTGCTAGATATTATATCTCTGATTATTTAATATCCTATTCTATTATATTCTTTCACACTACTGCAGTTTCAAAGTCTGCTTCTATGCTTCACTTGACTCTTTTTCTCAGTTTGTGTGCAATAATACATAGATTAAAACCAGCATTTTCAGTCAATTAATACTGGGGGTTTTTTTGTAAAATAGCCTATAACCTTGTAAAATTTTTCTGTAATTAATTCTGTTACAGAACAATATACTACCCTGTAATTAACTTCAACCAAATCAATCAAAATGGCTATAAAATTTTTCAGCTTTAATGTGTTGATTTAAATTTCTCCTTAATTAGAAAAACTGACAATAAGTTTGCTAATTTTCTATGGACATGAGAAAAATTTTTAATAATTCACCAAGATTTTCTCAGATATATAGATATACTATGGTTTGATTTAATTTTTCCAAAGAAAAACAACTTTGAAAGATTATAATAAAGGATTTAGTCCTGGGATTTTGGCATTAATTTTGTCGCATTCAGTTTAGATTTATTGAGACATCCACAGAGAGAGATGTGAGGCATAAGGCCAGAATGATGATAGGTGTTTTCACAATAGATTAAAATATTTTTTTTGTACTAGTTAGTGTCTTAATTTTTTTCTTGCCTTCAGTTTTCACACCAGGAGAAAGTAATCCAAAAAAATCATGATGAGTTTTGCACTGCGTCATTGGAGATATTTAAAACAGCCTACAGAGTTCTTTGGTGCCATCAGTCTCTTTGTACAGACTTACAGTCACTGAGATTTTAGGAGATTGGACCTTGTTAAAAAGACAAAGGCAGAGAATAAGCTTTAACCCAGATGAAAGGGGCAGTAGGTCTGTCTGCCACGTTCCTCAGAGCACCTACCTTCTGTAGGACATTTCTGATAGAGAACAGCTAACACATCCTTCTCAGAAGAGCTGACTTCCCTTTTTCATTCAAATAGATGTGATTTGATAAACTTTACTCTTATGTTCATTTAATGACAAATGTCTCCAGAAATGCAAAACAGATCTTCAGCCAAAGTGCCACGGACTGAGTGTGGCTGAGAATTTGCTATGAAATACCTTTTCCCAAGGACAAAAATGTCCAATTTTCTCTTAAGCATTATAAGAATGTCAAGGTGTTTCCATGCTGAAACAAAAGCTACATCAAATTCCGTATTCAGGGTTTGTAGGTAACTATGGCAGGAATTTTGATTTGATTAATTATTTCATTTGCCATAAGTAAGAACAGAAAGGGTGAGTAAAAGGAGCGGCAAGTCCCCAACAGCACAGTGAAGCAGAAGATGAAAAATGTCATTTTAATCAATGAAAATCGTAAGCAGAATGTAGATGACACAGAACACTGATCAGGGGAAAACAAAAGGGGCTGAAAGAAATCAGAGTGAAGCATATTGAATCACATATCAAAACAGACAAGTTTACCAAAATGCTACTAGGGATATGGGATACAATTCACCAGGAATAACAGAGAAAAACTATTATGAAATCATGGAAAGCAAATGCATTTTTCAGATATTTTCTCACTCCAAATTAAGCTTAAACAAAGGAACATAATCTCAATAATTATGGATCATGCAGTTCCCTTTTTTTAAACTTTTTAGAAGTCTAGAAACAGCTAAAATTTTTAAGCTTAAATCATGGCAAGCCATAATATAAGTAATTTTCAACTCAAGAGTTTCTAACTTCTTCATCCAAACTAGAAAATTAATCAAACCAGAACTTTCCCCTTCCAGCATTTTAATTAAAAAGAATGTTCACTCTGTAATCTATCATAGAGCATGATGATGCAGCTACTTAGATTAATTTCCCCTTGTTTAATTTTAAAATACTAATTGGCATGCTTTGGACTTTTTTTTAAAATTCTTATCCCCCATTCATGTTTGCTACCGTGTAATCTTTACAGACTATTACTATATGTCTCCTTAAATATTGCTTAAATTGTGTAAATGTAGTCGTCTCGGATTTTTTTCTTGGAAGACACTCCTTTCAGGATGCCAACTGCTTCCTATTCTCTTTAAGGAACCACACCTTTCTACTGCTGAATACCACAACATTTTAATATGAAGAGTGAGCTGTTCAACCCCCCTGTACAAAAGTGCAGTACAAGGAGAGGAGAGGACTACACAGATTAGAGCAGCTTCTAATGACCATACACGCTGATCTGTACACATTAAATCATGGCATGTTGTCTATATCGTCCTGTATCAACATTACCAGAAGTTTTTCATTGTTTTCCCAATCTTTCCTCCATGTCTTTGAAAACAAACTTCATTGTTAAGAAACAACTCTGGCTATTCAGTCATTCTCTAACAGTCTGTCATTCATTCCAGCTCCTCTCACATTATTTACCCCTTCGTATTTTCTTTTTACTGTATTTTAGTAACTGAGAGGGTTTGTTCAGCTGCAGTTAAAAAGAATAATTTGAATATTCATGCAATGAAAGGTTTTGCTGCTTTTGTACTTCACAAGGTCTTGGACAGCAGCTTAATGTGCAGTGCACCAAAGTTTTGGAAGGCTGTGGTTCCAAGCCCCTGAGCTCTCTCCTCCCCAGGCTCCTGCAGCCCCTGTGCTGCAGAGAAGGGTGCTCTGCTTGCTGCCAATGGAGCTCCTTAAGGATGTTGTCTGCCCCATACCCCACACCTGTGGGGAATGGTAAAGCCCTTCCCACCTGCCCCTGCCGAGGCAAGGATCATCCCTGCACACTGCTACTCTATCCCAGAGTAGGGAGGACTTCATCTGCAAGAGCCAAAACAAGATGCATCAATACAAGATGCAGCTGTTGGAAAATATCCCTGATGGGAGTTAAATGCCTCCTAAACAACACACCCATCACAATACATATACACTAATACTCTAACTGGGATTATTCAGAAAAATTCTAATTTTTGAAGTCAGCTCTAATGAATGAATATTTAAATATATTCACCCATCTCAATATCTCCTTTGGAATTTATGAGTCAGAGCAGACATGCACAAGCTGCAGAGCCACAGGAGTATTTACTACACCCAGCCAAGCAATGACAGCTCTATGATTTAGAAGAAGAGAAACAGCAGCAAGTCCCAGAATAATTAAATTTGTAATGTCAATGTCAGCCAGCATCCTTTACCTTTCCAGGTCTTCACAGGTGACATTGTAAAACAGATCACAAGGAATAAAAGCATCCTCAGCACACAACGGTTATAAATTTCAGCAGGGTCCCACTCAAGAGGCTTTTTGTTAAAGTAGAGCTTTTATTGTTACAGTAGAATTCCTCTCAGTCTGGAGACCAGCTGTGTAGAATTCCTCTCAGCCTGGAGACCAGGGTGACATGAGGAGGAAGACCTACACTGGAAGTCCAGACAACATAGAACCTCTCACCTCAAGAAACCACTGTGCCAGCGACCTGAGGAAGTGGGAACAACAGCAACAGCACTTCTAACTGATAAATTACTAGTGTTGACTCTGGAGGGATTATTTTTGGCAGGGAGATAAATCCAGGCTTATGTTCACTTGACTTAAATTTGATGATTTACATCAATGGACCTTCAGTAGTTCATAGTCTTTATCTGCCGCAAATGAGGGAAATGCTCTTATCCCTAAAACCTGGGAGTTACACTAAGATGACATGCCTAATCCCAGAGAGATAGTAAGGAGCTAGCTATTTTAGTTTTAGCAGATTTTAGGCTCTTGGCCTTTTGCTTATGTTATGTTATAACTTGAGAAATAGATAAAGAACGAAAGCTCAAGTTCTCAAGATCAGCCTTAGCACAGGAACTGAATCATCGTTTTCTGATTCATCTCCACTTACCTGTGCTTAGAGAGTCCACAACAGCCTGAAGGTGAGAAAGGAAAGACCTGACAATGGAAGAAAGAAAATTCAGAAATTAATCTGTGCAAACAAACTATTAAAAGGCAAAATTATTTCTAGGACAGTCATGCTTATCTACAATAAAACTGGTTTTTTTCCATATTTTACCCAGAGAATACGTAGATTGCCAGAAAAAATATGTAACTGAGCTGAGAACTTGCATCTTGCTGTTTTGAACCAACTTGGATTTTCCTGACAAGCTGCAAGGATAGATAAGGGAATGGAGGCAGAGCAAGGATGATTGCTCTGTCAGCACAAAATGCAGTAAAACATTCCAGTCACAACATTTACTGTATTCCCCTGATCTTTAGGGTACATTATAAAAAAGTCCCAGGAAAAGGCTTTTAGAAAGACAGACTATTTTCTTTCAGTCTTATTTTGGCTTTTTTCCCCACCTCTTCTTAAAGAGAAAAGAAATCTTGTTTTTCAAGCAGCAAAATGGGGTTTTTTGATATGGGGATTTTTGCTAGAGCTGTCAGTCCTGCCTATAAAGACCTGACTTGTGTCAGTAGGGAAAAACAATCCTGAAACTAAATCAGTTTAACAGAATAACATTTGCTACTCAGAGAACTGGTCTAATTGAAAAGAATTTCAGTAAACAGCTCATTACTGAGATTGCAGAGCCCAGAAAGCCAAGGTGTGGGAACACAACAAATCCAGCAGAGTCATACTTTGCAAAGACCCTGAACAAGTATTTTATTTAAATAGGGTTGGACTGCCTTCTACTTTTCTTTCATTCTCTATTGATGATGAAGATGAAATGCACTTTTTGGCACTCTAGATGACACCAATTAAACTTGATTTCTTGCTTCAGCTCATAATTCCACTTGTCTCTGACTTCTGAGACTACTTTGTTTTGAGCTTTAAATTTCCACTTTGTTTAGAGAGAAAGTGTTGCTCCCACTCAAGAAACCTAACTTTCATCTCATGAAAATGCACACACAACTCCCAAGCCCTACCAAACAGGTAATTTGTCCAACATTTGTATTTTATCCTTATAAAAAGTTACGATAATTTTTCAATCTTTTTATCCTTTAAGCTTATGAAGGATGGATTGTCTCTCATTACTTGATTATACAGTACTTGACATAACAGTCTCTTGATTATAATTGCATAGGCCATGCATATTGCATTACCTGCCTACCATTACCAAATACCATGCCTTCTTATCCTTAGCATTTTTTTCCCCTTTGGATGTGAATTCTAGCATTTGCTATTCACAGGTCAGTCCCTGGGCTACACCACCTCACCTCACACCTATGCATGCCTCATACAGAGAAATCAGGGGGGCTATTTGGACTAAGTCCATTATCCTGGGCTCTCCCTTTCCCTTGCTAGGCCTTTCTCCTTGCAAAGCTTCTTAAACAGAAAGAGCAGAACTCTCAGTATACAGCATTTGGAGATTACTACAGAACAGCTGAGCTCCACCTCACTTTTCCACAGGCACTAACACTGCATGTATTATATTTCTTAACACTCTGCAGTTTATATTTATACTTGCTTGCAAGCCAAAAGCTATTTATCAATCCACCACCCTGGCCACAAACTTCCTTGGCACACTTGCATGATTCCATTAGTGCCATCCACACTAGCTAGACATTGATACTTAGGAATTGCTCTAGATGTTCTCCTGCTGAGTGGATAAAACTTCACGCTGCTGTTGAAAGAAATAGCTTTTACCGGAGAAAAATAACCCAAACAAACAACAAAACAGGGAATACTTCAAAGAAGCAAGGCTGCTCAGAGAGCCCATTGGACTGGGCTGGTACAGCTGGCAAGGAGGTGATAAGGAAGTACCCCACTCTGAGAAAGGTTTTCCACTCCATTGCAGAGCACTCACTCGCTGCAGGAGCTGCACAGCTCGGAAGAGCCCAGGAGAAGTCTCGAGACTGCAACATCACTGGCACAGAGCAACCAGCAAAGTCTCTCAGCTACTCTTTCAGAGGCTGGTGACAGATTTTGATCACTTTTGAATACAGAACAAGTCTCAGATGATGCCTTTAAGGCTCTCAGTTGCTGTACAGATGCTGTAGTCGTAGTTGTATCCACACAGAAACATTTCCTCTTTACATCAGTGATGGGGATTCCATGGGCTGTCCGGGCAGGTTGTGAAATTCGCGGCATGCATAGTGCAAGGACAGTTGTGAATACTTGGTGGGGGTGGGAGGAGGCAAAAAGTGAGGCAGGAACACAAAAGAGAGAGAGAGGCATCTCTCCATTTCATTCTTGGGGTACACAATCCTAGCCTAACATTGCACAGTGACAAACAACAAACAGAATGAAGTGAGACCCATCAGAAAATAAGGAAGAAACAGTAACTAAGCTTGGGAACCTCCCAGACCCTCAGGATCCAGGCTACAGTCATCTTTGCCATTATTCTTGCTGAGTCTTCTGCCTGTTGTCCAAGAAATAGAGACTGGAAATCAGGAGAGGATTCTGTTTTCCTGCAGGCTCACAGGGCAGACCTGGGAAAATCACAGTGCCCCCTGATGTTGCAGAACCACACCTGCAGAGCAGGCAGCAGGGCAGCAACTCCTCAGAAATGTACAACAATGATGAAAAAAACATATGGCATAGCTTGACTTACCTGTCAGAATTTTTCCTATTTAATGGTGGTGTCAGAGTCAGGTTTCTCCCTCATTGTGCTGGCTGAATCAATCAATTTTTCTCTCCTTCAGCCCTATGTGTGTCAGGCAGGAGCTACCCACTGCATTCAAATGTTATCATTTCAACATTCATCAGCATTTTCTCTCCTCCCTGGGCACTAGTGAAAGTTTTCATGTCACAGTTTATTTACAGTACATTCAATTCATGCCTCTAGCCATTCTAGAGACTTCCCAAACACCAAGTCTTATAAAGGCTTTAGGGCTCATTTTAAACCTACTGAAGACACACAGACTGTGCTCTCTGGCTGTAGAATGTCATATTTAATTGCCTTACACATTTGAATCACATTAAAATTATTCAAGAATTTAGAAAAATTAGAATACAAACTCTAGATAAAATACTGATCTTGCTCCTTGTCAGCATAACCCTCCCAGCAGCTACAATGACCTGTTCTGAATTCTATTTAATGAATGATTTTCCATTGGACTGCTGTGTTGGGATTGTTTGCCTAGAAAAATAGCAGAGGCTTTTGCTGGGCTAGTCACTTATCTTTGCATGTGTGCCCACATCTTTAGTAGGAGGAAGTTATTTATCACCATATAGTTTGCACATGTATATGTATTGTTCCAAATATTTATATTATACACATATATTATTATATAATTGCATTATGACAATTTTGTTTCCATTGAAAACATTTTATTAGCAATTTAGATGTTTCAGTCCTGCAGCAAGAGCATTTTTTCTGAAACCTGAGAGGTGCGTTTTCTGCATTGTAAAAGCAAAGTATACACTTCCAGCCCAGCCACAGAAGAGACATTAAATTCAGACTGCTAACACACAAATAAAAGCCTAATTTAGAGACAGAAAATAATCAGTACAGAAAACTGTACAATAACAGTACAGTGGGAAACAAATGCATCTGTTAAGCAGTGTAACTCCTTGAAAGATGAGGAACTGGCTCCCCTGGATGCTGCTTTCCTTGCAGGAGGCACTCCTCCCTCAGACAGTTGCAGCCCACAGCAGAGATGTCATTATATCAGGCTGATACCCAATGTGTTCCGCCTCCTGGAATATGAGATCTGCTTTTATTTTCCTCTTCATAACATAGGTTCAAGGCAACCTATTAGCTCTATTGCAGCTAAGTGTTCAAAACACTTCCTGAAAACAGTACTGCAATAAAAGTATACAGCAGTTTGCTTTCCTTCTCCAAACAGTACCTTTTCTTTCTGCTTCGCAGCATTTCTGCAGAGGGACAGTTTTGCCACAGGCTTAGATGCATCTTGGTTAAAGGTGTGTAAATAAACACCTCACCATGAGCATGTGCCTTGGGACCATGTAGATCACAGAAACAGTGGTGATGATGTCCAGGTTTCAGCACAAGAAAGACATGGACCTGTTGAATTGGATCCAGAGGACAGCCATGGACATTATCCAAGGGCTGGAGCCCCTGAGGAAAGGTTGAGAAAGCAGGAATTGCGCAGATTGGAGAAGAGAAGGCTCCATGGAGATCTGTGAGACCCTCCAGTACCTAGAGGGGTCTTATAAAAGAGAGGGAGAACGACTTTTACACAGTGATAGGACAAAGAACAAGGGTTTTAAACTAAAAGAAGAGAGATTTAGATTACCTATTGGGAAGAAATTCTTTACTGTGAGGGTGGTGAGGCACTGGAACAGGTTGCTCAGAGAAGCTGTGGATGCCCCTTCCCTGGAAGCGTTCAAGGCCAGGCTGGATGGGGCCTTGAGCAACCTGGTCTGGTGGAAAGTGTCCCTGCCCATGGCAGGGGACTGGGACTGGATGGGCTTTAAGGTCCCTTCCAACCCAAGCCTTGCTAAGATTCTCCAAAACCTTGTAAGAACAATTTCCAAAGTAAGCTTGAGAAATTCCATGCAAATGCAGCAGAGAGACTTTCAATTACAATCACTTGTGTCCAGCCCAGCGGAGGCTCTCTCCTTTAGCTTTCACAAGGGTATTTCAGCTGCCTGATGATGCAGAGGGCTGTGCACTCAAACCTTCTCCTCTGGTTCCCCCTTCCCTCTGCACAGTGGCAAGGAGCCCTGTGAGAGCTGTCCAGGCACTGCACATTGCTCAGACAGAGCTGGCTCTGCTGTGGAGAGGACACTGCTCTGCCACACAGCCTTCCAGCACATGGGACCTGAAACAAAACCCCACATCTGGGAAGCTACAGAGACAAGTGGCAAATGCATTATGCTTTTCTCACCCTGAGGGCTTCTCCTGTGAAGTGGCATTCTGTGGCAAGTCTTCAGGACCTCTTATTCTATAATCAATCCAATAAAATAATACTTTTTTTTTACCTTTACAGTGTGTTACAGGGATAATGCAGAAGAGGTTCAAGCCTACCTTCTATGTCCTAGATGCACCAATAGGTAATAGAGGTATTAAAGAGAAACCAAGTTTTATCATCTCACTGGTTGCACATGTCATAACACTAGAAAATGTTCCTAAAAAGCTGCCTGGATGATGGAAATTTTCTGGAAAACTAGGCACCACACCTATATGAACATAAAATAATGTGTTACATGTATGCCTTCTTTACAAAGTAGCCTCATGTTATTTCACTGATGGGAGATCCTATCCCAAACAGAGGGATCAGTGAGGCCACTGTTGTGTTGATATGTACTTATCAACATTCCAGCCACAAATACTTCCACCACACTTCAGCATTTTCTCTATCAGCCAGAAAAAACTGATGGCTGAAAATCTCCCAGCTTCAGGTTTCTATATAGTTGTGCCCATGAAGGGAATGGTGCATCACAGGCATTCAAAGATGTCCTGAGTCTCTGCTCTGAGGAGCAACTGAGGAATGACAAACACAGAAACAACAGAAGCAGCAGAGGGGGAAAAAATTCAAGGAAACATGAGGCAATTTAAAGCAATTCTTGAGATGTGTTGCAAAAATTATATTTAAAAGCAGAAAGATGAGGCTTGTGTAGGATGTTGTGAGGTTCTGCACAGTGAGGTTCTGTGGAAGCCTTTACTGGAATTCCTGCACACTTACAGGGACTTCATGGATGGGACTGTGTCCTGTGGGAATGTAAAAATAAATCATCCAGATAACATCAAAACACTTCAAATATAACTAATCGTCATGAATTTTTCTCCCAGAGATTCAGGGTGGTACATGCTCAAAAGGAAATGATTGTAGAATTTGAAATGTAAGGATTCAGAGAGAAAATTAATGTCTAATTATGAATGCTAAAAATAAAAACAGAGCTACAAGATTCAGGAGCAAATGATGAAGCATAACTTCTTATGTTATGAAGAAAAATAACATCTCTTTAGAAAATACCTGAAGAGTCCATTGATACTTTTTCTATAATTTACTCAAACTACTGCCAAAATTTTCCTCTGAAAAGTTCTCTCATGAAGCTATGTCGTATTTGCTTATACAGCTGCCACCTTTCAAGAAGACCTCAGGTTCAGGAATAATTAATGCAAAACTAAATGCAAGTTTATTAAACTAGAGGAGTTTGGTGAAAAGCTAAGTACAGCTAGGCTTCCTAACTCAAATTAAAATGGTATGATCAGATCTCAGTGCAGATTATGAAGCATACAATTTCTCTGAAATTACTCCCTTGACAGACACCTAAGTAAAAGGCAGTTTAAAGCACAACGAAAAGGTCATTATCCTCATATTTTAGGACTGCAGTTCCCAAGGGAATGCTTAAACATCCTTTAAAATAAATGGAAAATGGGAGGGTAGAGAATAGGGGGAGGAAAGGAGGCTTAGGGCTCCCTGTTACGTGTTCCTGCAGCAACGTAACGTGAAGAGTAAAGCAATCTCCATAGTGCCAAGGCCCAGACCCACCAAACAGACACACTGCACCAGAAAAGTAAGAGTTTTCTTTGGTGGAACATCAAGTTCAGGGGCCACTTCACATGTCAAGTATTTCACAGAATCACAGAGTCACAGAATTGTCTGAGTTGGAAGGGATCCATCATGACCATCGAGCCCAGCTCCTGGCAGGACACGAGAGTCACACCATGGGCCCGAGAGCATTGTCCAGACACTCCTTGAGCTCTGTCAGGCTCAGTGCTGTGACCACTTCCCTGGGGAGTCTGTTCCAGTGCTTGACCACCCTCCAGATGAAGAACCTTTTCCTGATATCTAAACTAAGCCTCCCCTGACTCATTTCTATGAGCACATCCTCATTTGAATGCAGGATTTTGTATGAAAGACCCATAAGTATAGGCCAAAATGAAAGAATTTAAGCCCAGGTCCGAGTAACACTTTTCTTTTGTAAGAAAAAGGACACATTTTCTGTTACTCCAATGGATTTAGTTCAATAGCACCAAAGACAACATTCAACTTATTATAAGCAACTGGAAAAGTAAGAAGAGACATTTCTTATTTCCTCAGAGAAACCTTGTCAAACTTGCAAACCTCCCTCTCTCTGAAGGGCATTCAAACTGCACCAAATAACAAATATCCCCAAAGACGCATAATTAATGTGGTAGTTCAGTTACTATGCTGAAAAACAAGGAAAATATTGTACACATCATTAATAAAGAGATAATTTAAAATTGCACTTCTGAAGTAGAGACTAGAGGTCCAATGTAAATTATATCAGATTCTGGAGTCCCAAAAGCATTGTCTTTATTTTAATAATGACCCATTGTCTCCTCTGCCTTCTCTGTAAAACTCTCCAAATGCCAATTATCTAAGGAAGTACACAGCTTCTCAGGTGAATTTTGCAATTCACCTTTTGCTAAAGCAGCCATGACCAGACTGCTCTGGCAGTGCCAGAATTACTAACTGAACACTAAAGTGCTGAGAGGTTGTCCTGCAAGCACAGACACAAATTACAGCAAATTTATGTTGGTTTTTATAAATAGGTGCAGTACAGGCCAAAGAAAAGCTCTTGGCTGTGGCTAGCACTGCAATGCAGCCTAAGTTACACAGACAGGAGGCAAGTTTATCAGCTAGAGGCTGTCCCAGTCCCACCTTGCAGCTTCACAGCTCTGGCAAGACCACAGTGCAGCAAGGTTTGCCCATCTGAACAGGACCATGAAGTTACCCCTAGATGGTAACTGGAGACTTTGATACGTGGAGGCTCTGCTCAGGTGACTCCACATCCCAGCCAGGCTGCTGCCCAGGGCAGTGCTCAGATGGCAGGTCCCTTCCCAGCTTCACCAACTTCAGCTGGCACAGCCCCAGCCCATGAAAGCTTCTCAAACAGCCACCCTCATGGCCAAGGGCACGACTGCTCCTTCACAGCTAACACTGCTCACAAAATCTCCACATCTTCCCAGAACTAGATCCTCCCACTCCTTTTATTCATGTCTCACATTTCCCCTCATTTTTAGGGCCAGGTTCCTTTCCCTGACACAGCTGTGCTCTCTACACCTCTGTGAGCACTGCTAAACCCTTCACATCTCCTCCTCAAGCTCCGTGATCAGCAGCATCCATTCCTCCCTGCTCTCATCTCACCTTCCTTGCTTATCTTCTCTTACACCATTTTTCACCTGACATTCACACTCATTTTCCAAGCACTTTCTCCCTTTTCCTCCTAAGCTCCTACTGTGGTACAAAGCTTTCAGATTGTGCTGCCAGCCTTCGTCCCACTCCAGGAAAAAAAGTCACACGTGCTCCATGCAAGTGCTACATAAAAGCACTGCAGAACTGAGTCTTGGACTATGGGATGTGGGGGGCTTGCTGTTAGTCTTTGATGAGGAAATGGCTCCTGGTTAAAAAATAATTGGAATTTCTGTATACATTCAGATCTGGGCATATCACACTTCCTTATGAAGAGTATGCAATCACATATTATGATTCTTTTATTATTCTGTTTGTTAAATAAATAGTTTTTTTTCTCTTCACTTTCCTCTGAGGAAATATTTCTTTTCCTGAATCTGGTGGGGAAGGGGTAACTACAACCTGCTTTCCATCAGGGGATATTCTCCTCTGAATTTGTCTCAAACTGGGACAAATATATATGTATGTATAAATAATAATATATGTGTAAGTTATGACATTCTTTACCTCATAATCAAATTATTTCCTATGGAACATGAGGTGGAAGAGCTCTGGAATTTACTTGTAATTCTTTTAAGTCAAGTGTTGCAAGACAACAAAGAAGTTGTTTATGCAATAAAACATGAAAAATAACAGTTCATAGTGAAGACATATCTAAATTATATTCTGAGGCAACTCTTTGCTACTTGCTTATAAACAAGTGGTAAAAATCTGAACATAAGGAACTTGCTTTCTCAATGTGAGCAGGTTTGTACTAAAGAAGCTACACTTAAACACAATTTGTTACATAAGTTGCTCTTCTCAGGATACACTTCAAACAATTTCTCAGTACAAATCTCCCTCAGAATGACACCTGAGCTTTGCTGCCCTGCTGATGGAAATTGGAGACAAATGGATCTAGCTGAAACTGTCTGGACCATAACCTCAGGCACTTTCAAGCTTGGTGAACTTCAACCTTCTCCAAAGTCTTCCCGCAAATGTTTTTAGATTGATTTTAAGAGGCACTTATGCAAAATCGTGAAAATGCAGTGAGAATTACGTTTGGAGGAAGCTTTATCATTTCTGTGCAGTACCTAGGTACTTTCTGGTTGGCTTCTAAAAAAGCTTGTGTAGGATATCCAGGGACTGGGAAAGGGAGGTGAATACGCTGAGTTCCATTAAACCTCCCCTAAATGCAGTACAGGGAGTCCTACCCCCCTTCTAGAGACCCATCATTCCCATCCTACGCTGGGCTGCTCTGTCCCAGCTGGGAGTCATTCTGGACACGTGGCAGGATTCACCCAGCTCTGGGGCAGGGGCCAGCTCGTCTTACTGCCACTGGAGATCAAGCACCTCTAAAATTGCTTTCTTTTCCTCTCATAAATTAACTCCCTGCATTTCTGTTCTTTGAACTGTGAAAACATCAGACTATGACCACTCTGCACACAGAGGTGAGTCATGAAGAGAGAAGTGAGAAATTTATCAAAGAAAGAGGAAAACACCAAAGGCTCTTTGAAACTCCTGAGGCTGCATTAATGTTTGCAAGTAGTAAGGCTCAACAAGAGTAAATGTGTAGTTTGTCTCACTAACTAACCTACTAGCACTGTAGGTTGGTATCTAACCTACAAGCATTTGGGGGATGAACTATCTCTGAACTATCCCCAGTCCAGTCCCACCAGCTGGGACATATTAAATATGGTCTTAGAGCACATCTCCTCATTTAAATTCATTTGAGGGCAATGCAGTTTGCACACTCTGTGAGCTAAAGCACTGTAAGTTGCAATAACTCTGAGGGTTGGTGGGGGAGGTTTCTTTGTTATTTTTTTTTCCACAAAAGTGCACTCCCGACAAGGTAAACCTTGTAGGAGCTGATATAATAGAAAGGATCTGCAAGACAGTAAAGCAGTAATCAAAGGTAGAAAGAGAAGCAGACAGAGGAGAGGCTGAGAAAAGGAGAGACTCTCCAAAAGTAGTAAGTCTCATTAAAACTGGAAAACAGGCAAGAATGGAGTGCAAAGAGCTCTGGGATTTCTGCCTGCCTTTCTAATGACAGCTGGAATGAAAGCCTGACAGTCTCAAGTCAGAGCACAGTAAAAAAACAAAGAGAAGATGAATGTAGTGTAAGCACACAGACTGCTATACCTTTAAGTGCACAAGACAAGGTGCTGAAACAAGGACAAAAAAAATGAAAATTAAATGGTGAGGATGCGAGCAGTGACTAGGAGGAGCTGGGATTAAGAGACCAAGATCAAGGCTAGCTGAAGAAAGCAGAGCAAATATGTTCAGTGGAATGCAGGCCAAATCCTTACGTAAGGATAATGGGAAATTTGAGATCCCACAATTTTTTGATCTTCCTGTTTTGTTCTATTCTGTCATAGTATTGTGTCTTTACATTTGCCTGTCCCCTACAGAAAGAGTAATCCCATTGTAATGCCATACTTTATTTTCATGATGAAGCCAATAGCTGAAATATAGTGACTCACCAACAGTATTTCAGCTGAGTGAACACAATGATTCTAATAACTGTCTGCTAATTAGCAGGTTTTTGAGATAAAGACAGTTGAATAGCTTGCACCCTCTGACACCCCAAATTAATAATGCTCCAGTAGCAAATAATAAAGTGGTAGAGACTGACATTATTTCTTTCTGGTATAGTAAAAAATAGATTAAAATTAATCTGGCTTGTTTTTCTACACAGTCTAGATCATTTCAAAATGCTGGAAAACTCTGCCTTGGCTCTAGCATATGATGCCCTGGAGAATTTCTCCTAAAGGAAGATGCAAAAATTTACAGATTACAATTTTATGAATAAAATTAATTAACCAACAATTCATTACATTCTAAAAGCTTCATCTGACCATAATAATCCTTGTTTGCAGCCCAAACAGTATTTGGTAATTGCAGAGTGATGGAATTATATGATATTTTTTGATTACAGTTCATTACATAAGATAACAAGGAAGAATTTGTGTTCGAATCATAACGAAAACTTAATTGACACTAGTCTTCTAAAATATTTTCAATGACTAAATTTCAGTCTGTGTCTTAATCAGTTTTATATTAGAAAGAGATTTTAGCAAGATAATGCTGTGAAAATAATTTCATTGCATTATAAAACCTTTGACTGGATCTTCAAAGTAATTAAATTCCAGCCATCTTGGAAATCTGACACAAATACAATTCTAACTTTAATATTGTTTAAGATTATATGGTTTCAAGTTTCTTTTATTTTTCTCTACTACCTTTAATCAAACTTAAGCTTTTCCCTCCCTCTCCACCCCTCAAACAGTCTACAATTTATACCTGCAAGATAATTTCAGGAGGGATAGATGCTAGACACTAGAATCATGCAAGTTAAACTTAAGCAACAACATGGGTAGTCTTACAAAATGCAGTTACTTTTCTCCACAATGATTCCCAAAGACTGCTCTCTCAGGACCTTCCCTCTATCCAAATGTGCTCTCTCTGAGGCTGAGTGTGCCAACAGCTCACTCAGATAAAGGCAAGTGTTCATATAAGCTGAGGCTTCATCCAAGAAGGCATTTCTACCATGAGCTCACATTTATTTCAGAGACCTTTCCCAAGGCTGTACTTAACAAAATAACAGATAATCTCCTGTGGAGACACTGTGTTGTAACAGGAACAATTACAGTGCAGCCCATCCTTCATATAAGACATCTGTCTGCCCAAAGTTTCAGTGTGGCAACAGTACATTTTTAATTGA
Source organism: Vireo altiloquus (assembly GCA_013396875.1). Taxonomy (NCBI): domain Eukaryota; kingdom Metazoa; phylum Chordata; class Aves; order Passeriformes; family Vireonidae; genus Vireo; species Vireo altiloquus. Next base: position 511,015 of record VZRF01007959.1, on the reverse strand, counting down.
AACATCAGGAGGGAAGAACACAGAGCCACCCCCTTGGAAAATGCTGTGCAGTTGGGATTCAGCCTGCCCAGCAACAGGTAAAGGCTACTTCACTTCCAGCTGAACTCCTTCTGACTTTTATGAGGAGCCCACAGCTTGAATTGGGAGCAACTCAAAACCACTGGACCAGTTTCTGTTTAAAGGTGCATCTGGCTTGCATACTGGAGGCAGTCAAGAGAAGTGTAAAGCTCAGGCTACTGTCGAACAATTCATTGCTGAACAAGGAAGCAAGAAATTAAGAAAATTAAGGGAAACAAAGAAAAAAGTTGCTTTTGCTGCATTGAAAAGCTCACTTAAATTTAATGCCTTATGTTAAAACCTGTCATAGCTGTTGATAAGATGATTAAAATCACACAGCCACAATATCTTGGTCCAGACTTCATACAATATGACTGGATCCAGAGTCTTGGTGTAGGCTTATATCTTACTGCAAGCAATAAGGAACTAAACAACAAACTAATGGAGCTCATTTTGCTCATTAATTAATTAAAATCTGCTGTTCACAAGGGTGTTCTGAAAATTTTTCTCTGAAAAAGCTTTTTTTACTGAGCATGCAAAAAACTGATAGAAACTCCTTGCATTTGCGTCAATAAGAAAAATCAGAAGAATAAAAAGATGCTGCAGAGGAAAAGTTGGTACTATACCTGGTTTCTGGATTCCATCACAGAGACAATTTAATCAGCACAATTATCCTGTGTATGTTAAAACACCTTTACAGACTAATGAGACCAAAGACAAGACAAACTTACAGCACTCACTACAAGATAATAGATGTTTATATGGAGTCAAGATTAGGAATACATATGGTTTATGTGATGCATAGACATATTATTTTTCATATATATACACACACACGCATATAAAATATTTTCTAGAACCAAGCAATACAAGTGCAGGGAACACAAATTTAAAATACACTTAGAAACAATCTCCTTATCTGTAAATACACATTATTGGCCTAATGAACTTTGTATTTGCTGAAGAATAGCCCAGCTCCTGTCTGAGTGCCAAACAACCTCACCTGCACTAAACAGCATGAGGATAATTTTCTGTGTCCAAGCCACATCAAGAAGTATGGAGAAATCATGTGTGTTTGCAATAAATTAGTGTAACATGCTAATTGTTTTCACCCTCAAGCATTGATTCCATTGTAGGCTTGAGTACTAACTTGTCAAGAATAAAAGCAGTAAACAGAGATATCATGTATTAAAAAAAAAGTTTATTTTTTTCCTTAAAAATATTTATACGTAGTTTCACTTTTTTTATATACAGTCATAGAAGTAAATTTAAAACTCAAGTTTAAACATCAGGATTTCAAAAACACAAATTTCCTTCAAAATTAGGTTCAAGCTATCTGCCATACCCTTCCCTGGAACTCTCAGAAGGCATTTTACAGTTAAGTTCAGCTGATAAAACTATCCATTATCAGAAGAAGCAGTCCCACCTGCCCTGTGACCTTCCCCCTTCTTGTACACAGAAGATATTTTGAACTACTGTATTGCTTCTCTAACCCTTCAGTGATTAGGTCAGGGAGCTAAACTAGGTCAAAGGAGGGGGAAAAAACATCCCAAGAAGATGGAACAGATATTAACTGATAAATAGTATGTCCTCAGCTTTTGGTGAGGACAAGAGGAAACAGTGTCATATTGTGACAGGGGAGGTTTAGATTGGATAATAGAAAAAATTTCTTCAGCAAAAGGGTTGTCAGGAACAGGCTGCCCAGGGAAGTGGTGGAGCCACCTTCCTTGGAGGTATTTAAAAGATTTGTAGATGTGGCATTATGGGACATGGTTTAGTGGTGGACTTGGCTCTACTGGGTTAAAGCTCGGACTCAGTGATTTTAAAGGACTCAGTGATTTTCCAGCCTAAATGATTCTATGATTCTAAGATAAACCCTGGTGTAAGAAAGCTGCATTGAAAAGATACATAAAAAGAGCAATAATTTTCTTAAATTTAGGTACTCAAAGCAGAATGGGACTGGAGGAGAACCAGAAGATTGACACAAAAGGGTTAAAAATTCATCTCCAGGGCTGAGGGAGAGTAGGACAAATTCTTTGCTCAGCAGCTAACCACATAACCACCTTGACTGCATTTTGAAAGCATAAACGTAGAGGTCATAGAAGAAATGACAACAGTCTCTCTCCTGCTTACAACACATCCCAACAGAATTTCACATTCCATACTCTTATTTCCTAAGCCTTTGACAGACTAACAGGAGAGAGACATCCTGAAAAGTAGCTCTGCTTGTTATTGCCAGATCTTGATTTCTCCAGCCCAATCACATGTTGCAAGGAGCGATGGCAAGACTGGGTGAAATATTGCACTCACACAAGCTTCTTTATGTGCAGACAAAGTGCGAATAATCCTTGAAGTATGATAGTTGTAGAAAAACACTTTGCCATCTGAACTTCCTGTCACCAAAAGTGTTCCATCTGGAGAAAATTCACAGCCCACTGCAAATCCTTCCACCTGTGAAAAACAATAACAGTGTAACTCTTGATGCTGATCAGAAGAGTTCATTGTGGTACACTGAACATTAATATAGTACAAAACCCATGTATCTTTAAATAAATATACACTAAAGACTTCTCCAGGTCTTTATTAAGACACAGTGTCCCGGTTTGAGAGATATATATATATCTCAAAAACTTATTTAATCAAGCTATTAAGTATTTATGAAGTCTTCTAATAACTATTTTCTTCAGAGTGCATGATTCAAAATAGACTGGCACATGGGAAAGCAAATGAAGCCAATTAGTACCTATCACTGATTTATAATAAAACTCTATTAGCAGACACATTAAAAAGCAGAGGTGCTTTGCTATCTATCTATCTATCTATCTTCCTTTTAAACTTGGATATTGAGTTCCTGGTGAGGAAGGATACCTTGTGTCCTTCGTATCTTTTCTTTTTGTTGATTCGGTAGGGTCGCTGGGCAGAAAACAAAGCCATGTAGTTCCCGTTGGTCTGAGCAACAAACACAGACTCCTTTGGGTGCAGGGTCAGACTTGGGCAAGTGTAACGCTCCTGAAAATGATTTCAAAGGAAGTTTCGTTGTATCAAACAGAAGATTTGTTCAAATTATTCCAAGTTATCTTTTGATGTATTTGAGAGCCCATAGTGGGCAAGGTAAGGATAAGTCATCTCCGTAGCATACATTATATAAAGATACTTTACTCACTACAAAACACTGGAAGTCCTACATCAAGACAAATGCTAAATCAAACCTCTACCCCAATTTCCTAGACATTGACCAAAATCCCAATCTCTCTGAGCCACAAGTATACTGCAGAACAGCTGCAGAAAGGTAACTCCAACCAGATGGTTCTCCATCATCCTCTTCCTGCCCAAGAAAACCCAAAGTTTAAACAGGAATCTTCTTCTCCCATATCCCTTTCTCCACAGCCATACTGTGCTTTCCATGCTACTTTGTACAGTTCTCAAATCCTCCATCCTCCCAGTTCTGGCCACACTGACAGGAACAGAAAACACTTGATTGAAACAGACACCTTCCCCCATCCCACTCGTACAAAAAAGAAGAAGAAAAAAAAGGGATCATTATCAGCCTCCTTATGACAGTGATGTGGGCTTCTGCTGGCTGCAAACGCATAAAAATCTGCAGTAATTAATAAGACTTGGCTTTACTGTACAGTTCCTATTTAAGACTGAATTAAGAGTACTTTCAAAACTCTGCATGGTGACTCCATCAGAAATCAACTTTCTCACAAGGCTTCCACCAGGTCCAAACCTCTTCTAGTTTCAGCCTAACCTAAAGACAGACTGCTGAGCTCTGATGCCATGAATACAAAGAGAGCTTTGGCTGTAGGATCCATTTGCATGTGAAGAACACCTCGATGAGAGTGATCACTGGATACCATGGGCTGTGTGGTAGAGCGGGAAGAACATGGGACTGGTTTTGTTGTGTGACTTGGAAGTGAAGGACTGGGAAGGAAGTTCTGGGTACTGTGGAGTATTGGACACACTGCACTGCGTGTTTCTGCAGAGAAACTGGGTCTGGAAGTATGGGATCAGAAAGCACAACATAATCTGCAGGAACAAGGTGCTGTTATGCTGGGTATACTGTAGTAATGGGTTAATTTAGAGCTCTTAACTATTCATTTTTTCATGAAGACAAGCAATAGATCAAGTCCTGTTGGGACCTAATCTGTTTGGAGAGCTGAGGATCTCTCTCCCACCTCAAAGGTTTCAAAGGTGAAGTTCAGAAAAATGAAGCAGAGTTTGAAAAATCATCACCACATTTTGTTTATTCACAGCACAGAAAAGTGCAGGGGGAAAAATTCCATTTCAGAGATGCTGCAGTCATCCTTGTTTGTTACTCCTTGATGCTGAACCTTTCTAGTCTGTAATTTATATATTTCCAGCTGTTTCTTTTTTCCTTTCCTATTGTCTATCCAAGGTATTTATATATCCAACATTGTATAAAGACAAAATTCTGGAAATTAAATATGAAAAAATTCCATTAAATCATCAACTATGTGTCCTTGTCAGCAGAGTACTGTTCATTTCAGCCAAAAAGCATCTATTTACAATCCAATCATATTATATTACATAGGATATAAGACTTGGGTTTTCAAAAAAGACCCAGGGAGTTGAAATTTTCTATTAACAGCCTTGGTAATCTCCTTTGAAGCTGTCAGCCTTTCTAGACAATTAAGTGTCTTGCTTGGATAGATGACTGAGAAATACTGCACCTGCACTGATAAATGCAAATTTTGCCTCTGTGATTATGCTGTATTAGGTATCTATATGCACATATCAGGTTGCTATTACTATGTGAATATTAAACTCAATTTGTCAATAGCCCTCATTGCAGCTGATGAAAAATGTATGAAAAAGTGTGGGAAAAGAATCGTGGCACTATAGCTATGCACCACTGGCAAACCACAATGGCACTGCAGAGTCCTTGCCTAAATATAGCTTAGATGTCAATGAATCAGCACTGAAATGTAAATATTTTAAACCTAAAGGAGACTTCCCAGTCTTCAAGGTTATTTTTTAATAACAATTTAAGTATAAAAACAAAGAAAGTCATCATCTACTTACATGAAAAGTATCTTATACATCCCAAGACCTTATTTAAAATCAAATACTTTTTTTTACTACACTGACAAGCATGAAATATTGAATCATGACCCGAACAACACAAATTGTTAATCTTACATGAAAAATCTGATTGGAGATTTTTGCAGCACTTTGGAAGTCCCACGCAATGATGGTGCGATCAGCTGAGTCTCGACTTACTGCATCCGTGCTTGTCAGAAATTCTCTTCCTTCAGGGAGAAAGAGTATATCCAAAGTCTGTTGTACTGCAGCTTTGTACACTCTCAACACCTAGTGGATAAAAGAGTTTGTTATTTTTTGACAGGTTAGAACATGATAGCCTATGTTTACCCTCTTTGTATTAATAATTATCTCCATTAAATTATATATTATTTTTAAAAATCAAAAGGTAACTCAATTTGAAATGTTGATGTTCGAGTGTTTTAAATAGCTTGGTCAACGCATATAAGGAATCAATATACAGGAAAATTAAATTCTATTTTAAAAAGTATCATTTTGTACAATTCATATATTTATATATACATAAGATACTGTTGTAAACTACCAAGGAATTAGAGTAAGATCCAGAAAGAGCTTTAGACAACACAGTGTTGTGAAGCTGGGTCTACACAAACTCTCTTCAAAGTTATGAACTCTTCTAGATTCCCTAGAAGACGCAAAAGAATCCTTGGCAGCAAGCTGGCCTACGTGGAGAGCTGGGCTTTAAACTGAAGGACTCGGGGAGTTTGGGAGTCCAAAGTGTCAACACTAAATACACCATTGCAACCAGCTGGGGATAAGCCAGGCCAACCAGAGCAGCAACAAATGTTCCTTAGCTGCCTCCTGAGAGGAAAACCAGCAGACCGAGCACCTCAGGTGTCTGTATCCCAACACATGCAGCCTGGGAACAACCAGGAGGAGCTGGGGCTGTGTGCCCAGCCAGAAAGTGGAAAGGGACCTGAGGGTCCTCATGGACAACAGGCTCAACACGAGTGAACAGTGTGCAGCTGCAGCAAAGAAAGCCAACTGGGTGCTGGGGGGCATCAACAAGGGCATCTCTAGCAGAGACAAAAACGTCACTGTCTTACTCTAGTCGGCTCTTCTCAAGTCCCACCTGGAACACTGTGTTCAGTTTTGCCCATGCTGTACAAGAGATGTGGGGACAGGCTGAAGAGGGACCAGAGAAGGGTAATGAAGATGGTCAAAAGACCAGGAAGTTGCTACACAAGGAAGGCAGAGAGAACTGGGCTTGCTCAGCCTTGAGAAAAAACAGTTCAGGGGAGACCAAGTTCCAGTACTTAAAGGGTGGCTACAAAGATGATGGAAACTCCCTTTTTACAAAGAGTTATGTGGAGAAGAGGAAGGGTAATGGGTACAAGTTACACCTGGGGAGATTCCAATTGTATACAAAATGTGGGTTAGATCCATGTGGAAATAGGTATCAGCCACAGGATTCTGAATATTTTAACAGCCTGTAAGCCAGATGTTAAAAAGTAAGAGATATTTTTAATTATTCTAAGGAATACATGAACAATTTGAATTGCCTTTCTTTCAAATTTTCTTCATGAAATTCTGTATTTGTGTTGTCTAATTTTAATTTTGCAAATCAATACTTTTGCTTTCTTTTTTCTCTGATTTGCCTCCAGTGAAGAGAAACTTCAAGGCAAGTAGCCAGATCAAAGCAAACTATCTCTCTGAATATGGTGATCCTTGAAACTAGGACATGGGAAGACTCCTAGTTATTAATATCTGAATCTCTCTCTCTCCAAGATAGCTAAAAACATAGCAGCCTGCATTTCCAATGGGTGTTCAGAGGTTAGTCCTTCTTTTAATGCCACTAGAAAACCAACACAGTGGAGAAAGTGCTTGAAGCATTATCCTGAAATGACTCCCAACTTTGTGAGGCATTTCAGTGCCTACCTGATACCCCTAAAATACCCAGTGACTACTGAATTCAGGGCCCAGGCCACTTGCAGATACATTTTTTAAAATATAACAACCAAACAAACAATTTTCAGGTGTCACTGTGAAATATCCTAGATCATACCTCCCTTTAACACTTTCATCAATAAAAGAAAAATAATTTCAAGTATCAAACACAGCATGAGAACTTCTTGATTTCTTGCCTCAAGCTCAAAAATCAATGACTGTTGGGAAAATGTTCAGAAAGGTGATCCCATTTTATGGTGGGGCTCTACTAGTGGATGTGCTGATGTCCCTTCCAGCTCTGTGATCTCAGCATGTAGAAGGATGGCAGCAGCAGCTGCTCCAGTTGCTTTTCACAGGTTTTGTGAAATATAGAGTTTAGAAACATTATGTTTGCATTCAGTGAAGAATCTCAGCCATGCAAGCACCCTACACACCCTTCAGTAACAGCAACAAGATGTAAACCTGCACACTCAAAAAACTTACACATTTCTCAGCAATCTGTCTGCATTTTTAAGATAGTAAATATACTCGCTCTCATCAGATTGTACAGCTTCAGAATCTGCCTAATATACAAAGCAATTAAATTTTGTAAAGCCAAAAGGGATATTTCCATATTTATAGCCTCCACTTTCTCTATGGAGAAATCACCATGCATATTTCTTCACAGAGTTATAAAAGGAAGTCTATAGTTCATTAGTAAAGTAGAAAATGAAGCTATTTTGCAGGAGCAAAAATGAAAAACAAAACCCCAAACTAAAAAAAAAAAAACCCTAGAAAATATAATAGCTGCCTGGAATGAGAAATGAAAAATCATACAGAAATATGACATCTGTAGGAACTGCAGGAGAAGAATTAAGTGAAATTGAGGGGACTGGACACAAAAGGCAGAACTACCCCGAAAGACTGAGGAGGCAGCTACTTAGCAGCAGGCACCTTCTCAGAAGTGACAAATCCCAACCAGAGAGCAGCAGGAGCAAGAGCATGGAGCAGCAAAGTGCAGAAACAGGGACAAAGAGCCAGAAACAAAGGCCAAAACTGAACAGTTAGTGCTGGGAAATGAAGAGGAACAAAATAGAGCAATAAATGATAACAAACTTCCAAATGGTTATTCATGGTAGTGATTCTTTAATATTTTCTTATTTTAAAGATGAAAATCACAGACATTCTCTTTAGATCTTCATCATCTAAAAAAGCCCCAAACTTGTGAGAAGTGGGTACATATCCATACATGCATGGTGTCCAGCATTGTAGAGGTTTTAGGTCTTGTTTTTAACAGTCTTTGGAGCAACAGACATCTCTTGGTAAGGAAAAAGAAGATACTGTGAAGCTGGTAATGTGTAAATACTTTTAATGTTTGCTGAAAACCTGTTGGGCTCTTTCAAAAACTGCCACCATCAATTTAAACAGTTTCACCAGTAATCATTAAATAATATTTGTTTGTCTGTTATTAAATAGGATATTTAACCAAATTACCTGTGTACCTTAGCTTTCCAACAGGAAACTCTCAAACTATCAAAATTAGCACAAAAGACCTTCTTTTTCTATTGTTGCCTTTCCCGGGTCTTAAAATTAAAACCAAAACACGGTTTATGGGGAAAAGGGTTTTTTACCTCGGTATTTATTTAAGGATCCTTGGGTGCAGCACTTTGTCCAGGTGGAATGCCCTGAAATGCACACACCACCCCTCACACACCGAAATGCACACAATTATAGGCCTTGCTAATTAGCATATCTATCAAAGATTCCCCAGTGAGAAGCTCGAGTGAACTCCCCATTCCAAGGAACCTTCCCCCTGGATGGGCCTATCTTAGCTTACAAAAATATGTTTTGGAGAGGACCTTGGTGTCTGGCACTTCCAGGATATTTAGTCTCCTGGTTTAACAGTACACTGGGTCTCAGCTAAGTTATCAGACTTGGAAAGTTACAAGTATGTAGGCTAAAAGCACTAAGAATACATAAAACTACATAAAAGGGTATATAAGAGGGATGTAAAAGAAAAAGCAAAAAATCATCCTGGCATCACTATATGTTTGATACATACCTCAGAAAAACTACGCTGTTTTATCTTCAAACCACATAGTAGGAACTGACTCAGAGAACAGTAAATTAACACTTTGAATAGCAGCTGGGAGCTTGATATACATAGTATTTCAATTGCCCCATAAAGACAGCTTTCAAAAATAACTAATTGCAACATCCCTGCTCAGAAAAGTACTCATAATTAAACCTGCTTTGTTCTACCTTAGGCAATTAATACATGACATGCCTGAGGAACTTGTCTGGGAAAAGCACCAGTTTGCTTATCCTGCTGGCTTTAGTTTGTTAATAACAGCTTCTGCTCTTTTCCTATTTGCAGATTTTGTCACCCATCAGCACTCGAAAATCACAGTCCACTTCTTCAATCTAAACATTTTCTGGACATAAAAGAATTATTTCAAAGGAAGGCCCAATAGTTTCTGGTGTCAACACAGTCCAACATAATAACAAAGCTTCTTCAATAAGGCAAGAGCTCATGGCTGCAGGCATTCTAAAAGAAAGGTAATTTAAGCAAATTAAATCAGTTTCAAACAGATTCTTATGGTTCTGGTGATTTAAAAGCAAGATGTGATGCTGAATCCAAGGTATGTATTTCAGATGGGTGTTCTATAATACTTCTCTACATAAAGCACATACCATGCACTTACTGGTATTCTGTTTGTCAAGAAATCCCAAAGGCTCCACATGAGCAATTCAGAAGCTGCTATTTGCCCCAGCTCTGTGGTGCTCACTTGTACTCTCTGTGCAATGCACTTTACAAAAAACACCTCAAGTTATATGCTAGTGATGAGAAACAAATGTGTTTTTATAGTCACTGTCTAGGGCATCAGGAGATGAGGTCTCAAAACAAATCTAATAGAATTCCAGGCAATATGGCTGGTCATCAAAAAAAACCCTTAATCAGTCAGATCCATGGCTTCCAACCTGCAAAATTCAGCATATTTTTTCTTTGATTTCTTATCCTACCTTTTCAGATTGTATGATTTGGCATGGACCTGCCTCTTCCTACTGACTTGTTGGGTAATTAATGCAATGGGGGACTTATTTAAGTTTCCTCTGTGAAACAATACTATGCCATTAACAGTAATAAAAAGTATATTTTAACTTAAAGAAAAGCTTATTTTTTCACAAAATAGATGGGGTTTTTATCTACTGCAGTGCAAACCATTTGTGTCAACCTACTGTATTTCTCTTCATGCAGTTAAAAAACCCTATTTTTCTTTTCTATTTAAGTTTTTTTCCCATTTGTAACTACTCTGTCTTCAGAGATACAACTCTAGATTATCAAGGGATCTTGAGAATAATTAAAAGGAAAGAGAGACTTCAAGATGAAGAAGTGGTTAAACTTAATCTGGTATTGATCTCTAAGACTTCAGATATGAACAATGCACACCAGCTTTTTTTGAAGTCAATTTCAGACTGCTTGAAAAGGCACAAGAATCTTGTGATGGAAATCGTCAACCATTTATAAGAAAAAAAATTATTTTCCCATCAGATTTTTTAATTTAAAATTATCTCCCCATCTCAAATAAGACAAGTAGTGAAATCTGCATATAGGAAAGATACAGGAAGATACAAAATGGCTTTTCTGTGAGGAACTCACAGATCTTCTAGTACAAAACCAAGGAATTCTTACTACAGAAATGAGATGACTGAGGGGAATTTGAAAGAATTCGAAATAAAGTCTGAGCAGCATGGAGAAGGTGAGTGGTTTCCTTCATTATAAGACTTCAAACTGCAAATGAGCAGAAGGCAGCTTCAAAACACACAGAACAAGATGGTCCTTTCAAACGCTACATATTTAAGCTGAACTCCTTGCTACAGGAAATTGCAGATGTAAAAAGATCAAGAACAACCAATTCCACAGTGTGAAAACTCAAAGTGATTCAAGAAAGACGAAGAGGCAGGAAGCTCCCAAACTCAAAGTTAGAGAGGCCTGAATTACCATTGCTGGGAGTTGTGATAAAGAAGTTTGCTGTTCTTTTCTATTCTTGTTCTTCAAAAGCATATTGGTCACTGCCGGGGTGTAGAATGGGTCTAGAAATTGGCTGAAACTGGAACAGCCACTTCCTGACAACTTCTCACTTGAGTACTCCCGCTCCAAAAGAAGGAATGTTTGATTCCTGGCTCGTTTCAGTCCTTCTGGGAGCACAGGAGTGATTCCTACAGACAGGTGTAGGATTCTCATCTGCAATGCCACCATCCGAGGCTCCCAGATAAACACAGACTGCTCACCTCTGTGCCACAGACACGTAACACGTGCCTTCACACTCACAAAGGACTCCTGAATGTTAACATTTAAAATCAAATGCCATTATGCAAGCACAAATATAACCCCACCATATTTCTTTGAACTTTTTGTCCATGGATTCAGGAAGGATTTCTCTGAGAAGAATAATTTGAGTTTTCTAAAGCACTGAATAAATCATCTTATTTTAATTACCTTGTTCTTCCTAATACCACCAGTACATGTCAATGTATTGGCTGTTTCTATAGAAACCAGAAGTGCAAGCAGCTCTACCAGTTTCTACAGCCTTTTTTCATATTCATATGCTATCCAGAGACAAATTCATTAGAGTCTCCTAAATACATGCTACTTAAAATGACTGCATTTCATCTGAAAGAAATTGCAATAGAATGTTTCCAAGGAAACAAACACAGTGCATTTGCACCTATTAATTTTTTTAACTGTGCTTTAACAGCTTGGGCTTATTTCTTTATAAACTCAAGTATGAAGAAATAGCTAACAACACAAAAAACATCTATTTAATTTTTTTCTTTTTAAGCATAAAGTTGTAGACGATAGTTGCAATTTTGTAGCTAAGTAATGTTCAGAGTAATAAACAAAGATGGGGGGAGGGAAAAAACCCTGTTGTTACTCTGCCTTGAACTCTGCTGTTAATAAAAATTTTGCAGTTCATTTCAAGACTAATTTTAAAAGCTTGAAATAGGAGCTTCCACCAATTTTTTCTAGTTATTTTGTTGCACATCTTATAAGATGTCAATTTCAAAAATGGGAAATTCTGTGTAAATCTTCAAATCTACATTTTCCTTAAATTTGCCTTGACTTTATACCAATCTTTTTTCAAACTTTCCTCTACAAAATTTTGTTATTAAACCCAAATGGCTGAACCTTTCTATTTCTTTGTACTCTTTCAATTTCTAATAAGTCATTGCTATTTTTCCTGCATAATATTCTCTTGCTTTTTTTATTGATTGTGCTAGCACAAGACTTCCTGTAACAAACATTTTCCAAAAATAAAATAATAAATGCTGTCTCCATTTAGTGTCATGCCTGAAGCACTTTATTAAACTCCTCCCAGTAAGTTTCCTCTCTTGAGACATCCCTTTTAACCAGTTTTCTCATTATACAGTACCTAGGTTAATTCCTTCCATCTCCAGCTTCTCTAATTGCTCTATCAAAGTCCAACATCATAAAGTGACATCAAGTAAACTTCACACAATCAACCTTCACTAAAGTCATATATTTTTTTTAAATGCCTTTTATTTCTATATCTGTAACTAATCTTTCCTTCAAAGTCTGTTCTGTGGCTGTCAGGTCATATTTTACTGGGTCTCCTCTACCTGATGCCCTTCCTGTCTTTCCCTCCTTGTTTAACATAAGCAGTGGATTTGCATTTATGGAGGTCTAAAAGCTTCAAATAATGCTTTAGGATCAGAGCCACAGCCCTGTCACCTTCCACTTATTCCCTCTCCAGATTACTGTGTGGTGCTTCATCAGGACTTGCTGTTCTGACAGCAATCACAAGGAGCTCTTGCCAAAGCTCCAACAATCCTCACTAGTTTGTGACACTAGGCACATGAACATCAACAGACAAGAGATCAAAACCAGACTATATCCAACAGTTGAGTAAATTATTCCTCTATTTTTATGAGTCCAAAAAAAATTTTAGTGATCTCCACTTTTAAAGTCCTTTGCATTTCTGTATGCACAAAATAAAGAACCAGTTCCTGAATATGTACAAAATGTTAAGTTTCATCAAAGCAGAATGTAAATAAAAGGTGAAACATGCAAATCTCAAAAATAACTATATGGATACATTTAGAAACTTTAAAGGAGTACATTCAGATATAAGCTTCGACTGCTCTATGTCCTTTCACCAGAGCTAACAGCTTCCCTGCTCTTCACCATGCAAACCTGGCTGACATGTAAATGACTTCCAAACTGTTTCAATGCAGTTTGACCATTTCATCATATAATGAACCTCAGCTCCTTTAAAAGCATTATCAGTTTTAGACAGCTACAGTTGTAGTCTTGCTCTGACAGTACATCTGTGTAAGCTTAGAAACTCAAATTAAAAAGAAAAAAAAAACAACTGTAGTCATATTTACTTTAAGGAACACATTAAGGTCCTTATTGCTGAGTTAAAGGATACAAGGCTCAACCTTTTGTTCTCTTCCATATTTCAAGGAATATTAAAATTTCAGGTAGAATAAGTGGTTGGAATATATTTTGTGTCCTGCCTGAAAAGCTAATGTAGATCAGCCAAAATGAAGGGTGACCGTGCTGGCTTCTGCTGAACATCTTTAAGAAATTCTCCCACGGCTCAGAGAAAGGAAATACTTCTAAAATGCATAACTACTTTAAGGTCTTGGGGTTATTGCACTTATTTTTTTACAGGGTTTTACAGGGTTTATCTAGGTTCAGCTCTGAGGTCCAAAGATCCCATGGAGACTGTTCAATATGATGCTCCCTCCCTGGTTGACACTGCAGATTCTTTTTTTAAAAAAAAACACAGCAGCTCACTTCCAAGTTTTCTGGTCTTTTCATAAAGTCTCTATAAACATTCTCCAAATTTTTCATAAATTTAATCAATGTGCTATACAGTAATATCTCCAGAATAATCTCTTTACCAGAGAGACAAAACTGGGTTTAACACAAAGAAATACCACTACAATAAATCTCCACAGGGTATTCATCTGCCTCTTATTTTTTTTTTCAGGCTTTGATTACTTGTGTCTGTAATTTTGAGATGCCTGTATACTTTACATTTCACTGAACAGTTAACAAGCTGTTCCATCCATTCATTTCTCTGAAGTATATTGCTTAGTTTTATCTTAAAGAATTAAACTCCCTTATTGTTCTTTCATTCTTTGCCTTGCTTAATACCCAATGCTACATTTGGAACTATTTTGCCTATTTGCTCAACAGAACAGGGATAGAAATAAGTATCTTTCAATGTTCCTCTTCTTTTTATATATCTGCCTCTCTGATTAATAGCCTACTGCACATTTCTGTCATGGTTTAAACCCAACCAGCAACTAAGTACTATGCAGCCACTTGCTAACTTCCCTTGTACCATGAGTGAACTGTCAAACTGAATTGAAAAGATTCATTTACACATGTCAGCAAGGTTTGCATTGTGTAAAGCAGGAATGCTATTACCTCCCATAAAATTTCTCAGTGTTTTAGTAGCTGAGAGGCTGTCTCAAACTAGCTTGATACACTTTCTATGGGACTTGCAAATCCAATTTTTGTACTACATTCAAATCATGAAAAAATATTAGTAATTAATGCCCATAAATCCATGGTCCTAGTCAGAAGTACTAATTTTTTAAAACACCACTATCAGCTATTCTATGTCATTTTCCATCAGCAGAAAGCATCAATGAGGCACACTGGCATAAAGCAGCCCATTTAAACCACTGCATGTAAGTGTAATTGGACAATATTTTTGCAATTTCTAATTCTCGCCATCTCTGTTATGCTTAATGTTTTGCTCTGAATTTCCATGAAAAATCCCCTTATTTCCTGATATACAATTATCATTTTGTCACACAGTTAATTTTAAGATGTGCAAGAGGATAGCTTGTTAAAACACAGGAGTACATCCTAAAGAATGCCCCTGAAATTGAATTACCACAGAATGCTGAAATAGAGTTTTCAATGTGCAATGAATAACAAGATTCAGATGCCTGATTTAGGGTGTTCACTCTATTGACAAAGAGCTGCAAAGCCTGAAAAGGCTATCAGGAGCATGATGATAGGAACAAAAAGAATTAGTAGTTCACCCACACATCATTCCAAGCTGAGTGACAGGACAACACACTTGAAAGAACAAGCAAAGCAGGAAAATCTTGTAATGAATTAGGATGAAAGAATCTGAAAGACAGAAATGCTGTTTGTGTCAAAATTGAAACAAAAGTGATAAGAGACTTTAGACATCTTTACGAGTTAAGAGCAAATGGCACTTATCAGAACAGGATAAATTTCAAAATACCGGCCAGGACACTATCCAGTCTTAACTATGGCTATAACTGTGTAAGATGGAAAAGATACATGAATAAAGATAACAATAGAAACTGAAAGCAGGAATACTTGAAGAATCCATTGAAATCCCCCAATCTAGGGAGTGGCAGACATACTGATGACACTGATAATTCATGTCTAACAAATTTATGGTTCTATGCCTGAGAGTTTGAAATGTAACTACAATATTTCACTGTAATGATGCATAATTGAGACTAACCTCCATCTCAACATGTTTGTCTGTTCCCCGTTACTGCCTCATGTAAACTGTGCTCTACACCTCTGTATTTTCCTTCTCCCTGTTGCAGTTACACTGTTCATTGGTGAAGGACACATTTCCTCTCTCCTGCCAGTTTTCAGGAACAGTTTCAGTGAGAGGACTTTCCAAGACAGCCAAACAGCAAACTCCAGTCCACAGAGATGCACACATTTTGGTGGGAGGCACCTTCTGTGGAACATCAGGCTGAGGTGGTTGGCAACATTTGGCAATCACAGCCTGGGATGCTTGTGCTGCTTTGCAGCCTCTGTCCAGGTTAAGCATCAATCATGTGCTGTTCCATGCCTGCTCCTCTTCACAAGGAACTGCTGTCTGAATCTACTTATGCAGGTCTGAACTACAATCAGGTTTGCCATATATATCAATTGAGAGTTTAGCTGTGGTTAAACTGAGGCACTGTCAGAATTTAAAACCTAAAAGGAAGCAGCTGCTTTAAGAGACAAACTGTTATTGTCTTCATTGCTTGGAATACAATACTGTTTGATACCTTATCTGGCGCCAAGGGAAACCACTATTGAAACTCCACAAGGGGGCAAAAAGGGCCAAGAACAGCATTTTTCAAGCCATTTGTCTTGATGACACTGTAACACTGTTCAAAGATAAAATCAAAATACTGTGGATTGGCAGAGACACTGACACCAGGAGAGTAACAGACTCAGGAGACAACTCAGAACTAACTTATCCAGCACAAGCACTAACATCTGGTATCTAGCTCCTTAGCTCTACTTGAATCAATGCCAATTTTGCATAGACTTCAGATCTTGTCATCACAATCTCTGGTATCAGAACTGCTGAAAAAAAAATCTTGTTCAAGCATAAGTCTTGGATTGTAAATACCCATAATAAATAAATCTTCTGTTTCCTTGAAACTGAAGTGCCTTCTTCATTATCAATATTTGAGGTTGTGTCCTACCACCTGTGAAAAATTTCTAACATATTCCTCCACAACAATACACTATCCAGACAGGCACATTTTTGCAACATGTGACTTCAGCCATTTGTTACTGTAGAACAGAATCAGTTACCATTTTCCATCTGGAGAAACTGGGCACTCTAGACACAGGCAAGCTGGAGGCATTGCCAGTTTTGGCCTGACCATGCTCATCAATCACAATTGATTTCAAATCTATAGAAAAATCATCTTCACAGATTCTCAGAGACAGTTGCTTAAAGATATTCACAGGCACAAAATCCATCATAAAGAAACATCATGTGGTGAAAGAATGTCTCTGGCTTTGTACACAGCCAGACTATCACTTGACTTTGTGTAAAACTACACAAAGATTATTGGATTAGATTATTATTATTATTATTGGAAAAGATTATTGGACCAAGTCAGAACATCTCTCAAAGGTTATTTTGTCACCTACATCTGCCATCTTCTCCTTGACTACAATCTTGTCACCTACATTTGCCATCCTCTCCTTGACTACAATGAAAGACCTCAAATTTGACATAACAATCAACAATCTTTAAGCCTTAAAAATATGACACCCATTGAGTTCCTGAAGCACCTTTTAAAGGCAGTTCAGCATACCATGACATACAATGGGTTCTTTATGCTAAAAAGGACAGTGAAGTATTCAATTACAGACTGCATCTCCTCCTCACAATTAAGGTCTACTGTTATGAGAATATCAAGAAAGAAAAACTGTATTCTCTACGTCATTTCCATGCTATGAAACCACTGATCCTGTTCTTCAGGAGAAAAGACTTCTATTAGTCTTTATTCAGAAGAAGAACTAGGGGAACAGTTACAATGAAAAATCTCATTTCCTTTTTTTAAACGTTACATAGGTATTTTTTATTAAATGCATTTACATTTTGCAATTTAAAACTAGAACCATCTTCCTTCACAGACCTGTGCTTTGAGTATCTCTTCACATCCCTATCAAGGAAAATTAGCCATCATACAAGTATGATGGGAGCAATAAATCTCATCCACAGCTTCCTACAAAGGTCTTCATACTAACACTCTAACTCTGAAACTCGCAGTAATTTTCAGAGTAGCCTCTGATGTGGTAGTGTCAATATGTATTTACTAAAGTTTTTCTTTTAAGAACTTATTCATGTGGTAATCCTACATAATTAAATGTGGAGATCCTACATAATTAAATTATTTCCTCAAACATCAGTGGTAAATGCAACTGCAGCACAGGAACTAGATTGTTAATTGCACAAGAATACTCTGTGTCCTCAACAGAGCAACTCCCACAACAATTTCAGAGCTCTCCTGTTAGAGCCCTCATACCTGAAACACATCTCCCTACATCTCTCACCTATTATTCTTAGTACATCAAAGGCAGAGACAAGGTTTGGCTGTGCTATCTTATCTTTTTCAGGTCCCTTCTGACATCCTCAAGAGGAAACAGATGGCAAACTATGATGAGTAGGACCTATCCACAGAAAAATTCAAAGGTAAACAAAAAACTACTCACTTTACAGTCCCTGCTTCTCTTTGAGCTGTTCTATGTGTGAGGATGTTGCTTACCTTACACTTCCAGTGGCAGAGTACAGCTCTGGTCTTACCTGAGCTCTGAATGGCAGCCAAGAGCACATTGTTCTTTGTGGTTCATGGTAAAGTAAAAGCAAAGGCATTTGACACCTCTGTGGCCCTTCAGGAATGTAAAAATTGCTCCAGGGTTCTACACAAAAGGTACAGGCACACACATCCTGACCCACATGCAACAGCTTGAAGAGCAAATTAACTGTACTGCTTCCTAGTACACAACGGCTTTTCACAATCCTGAAGTGAGCTATTGGCTTTGTTTAATTCAACTAGATATTACATATATCTACAGAAAGAAAAAAATAATATTTTTGTGCACAGTGTTCCTCATAGCACTTAAAACACATCACAGAGGTTCATATCAGCGAATAGGAACACAGTGACAAATGCAAAATACTTCAGAATAACTTTCATTTCATTGAAAGACCAGTAGGTACATCTAGCACCTTAATAACAGACAGAACACACAACCTAGGAAACACTCTGAAAGAGAAAGGGAAAAAAAATTTCATTTACCTTAGATGTCCTTATATCCCACGCTTTAACTTCTGGGCTGAACCCTCCACAAATGAAAACATTTGACTCTGTAGGGTGGAACTTCAGTGCACTGATCCTAAATTCTGTTTTGTTGCTAAATATCTGCTTCCCTAAAATCAAGTGACAAGCATAGATTAAAATTTGAGCAGAAAATGAAATACGTTATTCATTTCAACTTAGTTTCAAAAATATCATGGTTGCCTAAGGTGAACATGGTTATATCGACACATTTCAAATATCTGGGGCTAGTCTAATTTAATGAAGAGACAACTCACTAATTTGCACCTGTGTGAAACTGCTCCTGCTCATGGGCCTCTGCACCACTGACTGCTTCCTGCTGAAAGGTCAGAATAAGTGGTTCCCACACTAAGGAGAGGAGCTCCACCAAAGTCGCAGTTCAGACAACACACAGGAATAAATCTACAAATCTAATGGTTGAACATTTCCCTACAGAGAAGTCACAGTCTTTTTCTTCCAGTGAGACAAAAATAACTAGAACAAAACATTGTCTGTATAGAAATACCACATCCTGATCTATATTACAACTCTTAAGTTGTTTACTTATCTTTCTGTGAAGGTAGGAGTGAAACTTCATCTTGAAAGTAGGAAATAATTTGCATACCACCATATGAAGGCAATAGCTGTTCCCATGGATACACTGTTGCCAGCATTTAATTGTGTACACTAATCTCCACAGGATCCTGTGGTTAGTATCAATTGGATGGCCTGCACTTTTCAACACAATTCAGCTAGGTTAATTTATAGAACTTTTCCACAGTCCACTGCTTCCTTTCATCCTAACAAATTCATGACACTACTGTACATTCACCGAAATAAAAATTTTGGAACAACAGTATGGACCAAGATAAATATACCTGCTCACTTTCACAATAACTACTGTGATTTATATTCTATATATCCTGTATAAAGATCTACATTAAATAAAATTACTGCTGTAAGCAACAGTGAAGGAGCTACTGCAGAAGTAAAAAAAAAAAAACAACAAACCTTTAAAATACTACAATAAAAGTTTCCTAAAATATTCTTTAATCTGCATTTTATGAAACTGAGGGTCGTCTTAAAACAGGCTTTCTTAAACAACTGAAAATACTTTCAGCTAAAAACATTACTGATGTAATGACAGATGCAAACTCTTACTGTTAGGTGTACAATACTGAAAATCATTCACATCGATTTTTTTATCATTATCTGGGGCCAATACTTTTGATTTCATCATCAGTTCCATTTTCCTTATCTGCTGAACTCAACTTATACAGTCAGCAGGCTAAGACTTGTAAAATTACTTATTTATTAAATTTAAAGAAGAGAAAGATTTTACTTCATCATGCATGCTCATCAAGAGAAAAGGTAGTGAAAAGAGATTACAGAGAGTCTAAAGGAGAGGTGAGTGTTGTTCTATGAGAATTCTGGTATTTGTAGGGGACTTTCGTCCTTTTTTAAATGATTCTCCACCAATTGCCAGTGCAAGATTTAAAGGGCCTCTCTGTCACTACTAAGTGAAACACTTAATTTCTTTCATGAGTTCCTTCCCCAAAAGGACAAAAAAGTCATAAGGGCAGCACAGATTTTCTCCACAAGTCATATCTAACAGTGACCATCTCTCGCCATGGGAGCTTTCAGTACCCCAACAGCTACAGGGGAAAAAAAAAGACTCCACAGGGAAGGAAGAAAGTATTAAAATCATTAGTTATAGGAGCAACAAGATACTGCTCTCAGGTACACCACTGGCAGGCATCATTTGGGGGGGTTTAACAAAAGCCACATACACAGGTATCTTACTCTCATCCACAGCACTTGAGAAAATACTCAATTACCCCTTGCAAGCTCACTGCTCAGTTTAATAGCACTTTGCTCCCAAAGGAATTTGTTTCTTACTAGTTCCCAGCTTAATAAAAACTCTGGGAGTATAATCAGCAGGTTTTCCATGGGACTGCAGCCAGAAATTAGCAAAAATGCAGCCTACCTGTACTAATCCTATCACACAGTTTTATAAAGGACACATCAACTGATTGCTGTTCTCCACAAAGTGTGTTGTTCAAATGGCATTAAACACATCCATAACTGATGCAGTGGAATTCATCATTTAAACTTTCTGCAAACACTGGCTTTGTTATGTGTTTACCTCCACAAGACTTCTCAAAACTGCTTTTTTCTATAATAAATACTTGTGCTCTCTTGCATAAGACAGGAGAAAGTATGGCAAAACACAGGCAAAAAAGATGTGCATTTAGTTCAAGACGCATTTCACCTGCAAACTACAAGATCTGTTATCTTTTCCACAGAAATATTGATTTAACGTAATTTGTTATTAACTAGTCCATTTTTCAATCTCATTCCCAACTGCTTCCAAGTAATTTAATCATTCGCCTGGTATTTTCTCCAGAAACTAAAATGCTCTAATTTCCTACTCTGTCTCCCCCTGTTTGAAAGAGAAGTAGGCACTGAATTTGCCCTTTTCTTGTCTTTTAGAGGCTGCAATTTATCCAAAAGCTCTCAGTGACAGTCACATAATTAAACCATAAGGATCTCAGTACTATGAATTCTGCATTACAGTGTCATTACAAATGAATGCAAACAACCTGAGCATCTTATTCACCTCTATACTCTTTAACCTCCATCTTTTTCCTATTTTAAGCTGCTACCTTACTATTTGATATAGATATTAACCATTTTTTTTACATAAGTCAGAAACAATCACAATAAATTAATCCTAAAAGCTCAGGCTCTCCAAATAACACTTTAAAATACAAAGCTCTCTCTTGTTGTCTCACTCCCCAAAGTGAAATTCAATCAAATATATTTTTGGAAACTGAGTAAACAGTGTTCTGAAGAGTCCGGTGTTTTTAGATGTATACATGAATTCCATTCTACTGCCATGTCACAGAAAACGAGCAAGACTGGAATGCAGACAGGCTGAACAGCAGCAGTTAACAAACTCAGGGGGAGGATCACAATATTACAAAAAGGAAACACTCTTATTGTCAGAACTAAAATTTATTCACGATACACTCAGAAATTTAGGAAAAATATCTGAGAGATGGATCAGACCAATGCACAAGATGACATGGGGCAAATTAGCTCATGCAATTCAATAACTTGAAACAATGAATTCAACTCTTAGCCCTTTTCTGTACAAACTTGGCTTAGTGTGTTATACTACCATGAGCAGAATTTGTTTTTTCCAGGCTGTAATCCTGCTAGGACAGAATCTACCCATAGCTTGGGAAATCCAGCTTCAGTGCTTGCTATAATCCTCCTCCACTTTTCTGGAAATTATTATTTACAGTTACATATATTTTTCTCTATAATTAGTTCATTAAAACAAAATATTCAACTTTGGAGGGCCTTATTTCATATATTGCAAAAGATGGCCTTTGAGGAGAAGACTACTTCATCCATAACAGGTATAATTCAGCAAGCTCGTATATACCTTTATTGTGTATATATTTATTGCATTTTAGTTCCTAAAGGTAGCATAACCAACTCATAGACTAGAAAATTATGTCTTCCAAAGATTTCTTTGGCTAATTGAGGGAAAATCCATACCACATATAATTTTCCTGTACAAGGGGTTGTTATTCCAAAGCAAAAAGCAAATGTTTCTCTAAACTCTTAATTTGCACAATTTCAGTAACAATATCTACTGTACCTTTTGTAGTGTATTTTTATTTTCTTTAAAGGCTTTAATTCAATTCTCCAAGCCTTAAAGGCTTGTCACTAACATAACAGTAATATACACAGTATGGAAAAAAAATCTTTAAAAATATCTTGAATATATGTTTCTGCTCCTTTATGCAACAGCCTACTGTGAAACTGCTCAACTATGAAATCAGATATTTTAAAGGCTATTTAACACTGAGAATTTTTCACAGAACATTGGCTCAGTTACTGAGCACTGGATGCTTCTGTAACTGTGCTTAGTGGTCCTCAGGTTCACATACCTGCCTGCATAACCCAAGAACATTTGCTTCCTTACTCTAATCTGTAATGCAAAGTGAAGCCTGAGACCTACAAGGACTCAAGAGCAATCTTGCTTAGCAAAATGGATTTCCCTCTGTGTTTAGAAGAAGACATAAGACAATATACACAAAAAATATTTCATTACAGTCACAATCTCTCTCATGCACCATAGTGAGAAAAAACATCAGATTGATCAGACATCATTTGTTCTTAACAAATCAATACTGTCTGTTACTTCTCCATCCTTGGTGTGCTTACAAGTGGCCTTATTATTTTTTCAAGAACATAAGTTATACTGACTACATGTTTTTCCTAAATTTTTTCCCTACATATTCACAAGTTCACAGCACGTGAAGATGTTTGAAATATTAAATAATTTTCTCTTTTAACCTTTAAAATGCCCCCAAATACTTTTCTCACCTCTTTTAGCAAAGACTTTACACCAGTGAGCTTAAAAAGTAAAATGGTGTTACCTCTTAGCTGGAGAGTGACCTCTAAACTACATTCAACACATTTCATGAAACTGCTGAATCTTGGGGGAAACCTTTGACTTCATATCTAAGGTGCCTGCATACACCCAAAAGAAAAAAAATAAACAAGCAAGCAAACAAACAAAAAAAATCAAATGGGCTTTTTTCCTGAGGTATAATATAAAAGCTTTCTGCATATTAAAACATACTCTCTAAATAGTTCTGAGAGAGAAAAGGAGGAACAGAGGAATGCCACAGCTCTCCTGGGGTGATGTTTAGGTAAGAGAACTAAAACTCCTAAGTGAACAAATACAAGTACCTTAAAAATAGTAATGTTATATCTATAGGACTATCAAATTAGAATGGAAAAAAATACACAGAAAAGAAAATTCAAACCATTCTCTTGGTAGGTACAAAATGTTCCATTAAGAAATTCTCTCTCATTATAACTCTGAGGAAAAGATATTTGAAACCAAGCTCAGTCCATGAACTAAAATACAACTGCAGCATTTGGCAACTTAGGAAATGTGCCAAAATTTCTTGGAACATTCCCTCTGTCATAATATTAAAGCAATGAAAAGTATCTACAATATGCAAATAGTAAAATCCCAGCCAATGTTCTGCCTATGCTATTATACCAATTCATTTGTGACTAATGAAAAATCTACTGATGAATAAAACATGCATTCCAAAAATAAAATAGTTATAAATAAATTTTAAAAATACAATTACCCTTCCAAAGTTGGTGGAGCATCTCCATTGCATCTGGATGCAACAGAAGTTAAATGTCAAATGTATTTGACCTAGAATTGTTTTAAAAGCTTTTTTTTCAGTGCTTTCTGAATATAGCACTATTTAATACTCTGTAAATAACAAAGTGTCTGAAATACCAGTAATAGAAAATGACTGTGTGTTATTAGAGAAAAACAAAACCAGGGAGTCTCAGACTTCTGCATTATTACCACATTTGTGAAACCATTCAAAAGCCTTTATTTCTATAAAGAAATAACATATATAAAATAGGACAATAAAAAAAATATTAACCAGTAACAGTCAGTTAATCTGCAGGTTTTGGATCTACCAATATTTATGAATCTCCATTGTGCAGTACTGAACTTGCCTGATGCAAACTGAAACTAATCACAGAACCACTCATGTAAATGACTCGTGAATAACCTTGAGTTCCTAAAAAATTTATGCATATTTTGGATCATACTCTGAATGTGTACAACAGCTTTTAAGAAAACCATACTTAGAGTGGAGAGTCTTATCTTCACATCCTGGTGTTAAGGCATTGGATGACCCCTGAAAATAATAAATGATGACCTACAGAAATTGAATTTAAAGACTTGCACAGCAACATCTATTATCTCTTATCCAAAGCAGAGCAAGAGAATTCCTTACACCTCATTAACTTGAATTCTTTTCTTGCCCTGTTCTTCATCACAGTATCATGTAGGTTAAACTTCCAGGGATCATCTAGTCCAAATCCCTACTCAAATTAGATCCAGTTGCAGCAGATTACTTAAGGGTCTGCCCACTGAAGTTCTGAGTATCTCCAAGTATAGACTCTACAGCTTCTCTGAACAGCCTGGTTTAGTTTGATGACCCTTGAGTTGAGCCAACAAGTTTCTATGTCCCTATATTTTTCCTTTGCCTCTTATCCTTTCACTGTACATCTCTGAGAAGAGTCTGGTATCATTTTTTCTACATAGTAGGTAAACATTCCATCTGGCCTGGAATGACATTGGCCTTTGCTGCAAGAGAACACTGCTGATTCATACTCAGCACCACAACCTCCACGTATTTTTCTGAAAAGCTTCTTTCTAACCAGTTTAGCAGCAGCCTGGTCTTTTGCATAAAATAGTCCATTCCAGATGCAAGTCCTTGTTGAACTTCCTGAGATTCCTATGAGCCCATTTTTAATGCTTGCAGTATCTTAGATCTTCTCATATATAAGCACTTTCATTAAATACACGTGGAAAGGGCAAGAGGTTTGATGATGTAAGATTTCATTTATGTGTCTTGTAGCCTTAGATCAGAATTTCTCTGCTAACAACAAAAGTTCTGCTTCATGATTAATGAGATTTCAGTGTTTGCTTCTATTCTGATATTGTTCAGATCATAACAATTCAAAAAATCACTCCAGAAAATGCAATATATTAGGACAAGGGATAGCCAAACTAAAGTCCAGTCTTAGAAAGAAAATTTCCTGGAGAATTTATTCTAGTGCTGTTTGTTAAAAAAATGCTGATACATTCTTTTGAAAAATATAACTAGTCTTCATCAGACCCAGAACAATTAACCAGACTACAATTTTGATTTAATAGGACAGAAACTATGTTCCTAACAGAAAACCAACAGAAAACAACAAAAAAACCCCCACAACTCAGCAGCTCAATACCATGCATGTACCAAGATGTATTTGCAACCTTTTAAACTTTTAAAGTCATGCAATGTAGACCAATATGGTTCTTTTAGTGAGGGACACACAGCAATTTTTATAACACCGATGTAATATATAAAATCTATACTGAAAACAAAGACAAGAAAGATTCAATTTTTAGGAAACAACTGGAAAAATGTTGAATCAGATCAAAATATAAAAGATAAAAAAGCATAGAGCCTGAAAGAGAGCATTATTATTTATAAAATCCCACTGGCATGCCTTTACTACATTTAAACACATTGGTAGTTAGTTCACACTAGCAACAGAAAGTAATTAAGACTGAAGTCCAAAAAAGTATATGAAAGTCCTCTGTGAAGGAACAGTTCTAACATCTATCTGAAGTTAATCAAAGAAGAAATCATCTCAGCACTGATGAAGAGTGAGGAAGAATGAATGATTCAGTGAACTAATGTAAATCAAAATCTTATAGATGCCTTAGTGTTTTTCAAATGGAAATGAGGCTTTTTATATCAAATTGATTTGGATTCCAGAGGCAAACTGCTTGCCCTGTTTCTCTGAACAGAACTGACTGAAATGGATGAAAAGAAGAGTAACTTTACAACAGGGAAGGAACGCAGAAACTGGGTTTCATACATAGGAAATCACACTAAAATTCTGATCACTCATATTACACTTTTCCAAATGAGGTGTGATAGTCAGGTCCAAACACAACTGCAGTTCAGAGGAACTACAAGGAATTCTGTGTTCCTTCAATAAGGCAGTAATGAATATCTGATATTTCCAAAGAGAAAAGCATTCATTTTACACATAAAATTTATTTAAATCGCTAGAAACACTATATAACTCACGACTCAGTAAGGAAAGAACCATTTATAAACTTATCTGCTTTGAAACTTAGTAAATATACTTTGCTATTGTTGTCCTTTTCTAGAGAAGCATAAATGAACCACTATAATCAACTTAATCCAGATTTCTATCCCATTACTGGATAGTTAAGCCAAGGAGATGTTGGAAATTAAAGTATATTATTTAAATTATGTATCTTTGGAATTTGTGCTATGACTTTATGAGATTTTTCCCAGAGTAGTCCCTTCAATGACTCAGACACACAAAATCTATTCAACTGCGGTAAATCCCATTACAAAGATAACCATTCTGTTTAGAATTTGTAAGCATTACAGACAAAAGTAAATCCACTTGGATCAGTAATGTGAGACTAGAAAGGTTGCTGTAGAAGTCTAACAAATTAATAACTTGGCATATTAAACTCACATACTACTACACCAAGTATATAAAGCTCCTTTCCCTATTAAAAAAGCTGAATATTCTCAAAACATCAGCATTCTGTAAAATATTATACATTCCCACACTGCAAAAGCTCCCTTCCGGCCATCATTGAATTTAAATACTTCTGGTACCACTATTGTTGAGAAAAATAAATTCTTAGAGCATGGAAAAGAATCTTTTTCTCATGTGAACAATATTTTAAAATTTTCTTGGCTGCTTTCCCAGTTCATCTGAATAGGACTTCTGCTTTCCAGATATTCACATACAATGTAGTTCTTGCTTTTACGCAAGAGAAAATCCTCCTAGACAAAAACTACCTGAAATTTTTGTAAGGATTTCTACTGTCATCTTACAAAAAATACTGCACCTTTGCAGGAGTTAAACACTTAAAAAGAAACTAAGTGGAAAATATAAAACTGTATCTCTTCCCTTGACAAGGTCCCATTTTGGATCTAATTCATTTACATGCACACTGAGATGTCCTATTACGCACAGCCCCAGTGAATGCTGCTGGATGCTGGTAACGCACATTAAGGAGAGAAGGAATATAGCCAACAGAAGCACTTCAGTTTGTGAAGGAGACATGAGGAGACACAGCATCCAGGAAATTAGTTGTTAAGGTTACAACAATTAAATCCCAAATCAAATTCAAAAATGCATCAAAGCAGCGCAAGTTCAGTCTCAAGGTTTCATACCAGAATTTAAGTTTCTATATTCCTAATTAAGGTTCTAGTCAGAAAAGAAGAAAAAAATCACCCAATTAACTTTAAGCACAAACTTCAACCCAACAGAGAATGAGATACAAGCCTATGTTTAAATTAAATACATGTATAAATGTTACTAAGGTGAGACTTAAGAGGCTGTTCAAACACTTTAATGAATGACCATGACAGAGCATAAAATAAACACAATTAATTCTATTCATCTGTGTAGAACCTGACAACAGAAATTACATGTGATCATGACCCGTAAGATATTTCAGTTTTATCAAATTTCTCCAACTACACTTAATTGCCAAGACACATTTTTTAAGTAAGGTCACATTTCAAGAATTTTAACTTTCATCTACAGATTTGTCTGTTTTAGAACAATAAGGCTAGCAAGATCCCAAGCTGTCTGTACACAATAAAGAAATGGCTATAATGCAGTCTTCATGGCCTTTACCTGTTTCTACATCTGTTAAATGCAGTGTGGAATCAAAGCCCCCACTGAGGATCCTTCTTCCACAGGATGACCACCGGGCAGCTCGAACAGCACACGAGTGACAGGAGTAGGTTTTTAAACAGCAGCCTGTATCTACAGCATCCCATACCTTAGAAAGAAGGATAAGGACACCTTTAAAAAGAATCACAGTATTTTTTTTCAAAAATAATTAGCTACAGTAAATCATTGTAGTTGAGAAAGCTTTGCATTCTGAAGTTGTACCAGCTAAGCTGTAAAAAATGGTTTGAAATAATTGCATGGTTGATTAGTCAGATTAGGTACAAATCTGTAATATATTTTTATTACTTTTGCTATTTCTTGAAATGCCTACATTGCTTTCAATTCATGTGATACTTTCCCATTCATACTGCTGTCCTACCTCTACGCAGGGATGTATCCAAATACATTTTACCTTTAAATCCTTTTTCTTCCAAATTTTTGTCTCTATTGTATCTTGCTTTCCATCAAGTAAGAACGATCCTGGCAGATCACCGCTTTCACATCTGCCTATACATACACTTTTATCATATTTCTCAGTTTGTAATTTTAAGTAGAATTTTACCTTAACTTCACTGAGAAAACAGATAATATTATCATGCAGCTACATGAAGATTTTTAAGGAGCCTGAGTATAAGTCCTCTAATTTGTCATTTTCTTCTGGACAGAACTAAGTTGATGCTGAGAATATCTGAAAATCCTCCTAGTTATCCAATGTTTATTGAAGTATTTACAAGCAGCACTTTCAGAACATAAATAGTCCTGCTCATATTCTAAAAGCAATTTTTAAAGAGACAGGCACTTGTTTCCAAGTAATTTATATTTTAGAAAATACAACTACTTTGAATTTATTTACCAAGTATAATTGACAAAAATTAAAAGCATATCCTTTTCATGGTTCTCTTTTTGTCATAATTTTAAGATAAAATTAGAAGTTTAGCAACAAAGAACCCATATAAAGATCCAGTATGATCAGTTCTCTGACAGAAGGCTAAATACCAAAACCATTTAAATACAAATATTCTTCTTCAGTAAAAACTGGATTATAAAATACCCTATGGTTGTACAATATAATATCTATTGAGCTTAGATTGTGAAGAGAGAGAAAAAAGTGAGACTTTGGGTAATGTATTTTTATCTTCAATTATATTTCCTTCTTACTGGACAAAAAGGACTTGCTGACAGCACCATTACATAATGCATACTCAGAAGACAACATTCCACTATAGAAAATTATTTTCTCAAAGAATCTTCTATCACGAAGCACAGCTCTGCAATGCAAAGCAACCAATTATCATTAATTACTTGACTAGCCAGCAAAGACTGAAACCGTGATGGCCATGCCCTTAGTATTCTACCCTATTCACGACCTCAAAAAATCAGGGAAATTTTAACATTAAATTGCTTTTGAAAGTAAGTTTCTCTCTTTTAATGAGTTTTAATGATTGTTTCAAGTTTCACAGTATCAAAAAGGGTTAATAATGTCTTGGAGGCTTGGCTTTTAATACGAGGAAGCTAATGAATGAACCAAGATGAAAGGAAAAACAGGTGGTATATGCTTCTGATATTTTCTGTCATGTTCTAGAAATTAAGTACAAAAACTCAATTTATTCAAGAAAGGTAAAGTAAAGTAAGTCCAACAGCACTTTTGAGTTCATGCTTCATTTAACAAAAGCTATATAACTGGAAATAGCACATCCTTAAATCTGCACATTTTCCTCCATTATGTGAGACGGAACAAGTGATCCACTCTTGTGGATGAGACCACTGACAATGCCCAAGGGACAATCTACCAAATAACACATTTTTCTCCACTGTTTTACTTTCCATCAGGTCTTTTTTGCCCAGGTATTGGTGGCATTGCAATGCTTTCTGGAATTAGAGCCACATGGGCAAGGCGGTTTCGACTGAGGAAATTCACTTAGTTTACTGCCAATTAATGTAAGCTTTTAATTACAGAACCAGGTCTTAAGGAAAAAAGACCAAGAGTTAAACAAGCACTTAGAGGAGCACCTTCCCCCCTCAGGTCTCACTTCAGTCCAGTACTTCTCCCCCCTGCTCCTACCCTTCATCAGTTTTCACTGAGCATTATGGTGAAGTGCTCAGCCGAGCAGCAAATGCTCAGCATGTATCTGCTCCAGGTTACAACCACCAAGTTCTGTGCCTCAAAGCGACAGAGATGTTACCTGTGTTACATGCACAAATGGAGAATCTACTGTATTTCATTACAAGGGAAAAATGCTTCAAATCCTATCAGAGGATCACTGCAAAGCCACCATCACTTAGGAGGTTAGGGAACCTCTTAAGTGCTTCCCCATTCCTGTGCATTTCCGCTGTTTTATCATGGTAAGTGAAAAACGTAGCTTGTGGGAGAGTTCCACCATACTCTGTCCAAAGCTCGAGAGGAATGTCTGCTCAGCAGCTGGTGCTTGCTCCGTACAGGCAGCCACCACCATGAAAAAAGGAGAGGTTGCAAAGGGATGAGTTCTCTGCATTTGAGTTTGCACCTCTCTGCCCAAGACTCAGAAGTCAGACCAGCAGATTCTCCAGGGTAGTGGGCACTTCAGGGTTTTAATTTCAACTGAGAGTCAAGTCTGTCAAGAATAACTTGTGTGGAAATAAAGGCCTTTCTGGTCTTTTTTTCTTCACTTCTTCCATATCCTAGGAACTAGGGCCATTATAAACATCCTGTTTCAAATGAGTGATGACATGGATCATGTCTTCTTTGGCAAAATGAACATGAATTACAGCCTCTTTACCAGAAGAGGATCCCAACATATCCTTCTGAGTGGCATCTAGACATGAACTCAATAAAAGGATTTGTATTCAAAACCAGTCTAGGGCTGAAGATAGAGGCCACAGCACCATAATTTAAGAAGTCATAGTCGTAAGAATTTTGAAGTAATTTTGTTAAAAAGTGAAGAACTATTTAGAAAATGACACTTTTAATACCACAAGCTGCTAAACTTTAAACATAGTTGGTAATAAATACCTTTACAATGAACATTTATAAAATAAACTTCCAGATTTGCATGGAAGAAAGATCATATTTAGTACAGAATAAATTACTTGGGCTGGGGAAAGAATTCACTAAAAAATACAGAGGCTGAGATATATATAAATCTTCATTCATAGGCATTGAAACACATGTATCAAGTATTATAAGACTATACATTATTAAGCATCTGCCAAAGGAAGACATTTTATGTTAAATTATTTTCAGCAAGAGATCAGCTGCTTTAAGTGTTGTAACTTTATTTCAAAACTCACTCTCACAGATTAAATACTGAATTCTCATTAAACCTGAGGCTGCTCTTTTATCTTGTGATGACCATTGTGATTTTAATTGCTGAGCTAAAAAGTTAAAAGCACACATTTCACCCTGCTACTCTAAAAATACTTCTTACTGCCACACATTCAAGCAACGTTTTACATTATAAACAGCAACCAGTTCATCCTTTCCCCTTGTAAGAGTCACAAAACAATGAAATATGCAACTGTTATTAGAAAAATGACACATATTACCAGATTACCTTCTCTAAATCTACAATTATTAACTAATTAATTATACAATATTTGAAAGAAATAAACAGCCAATACTAATTTCTGGAATAAAGGTATCATTATTTTTTCCAATTTTATTAAAATTTTATTTAATTTATCAAACTGGTTAATCTTTCACTACTATTTCTTACTCTTCTGTGCTTCATTATTTATAACACCACATTTCCATTTCTTTTCTATAAATTGTTTTCATTTCATTTCCTCTCCTGCTATAGAAAGTACAGTGATTACATAGTTATCTGCTAGGATTAATATACGGGGCCAAAACGGCAGGTACAAACAGCAAAGCCAAAAAATTATACTAGGGATTTTTTACAAAAGCAATTTTCCTTTTACTTTCTCTGAGGCACACTGTAATTCAATTGCTCTTTCACATTCTCCATAGTATTCTGAAATAAAGGCTTCAGAAGATGTTTGCTTTCCTGTATAGCCTAGAAATGCTATGAAAATAGTGTAACATGTATTTTAGGTAACATAACCAGACCTCCTCACCCTTGAGATCAGAAGTTCACAAATCACATAATCAACTACACAATATAAGAGATGAGATTTATTATAGACATGTTTCCAGATGCTATTTTCTGACTGAAAGCTTTCAGGAAAACAGCCTTTGAAAATAAAGTCGTTTGGGTTGAAGGTAAAAACTCTCTTGGTAAGTCATAGCAGAAAGCAGGAGAGGGTAAGCACTTTACTCAAGTAAGTAACAGTCACAGAATAATGTTCTGGGGTCTGCTGCACCATCAACCAGTTCATAAGGCATAAAAGAAAGGTTTTTACCTCACTGATCATCCAAACTAGGGATTCATTCCTAGTCAAAAGGACACAATAACATAAGTAGAGTAACCAAAGTAATATGAGAACTCATCAAGTACACCAAGACTGATAAATTAGGAATTAAGCAAGTCTCTTTCATTGCCATGCTATGATTATCTATGATGCACTTGCCTCCAAGCAATTTAGATTGCAGAAAAGAAAATCCAGCAGCCTGACTTTTAGAAAGAGAAAGGTGCATCTATTCAAGCAGGCAGTCACTAATTGCAGAGTGAACTTGAGAACAATGATTCGATTGTGATAAATTAGAGGTTGGAAGCAAGTGAGGAATTAAGTTGTATGCATTTTGAATTCGCATGCATAAAGGAATTACAGCAGAGCCAGTCAAGAATACCAAACAAGAAATTAATTTCTTGAGCATGTGTAACAGAATTAAAAACTTTTTTAATGGATGGATTTATGTTAATTTCAACATAACATCCATACTAAAAGAACTCTTCCCCCTTCTATTTAGCCAAGTTGTGCCACATTGTGTTACCAACTTCCGCTGTCAATGGCTCTTAGTGAAGTAAGGATATAACAAGAAAGAAATAATTTTAAACCTTATCAATTAATATAAATACAAGGAAGGCATTTAAGAAATAGCTTTGTTCAAGGATGATGTAGGATGGTACTGAGTTACAGGAACCATGAAGAAATCACTACGCTTTGACTAACATAGATTCTGTTCCATTCCACAGCACTCTCCACAGAGTTGCTCCACAGACTTCTGAAGCTGAAAAGACATGAGCCTCTCCTTTCTCGATTTTGGAATAGCACTGCTCCCTGATATGTCTCAAGGAGACAAAACCTATTCAATTTTTTACTTTGTTTTTTAATTGCAGAACAGGATTCAGGTCTGAAAGATAATATGCCATATCTGCTAACATGCAGAGATTCAAGAGAAAGGTACTCCCTGAACAATACTTCTTTTCTGATTTCATTAATATCTAAATACTGTAATTTCCAACAAATACAGTAGAGAAGGAGTCCCACACTATCTACAGAAAATATGTCTTTTCTAGTTTTCAAAGCAGGCTTAGAACTGTACTTTAAAGGGTTCTTTGAAAATCAATGGGCCAGAGGGCAGAAATGGTCTCATTGAGAAATTATAGAAAGGTATCTCCTACTTTTACTGTTTCTTCAGATTCCCCATTTGGATGAGGTGCAGCTTTGGGCAGGACTGCAAGAGCTAAAAGTGCCCCTTGGTTAACTTGAAGCAACAGCAATAAGGATAGGGGGTTACAAAAACAGATACATTCTTTTGTTCATAGAACTGAGACAAGAGAATGCCAGGAAGAGAAGCAATAAATAGCCAAGCATTAGAATTGGTAGATGTGCCTAAGTCTCTCCAGCCACTACATGAAAAAAAAACCTGATCTTGGATGCAATATGTATAAATTCCTAAACTACAGGAATATTTAGAATGTTTCATTCTTGTTTCAATTCACGTCTTCTTAAACTATGGAGCTAATTATTACTGTTGTAGTACAAAGCAAAACTTTGTACTACAAAGTTTTGACTATTTCAACTATTTGTTGAAATAACTACGAAAGAGATCACTTGAACACTTTTGTCTAAACCCGCAGTTTAACTGCGCAAAAACTAAAATAACCTCCAAAAAAACCTGAGCTAAGGTCGCCTTGTGTATAACCTTCAAGTGTTAATAAACTTACTTTCATATAGTTATGAAGGATGTCAATAGATGTTCAGATTGTTACATGCACTATGAGTGATGACATTTTGGACATACCACCTTAATTTTTAAACCAACTGTCCCAAAAAAGAGTTCTTCTGCAGGATTCTGCATAGCTAGATAAAGCTAACACATTTTCAGATGTGTTGAACACTTGTTTCAGGAACGTTTAAAGTGCTCTAGGGAACATATTTTAAATGACATCTCTCTTCCTAATCTAGACACGGTGTAAGAAGTATATATCAATGCTGTCATTTGAACATTTACAGATTTCCACTAGCTTTTTCCTTGCGGCAGTTATAAATCAAAATGCAATTATCTTACTAATCCAAAGGGAAGAACCAACCTTATTATTGCTTTAATATCTGAATAAGAGAATAAGAGTTTGTATTTGGATAGCTTATTACTAGACAACCCTTACTACTGAGAAACACAAAGAATGGAAAGTAGAAAAATATAATAAATTCAGCTTGCTGAGACAGCCAACAAAAGGTCTAAATTCATTATTTTTCCACCAAAATTTTTAATATTAAATTGACTCAAATGTATTAATCAAACCAATGAAGTGCAAAATCTTCTCTTTTACAAAAAAAAGAAAAATAAAAGGAAAAACCAACCAAACAAAATCCCTAGAAACAAAATCAAACAAAACCCAAAAATCCACCCACTATATTACACATAAGATAGTTCTAATTTTGTAGGGAGTTTTATTCAGGAAGAAGCATTTTAACTTACAATACTTGTGGCACTACTACTAGAAACTACTCAGTGGTATGAAAACTGATTTGCACACATGTCAAAAAGCTTTGATCCTAGAGAAACCAGCAAAGGTTAAGTCCAAGCACTACATGAGCTTCATGCCAACCACACCCATGAAATATGTTTCCAATTATTTGGTGTCTTTTATTTTAATCTTCCCTCCCACAGAAACTCAGCAGCCCCTTCCCCAAGGAAGGCTCCATAATCGTTGGTTGCGAAGCTTCATTTGGGTGGTTTTCCCATTAATAGGAAAATATAAACCTAATCAAAAGTGCACTTTGAGCTGCCAGTATCCTATAAAATGATTTTAAGAAAACACTAATGGGTGAAGATAAAACATTGACATTTTCAGATGGCAAAGGGAGGGACAAGACAAATAAAATATAATTCTATGAAAGGGAAACAAAAACCCAATACCACAGTGGCGAGAGCTGCCCATCTGACTAAATACAATAAAGAAATATTCTTAGTAAAGTTTTAACAACAAGAGCTACTACACTTCACTTAAATAGACCTAACGGTTCCTTACTTCAAAAGTTAACCTGTAACACAAGGAAAATCTAATCCACCAAGGAAAAATGAAGACATAAATAATTTTAAAGTATACAAACTGTCTGGAGTTTTGCCAATATAAATAATTAATGTTGCCTCCACGGGAGCCTTTCAAGTCACAACTGGCAAACAGAACTCTTCAGAAAGAAGTAAATAATATTTTTTAAATGGTAACAGTAAGACGCCGAACAGTAGTGATAAAAATATTTCATAGACATTTCTATTAGTGAATTTGTAAATTATATATTCCCAGTGTATCAAATTGTCCTCAGGACATACTAATCTCATCTGTGAAACCTCTTTTTAAACTATTTGATTCAGAAGTGAAAAAAGTAAAGGTAGACTCTGGTGAATTCCTCTTTCTGGGATGTCATTCATATCTGGAATTACAGAGAGGCAGGTGAGAGGACTAGCTGAGACCTTATTTCTATTTGATGGTTTCAATATTCTTTTGCCGTTAATTATATGCAGATTCTGGACAAACAAGCTCAATCCTCCAGCATTTCACAACCCTCTCAGAAGGAGGCCTGCACATCCAGGTGTTGCACAGCACCTACACACAGTTGGTGTCCAGATGAAATGCTGCTAGACATTGACAAGTAACACAGGCACAGATGCAGTAACATGAACTAGCAAAATACTAATAACATATTCAAACACTTGATTAAAGTAAATAAGTGCTAGAATATTATATAATTATGCAGATGTAAGCCCTGCTGCTCTTATAAACTGAAGCTAGAGATTAGAATGAGTTTGTTTATAAGGTATGTTTACCTAAAATTAATAACCCTATGATAAGAACTGAAATACTGTCGAAGTATGAACAAGTTCAGGGTGATATCTTGGCCTGCCACATTTGCATTTACATGAAAACACATTTAAAATTTCAAAGTAACTCAGCAGCAGTTCTGAGTACTTTCATGACACAGCAACTCGTAAAATTTTCTTTTATTATGCCATATTTGTAGTTGAGCCTTGAGATGAAATTGAGCCAGGTTTATACTGAACTGTTTCTATTCAACACCTGGGCTTCACAAAAATAACAAAGCTGAACAGCCAGCTTCTTTCAGGCTACTTGCACAGAGTAACACAAGAAGTGAATATGTAATAGTCTCCTTCTTTGTGACTACAAGCTTCCGAGTCATACATACACATGAAATTCTCCTCTTGGATGGCAGATGAATTCCATACACACATTACTGTTATTACACAAGGCAGAAAAAGTCTTCAAAAGTCAGTTACTATGACTACTACATATGATTGCTGAGAAAGATGTGTAGAAAATACACCTAATAAAACAAGCAAAATAAATCTAATACTTCTTTTATTTGGCAGAATGGTAACTTATAAGGTTTGTTATATTTAATAAATGAAAAAATTAAGGAGACTCCTTTAAAGGAGAAAATAAAGTAGCATTCTATTTTTTAAGTGTTATAATACTTCAAGGATCAATGTCTCTCTTTGATCACTATTTAAACAAAGGGGTTTTAAAGTTGAAGTGGTCTTTTTAAAGACGTGTTTTTAAAATTAAGCTTCAGAACATTTTTAAATGCTGGAGTATTCCCACATTCACTTGAAAATAAAACCATGTTTAAGGGAAGATTTTTCTTTATTGGTTGGCTTTGTTTTGTTTTTAAATGTGTTTCGTACCACAGTCATGGGCAATTTCATTCTCTTGTAGCATTTCCAGTGAACGTCTAGTTAAAATATGGCACCAAGCTTTGAGTTTTAGGGGCACAATGTTTACTGCAGTACAGTGTCTTTGTTTCTCTAAACAGAGATGAGGGTTACAAGTTTCTCATATGCATTTTTTTTTAGTATCACAATGTAATACAAGGCACATTTGTATTGCAATGCGACAAGAACACATTAAAAAGCTACAAAATCAGTTTAAACAAGTTAAAGTCAGCAGGAGCTATATATCTTACTTGTTTAATGAACAGTACCAGCAGCACAGGTTCACCCCCACTAAAATAAAAAAATACTGAAACAAGGTCAGTAAGACGATCTTGCCACTAAAAATACTTCCAGGAAAGTGGGCAACTGAAGAGAAGTACTAACACAACTCAGAGCTCCTTAGACATCATCTGAATTTCTCTACAGGAATGACTGCCACCCAAGTAGGGGAATGCAAACCAAAAACTGAGAAAATATGCTGAAGAACCAAAGAACTATGAAACTTTGTCAACTTTATCAACTATAATCAAGTTGGCAGAGACACAGAGGGGTGTGAAAAAGTAGCTTAGTTGCTGGAAATAAGTATTAGAGCTTTAATTAATATGTCAGTTATAACCTATAGTATAAAACTGTTCAAAACACAGCCATCATGCAGTTGCTAGCATTTTTTATTAGTTACATTTCTTGACAGTATTAAGTTGCAAGTAAACTGACATGTTTATTTTCATTACTTTTATGTCCTTTTTTTTTCTACATTGCCAAGTGAAATCTTCACAGTTCTAGCTTCCTTCCTTGAAACCAAAATATCATTAGTAGGAAAATTCTCCTGAAACCATTTTATTTTCCTTTAAAAACTTCAGGTAAATAAATTATACTGTTAAGACTTTCAAAACACATTGATTCCTTCTACAAAAGCAGACTTGTTTGTTAGAATGTTTTATACCACATGTATCATTTTAAAAGACACTAGAAAATTGCAGACATTCGCAGAATAAATTCTTCACTAGATGTGATCAAGATCTCTGAACACACTGATCCTTCTTTTGACTTTTATTCTGGCAGACAGTTAGTTTTCCCAGTTCTCTTTTGTTCTTAAAACTGAAAGATTCCAAAGGAATGGAGATGCAGTAGTGGTAAGAGCAGCATTCTTTCCCCTTTCCATTATTCTAAGATTTGGAGAAACACTTAACTTTTCATTGATAGAGACCACTCAAAGTAGAACCCTGTTGCCTAAGAGTCCTTTAAATGCCAGCAAGATGCTTGTGGCACAGCAGCAGAGCCAGCAGCAAACAAACACCCTTGGACAGAGATGCCAGTTCAGCATCCTCTGTACTGGTACCTCCCTTCACTCCTGGTTTTAGCACAAACCCTGCAGCACCAAGACCTCAAGTGGAGATAAGTGAATTGGTCACAATACACACAACTCTTGCTCATCCCTCTAAAAGGCCTGCAAGATGCAACCTCTGAACACTATACCAATCTAGACACACTGCGAACTGCAAAAAGGTGAACATGTATTAAGATGTAGGACCTACGTTATCACACATTTGGTTTTGGCTACAAATTTAATGTCCAGATGAATCAATAATGCAGGGCTGCCCACAGCAGCTTGTGGTAGAATTTTAGTGAAACTGTATCACACAATTAGAAACAAGCTGGGGGCAGTTTTACATTCGGAGGAAGAAACATCAGAGCTCCCTCTGGCATCTGTACAACTTTAACACCTTGATTTTTTTCCACAGAAACAGCCTTAACCTGCAGGTCAGAAACAGGTGTGAAGAGAAAAGATGGTTGCAAACCCACTGTTAGATGAAGTTCCTGCAGTAAAAGTCTTGAAGTAAGAGCAGATATTTTCCTTTCCCAGAGTGAAATACATTTCAATAAATACAACAAGCAGTTTGATTATTTACTGAGGAGAAGACTAAATTTTAGTTGTGTAGCAGAGATAACTTTGTATTGAAATCAGGTTAGCCAGAACAAGAAGACAGCACCAAAAAAATAGGTTATTTATCCGGATAGGTTTTTTCAAATTAAACGAAGTATTTTTTAATTGCTTTGAAGAATACACCTAGCCTGAAGGCTGCAGGGATAAATGATGGTTGAGCTCTTTTCAAGATTTTTCTGCATCATATGTTATTTAGCAGGATGGATGTACAACTTAGGAACCTCTACTTGTTTCAGTTATACTAGCATCACCCAGACTGAGGTTTTTTCCTATTTTTCTTGAGAAAAACATGCTGCTTTATTACAATTGCTCATCTTATTACTGAGCTATTATAATGTTGTGTGTCTTTATAATGTTTGTGTGTCATTAAGCACTGGAGAAAGTAATGGGAAAAACATACAAGAAATTTATGGTTCACGTGGCAAAGGTCTCCCAGTGCAAGGTTAGGTCTCTTGCTTCCTCTGGAACAAACTGTTCCTTGTGTCGTGAATGTTCTCCCTTCTAACACACACATTGAATTGCTGCATGTGAACGGGAAGTACTGCTTCCTATGTAAATTAAAGAGCCTCCAGACAGCTCCTAACACAAAGCTGCCTCCCATAATCCTCACTGACACTTCCTATTTGGGAGATCTCAACAAGGCCCAAATCTCTGCCACAGGAATTCCTGCTCAGGTGGGTCTCCACTGGATGGGTGAAGGTAGATTTTATGCAGAATGAAGTCAGTGAAAAATACTGTTAAGCCCTGGAAGCTGAGGAGCATCACAGAATGAGTAACATGGAGAGATACGAGTGATTTATTATTCTAAGGATATTTGCATTTCCTGGCCACTCACAAATAGTGCAGGAGGCAGATGCCTCAAACACATCAGGATGTCTCAAAGTCACACATTTGACTCCCAGGATATTCAGTGCCTCCTGTAAGATCTGCTGACTCAAACAAAACAGTTCACTCCACCACAGATGAGGACGTCCATCTTGTGTACAGCAGCACACACATTAACCCTCAGCACATTCCTGACTTTCAAATGTAGAAGAAAAAATCCTGCTCTGAAGCAGCTATCTAGAGAAGTTGTAAAACAAGTCGTCCTTTTTTTTTTTTTTTTGCAGCTTCCCTCCAAGCTCACAGCCCAACTCAGTTTTCTTCAGTCAGCACAGCCATCCCCTTACCTCAGCCTTGGCCCTGACGTAGGGCCAGGATCAGCGCAGGGCTTGTCATCATGTCATGTTTACCATGACAGCAGCTTCACCTTCCCTTCCAGGTTCCCCACGTGTTATGCTGCTCATAACAAAAATATTTCACTTTCACATTTATCTCCGGCATGCTGGGGCCATTACACACACTTTAACCCTTTAAATTCATGTGTCTATACACTGAAGAGGGGGATGGTTTGGGTTTGTTTCCCCAGGCAGGTAAGGCCCCCACCAGCATTACCCCAACTGTCTCAGGTACACTGAAACTTGACTAATTCACACTAATTTTAGTACAGATATACAACATTGGCTGTGTCACGCTATTTTCTTTTTAAGTATATCCCTTTTTCAAATGAAGTGATTACAGCAGCCCCTCTTTGCCAAGCAATTTACACAGCATCAACATGCATTATTAGAATACTGAGATTTTTATTTTTTCTTTTAGGGAATTCAAGTGTCTACATATTAACAGCTTTACATAAAACATAACTGATTAGCTTTTGTTATTTGTCCTTTGCATATCTATACAAACCACTAGAAAAAAGGGGCGTAGTATTCATGTGACAAACAACAGAAGACTGCAAATATGTTTAATATTCTTTGTAATATAGCTCAGTTCCTATAACATCATTTAGATTGCCCTACAGAGTTTCTGTACTTTGTACTTTATAACATTTAATCTCTCTCCTGTGAAATCTTGAAGAACAAACTATTCCATAAGTCAACCCAACAGAAAGTTATTGACAATGATTTCATGAAGAGCTTTGTCCCAAAGGGCATTGGTAGGTTAATTTGCAAACCTAAAATACATCTAGTCAGCAGAGGGTTTTCAATGCTCACTTACATTCCCACAATGCTGTACTGTAGTACAGCCAACCTGATGTTGAACAAGAGATCTTTGATTATGTTTTTCATCAATACAAAGCACAACAGTTTGCATCAAATTTTCAGAGTCAAAAAATAACCTTAAAAGAACAACTACTTACTTTTATCACATTCTCCACAAGACTTTGGTAAATAGTTTTTTCTTTATTAGTAGGTGAGGAGGCTGTTTATTTTAACAACAAATTCAAAAATATTAAACACAGACACAATGCTAATTTTAAAAATACAGGATTTTTTTTTCTTAAAGCCAATAAGCATATAAAAATTTTGTACTTGGTTTACTAGATATCATATGCTAAAGAAAAACTACAGCAATTTAAGACACAAAAAGCTGTACCTTAAAGAGGGATACCGTAGTCCAAGTGTTTCAAAACTAGTTTGCAGATGTAACTGACTTTTTTTAATTTAAAGTAGGAGTAGAGCTCAAATGAGAAGTCCTGCTAGAAAAGTGTGGGTAGAAGCACCTATAAATACTCAGAATTGTACCTGTTAAAAAGTATTTACTATGCTGTACAGTGATAGTTTAGAAATTAAGTAACAAGCTTGCGTAATTGTTGTGGTTTTGTCTTATTATGGAGATTGTATCACTAACTTTCACTTTACAGCTGGTTTAAGAGCATACCTTTGCAGCTGGAAATGAAAATAATAGCTCCTGCTAAAAACCCAGGACCAGTTTAAAAGCTAACTTTCTCCTACTTGGATGTTGACGTGAAACTATGAATTAATGACGGAGTTATAAACATTTAAACAATGCAACCTCACATCAGGCAGAACTTGGTTCAGCATTTCTCACTGCAGCAGTGGTACAACACACCTGCAGAAAGTGTCACTTCACCACTAGAAATATTTCACTGCATTTACTTCACTGTCACTGCAGACTTACAGAATGAAGAATTTCAAAATTAGAAGTTAATGAAAATATTTGGGGTTTGGCTTACTTGAAAATTCTAGTAGCATTGTAAGCTACTGCATATTAGCACAAACTTAAGGAGATTAGTGACCAGTTTTGATCAAATTTTTCAAGAGTACTTAAATCCTATTTAAGCACATAAATGTGAGCAATTGCTAAAATAAACAAGGAATGTCAGCAGCCTGTATATCAAGATTTTGATAATCCAAACTCTGTACTGAGATAGTGTAGATTTCTCAACAGTCTTTACAAAAATGAGTCCTTCATGTACAATGGCAGGAGAAAAAAGTAAGCAAAAAATGCTTTGTTTCAACCCATTTGGCAGACACAGAGGTGAAAGCTTTTTGACATCATTACCAGACCATTCAGTTGGAATGGGTCTCTGATATTACCTGAATATTAAAATCAAAAACTGGTAGTTGTGAAAAGCTTGTTTTCTCTAAGTCATTCTGCAACTGAAAAATTATCATTGGAAAGTTTCCCCAATGACATGCTTACCAATTCCAACATTATTTTCACATAACATGCTGAAGACCCTTCCACAATCAGATTCATGCTATTATTTCAGCATCCTATTATTCAACTTCTCCTCCATCTGTGCTGCCATTACTAAAACACTTTTACTACTTGAAAATATATTCATCACTCCCCTTGGTTATGCCTTCATGTACCTGCAGTTACCTCCACTCCCACTGCACAAAGCATAGATAATTAGTTTAATTAATCTTCATGACTGTTTCTAAAATTTAGTAGCTTTTCTTCCTGTTCTCTGAACTAGCTTGAAATTGATGTCTGAGAAATCAAACATCTGCTTAGCATGTTACTGTCCTGAATTAAAAACTTTAAAGTATTTCATGTTCTGTATAGAAAAATATCATTCTGAAATGTAACTTACAGGTTATTACCAGGATTTCAATGGGCATCCCATTCACACAGGTGAATGAAACATGCAGGCAAGAGAATATGCAGTTTGTAAGTAAAAGTAGTTGACAATAGAGGTTTTCTGCTAATTTAAGGCTCTT
This sequence comes from Vireo altiloquus, assembly GCA_013396875.1. Taxonomy (NCBI): domain Eukaryota; kingdom Metazoa; phylum Chordata; class Aves; order Passeriformes; family Vireonidae; genus Vireo; species Vireo altiloquus. The sequence goes on along the minus strand of VZRF01007959.1, from coordinate 467,994 downwards.
TTTATATATATTTAAATATAGATATTTTTAATATACGTACACATATACACATAAGCGCATGTAAAATGCACTGCTGCAAACAAGTTGAAAGAAAGATTCACTGTTGAAGGAAGATTTATTTTATTGGGAAAAACCTTGAAGAGAATCCTTGGATATTTCAATTAAGTTTCTACCTGAAAGGCAGAGAAGGAAGATGGAAGCGGGAACCTGGAAAATAGAATATAGGGAAGATTTTCTAGGATCTATGAGAGATTTTTTTTAGATGCAGCGTAAGCTATCTTGGGCTGTGGAATAATCTCTGCCAAGAAAAAACATCCTCAGAGAGAGAAAAGCATACAGAGCATAAGTGCTATGACTGAAAAACACCCTTCTGGCATTATCATAAGCCATATTTCTTTAGCTGAAGATGTCAACACACCTTTGTAACACCTCATGACGGATCTAGCCTGCAAGTCTAATTTGCTACTGCTTCTCTTTTCTTATGGTACCAAGAAAAAAAAATCAACTGCTTGCTTTTTTTAAAAAAGAAAAAAAAATATTATACACACTATGGTTCAGGTGTTAAAGTAGAATGAGATACCAAATTCTCCATGCTGCAGTGGTGCAGGTAAAGAGAACAGAGGGCCTAAGCAACTGCAACGCTTTCAGAATGGTTTAAGCAAAATCTGGATTTTATACTGAGAAGCCTTTAGAAGCAAAATACATTTTTCACTGTAGGTAAGAGATTCCAGAAACATAAGTACTACCTTGAGTAATTATTGTTAATTAACTAGCGATGAGGCACTATTTCCAAATGTGACATTTAAAGCACATAATGTGATTGTGAATATTCACAAAGATAATTAAGTTCATCTGCTTCAAGTCCTTGATTTCAGCACATCTGAAAACACCTCTTAAACTATCATTAGACCTGTAATCAAGTATTTTGTTGCTCAGGAAAATTGCATATCTTTGCTTACCTGCTAATATTGGGATATGTGTTCAAATGCGAGTATGTGGCTTTTGATAAGAAACTCTCCTTCAGGCAAATACTGAGAAAAAAACACCACTAATTCAGATTGTTTTCTCAGAAGGGATCATTAAGAATTACTCACACCATCAGATGGAAACAAAACCAAAAATTTCTGAGTTTCCCTAACTGAACTTAAGATCACAAACTGACATGAGGGATACCTGACTGAAAATATTCATCATCAAGCCAAAGGTACCCCCAATGCACATACTAAGGATACTACTCATGTTAGGTTGCATACTTTCTTCCATTTTGTTTATAGCTAGGTCCATTTCTCTACAAAAAGAAAAATGCAATCAAATTCAGGGATGAAATACAATGCATAACATAAAAATGTGAAAATCAGAAAATGCCTTGACCTGATTCTGTTGGGAAAAAAGTTTTAACTGTCTTCAAAGGCAGAAGGAGTCTTTGATCATCAACTCTGATCTTTATCAAGACCTTCTTGGCGAAATAAACTCTGGAAATAGGAATAAAATGACCCCAAGAACAGGATGTCAGAAGAGTCATGACTTGGTGTTTTGTCCTTTGTTCTTTTAAGAGTAAAGACAGCTTCTCTCCACTAGAAAAGAGAATAATGAATAATGTACTCCAAGATGGAGAAGAAACATTTAGACAGCATTCTAAAGTACAAAAGGTTAAGTTTACTCTATCACTCTGCAATTATTTGACATAGAGGATTTGCAATCAGTCAGAATAACAGTGTGAATAATTATGTACTGTAAGGTGTCCTACTGGTCTGTATCTCTAAGCCCAGTTTGAATAGCAGTTATATTCTATACCAGAAAACTCTTTCCTGATCAAACTTTTATCAAGGATTATGTTTGAAGAGAAAAATAAGGCAAAATCTTTCTAAAAAAAGAAAAATTAAATGTTCTTAAGGTGCCAAGAAACTCCTGACCTTGTCTAAAAGCCAGTTCCTGCTGCTGACTGGCTGCATTAAGTGTCGATTTATTGTTCTGCTTCAAAGCCCATCTCAAGCACTGGCAATGCTGACTGCCAGGAGAACAGAGGGGGTGAGACACTCTGTGCCACAGGTCATTAACCCCAGTCAGCACCCAGCTTGTACCAGCAGCCAGCTGGACTTCACTCAGGAGGGTTTCATCATCCAGGAAAGTGCTGGTCCATTTCTCAGCAGTAAGAGGAGAACACCTGACCTCAAACACAGCATACAAAACATACATCCAATTCCAGGTTTGGGAAGAACCTCCTCAGGACATTTACATGTTACCCACCTTCCCCAATATCCATTTTCTTAAGCTATAAATGGACTGAGAAAACAAGAAGAAAAAAAAATGTTCTGCACTCTCTGGAGATGAACAACAGTGAGAATTAAGACCATGTTGCTGCACTCCTACCAAATACATGACTTCAGATAAAAGTGATCTTCAATCAAACTAATCAATAAGATCGTAATTGTAGTTCTCTTCCAAGTGCTCAAAGCATATTTCAGAGAAAATCAACCTACTCAGGCTTATCCAAAAGAAGAAATACAGGAGAAGAGTAAAACTTACTATAGCTCTTCCTTTCCCTTTCCTTATTCTGTGCAAGAACACCAAAAATACTGCTGAAACACCTCCTTACAGTCATTTAGCAGTCACTTTTGGCAAGTTTCATGAGAAATTATTCTGTCCCATATAAAGTGGTCAGCAAAATGAAATAGTCTGTGGGAGGTTACACTGCACTAAATACTACACCAAACATAACAAGTTAGCCCCAAGGCAAGCCAGGTTGCCAAACCAGCATTAATTGAAGAGCAACTGCTATGGTGCACCTCTTCAAAGTTACTGGACATTTAAAATCCCCCAGAGCAGTGGGTTACTGCTTTTTATAACAATACAACCAGGGAATAGAAGGAAGAAATAAAAAGCAAAACTATGTCATTAGTATCTTCTCCTATTTTATTTGTAAGTATGACAAGATAATGTCTTTAGACATTTTAGAGGAATAAATATGTATGTTTCTGATGCTCACGACTGAATTTACAGCAAATTAAGAGGACAGAAACATTTGAAAACATGTTTTTCAACTGAATGCATCTGCTCTACAGAGCGAGTATGATGGTATTAGACCATATACACCATAACTCTACATGTAGATTGTTGCATGCTGTTTTCTTAAGCCATTCTAAAATCCAAATTAAGTATCCTCTGAATTATCGCAGAGATTTGTACTAAAGAAGCCTAGAAATTAACACCCTATGTATTAGTTAGTCCAAAAGAAACATCAGAAATTCTCAGCCAAAATATCAAATAACAGTCTCAAGAACAGTTGAGCAAAGTCAGACCAAACAGCAAGATTCACACCAACAGAGACTTCGTTTGATGTTTTAGTCATCTGTACCAATCAATCTTTTTTAGCTAATTCCCACTATTTACAAGAGAGACAGGTTTACCAAATGCTGAGTAACACGGCAAACTGACAAGGGAAGAAAAGAGAGAAAATAGGAGAAAGGAAAGAGAACCACTATTTTTTACTCTGAAGACAGGCAACCTTTACATTATAAGCAATGCTCACAAAAACAGCAATTTGTAAGAAAGTGTATATATCCAGTAAAGGACATTTTAAATTATCAGTTATTGAGGACTCTATCCTTCTCAAGAGCAAAGTGTTTCTGCCATGCCATCAATTGTCATCTTTTAACATAGTGTGTTCTTTATTGTGCAGAAAGATTCTGGGACAACTATGCCTGAAGCTAATCACAGATTTTCCATAAACCATTGACTCTAAGGAATATGCTCATATAGATCACATTCTCAGCCAGCTAAAAGTTATGAGCATGACTAGGTTTTTCTGTAGCTACAAAAAAGCAATTGTACATTCATGCTGGGCACAGAGTGCGAGAGAGAAACTTCCCACACACACCAAAACAAAGTGAAGAATTCCCATCTAGTTTGCAGTTAACCTTTAAGTGTTTTCTGACTAATCATTGTACTATGGCTAACCCTGTGGATGTTCCTCAAATGGCAAGTTCCTGGAAAATGCAGAAGCATAAAGAAGTTAGAATATACTTATAAATCAGCTAGTGATTCAAGCTATGGTTTGTTCCAGAACATGAAAAATCAAAATTATTGTAGCATAAAACAAAGCTATGTATAGCAAAGATAATTAAATCCCTGCCCCTGCTGTACACTACATATCCACAAAAATTTTCTTCGGATAAATTAGCTACTGCACACACAGCAGTAGGCATATTTGGGATGACATGGTTCAAGCAGAGTCATTTGATTACACATTCAAGTAATTCAAGAGAAACATACATTTAAAGACAGGTAGCTATTAAGAATTACTTTTAAACCACTAAATCTCCTACTGCTGCCCCTGTATGGGAGAAGAACATGGCATAAATTTGTCCACTTCCCATCAACTCCAGAATGTAGCGTAGTACTGTGTTAAGAATAACACACATGTGCTCACAACACCTAATAGCAAAACCCAGCAGTGGTTACTAGCAGGCAGTACTCATGCCCAGAAAACACTTCAGCAATCAAGACCGTACCAGCAGGCAAAGGAGAAGAACTTCAAATGTATTGCAAATCTCCAGGAGATAATTAGCTAAATTGCTATAGCCATTTATTAAATAATCTGATTTCCCCTTCATCTCTATGAATCATATTCATTAGCATCAATCACTTCCTCAAGTCACAAACATTTAGGCTCTATTAAAAGCGGGGATTCCTCAAAAGTGCTAGACACCTCAATTTCAGACTTATAGCACTATGGAGGCAAACTGCCTTTAGTATCCTCAATTCCTACAGGTAAGGAAGGACTGGCTACTTTCACAAGCATATCCCACAGACACTTGCATCCCACAGATTTTGAACACCCACTATTGTTGTAAGAAGCACTGTTCTACTCAGAACACAAGTACAGTCTTAGCAACTGCACTCCCAGCTTCTGAAACACTGTGTGTCTACTTGCTGCAGACCTGTGACTTATTTCTGAAAACAAGAGGGAGAAAAACACCATAGACCAACTCCTTTTAGTTGTTTCAGTTTTTCCTTAAACTTCAGTTAAACAACAGCCATCAAAATTCAAACCATATCTGTTTGTACTGTACCTCGATACTATCATACTTTTTAATATAAAACTGCCAATCAGCTAAGGCGACTCACATACTTTACAGCTTTATATTGACATATGTACATATATAAAATCAGATGCCATCAGACACCATCTTCTTCATACAGTCAATAGAACAAATAAGTACAAACAAAACAAACAAAAAGGAGCAATTTAACCTGTCTCATTCTTGTACCTTATCCTGGCACAGCAGGGACAACAGTTATGGACAAGTTCTGGAGACCCAAACATCAGACGTTTGTCAGCACAACAGAGCTGGACACTGCCAACTCTGCACCCACTGACAGCGTATTTGTGCAATGGCATAGAATAACACATCACTACAGCAGGTCTAAAAATAATGGTAGGGAGTTGTACTTAGGGACTAATTTCTATTTGGAAGAAATTATCTAATCCAAATTTACAGGCAAATTCTGTCCATCCCCAATGTTAAGCAGGTGATTTTCTTATTTTAAGAAGTAGTTTTTGCAGTCTTACTGCCCACCCTGATTTGAAGTAATATGCGAGAGGCAGTGCACAGTTAGTGATTTAGAACAGCTATCTGAAAACCTGAGCTTTAATGAATATTGCCTTTATCAGCCAGCCTGGGCTAGTTATATTTTCCTTACAACTTCACTCTTTCAACTAAAAAATAAATCATTTACTATTCACAAGTCTATTCAGAATGTTAATAACTGGGGGGAAAAAAAACCCAAAACCAAACACGAGAACTAAGAGAAAAACCCAAAAAATCAAAACAAAATATTCAAGATCCTCTTCTCTGGAAAACATAGATGCAGTCCTAAACCCACTAATGTCAGTGACATAACCCAGGATTAAACATGAGAACTAGTTATTTAATTATGGAAATAAACTATTAATTATGTCAAGCAACTACATGTTTTGCTTGCAATGAGGACATTTTAACGAGCACCATTTCAGTACCAGCTAGCAGAGTAAGTCTGAACTACCTAATTAATTTTAATTTCTTCTGCATTGTTACCATAGCACAAGCTTTAACATGTTTATATGACTATGTCAGCCCTAACCACCTGCACCCCTAACTCCCATCCATTCCAGAGAAAACCAGCTGTGTCCCTTCCTTAGTAGATAAAAATAAAAAACTCCATGGACTAATCACAATGTTGAGAATGAGAAAAATTCTTTTAGAGGTGAAATTATAATTTGGAAAGAGACAAGTAGACCAGAGAGAAGGACAGATTCCTAATTCTGACTTCAGGAAGCAAGGTGTTGCACAGCTGGAACATGCACAGCACACAAGCACATGCAGTATTCACTATCATGCCCAGTATTCTTAATCCATCAACCAACATCTGAGAAAGGCAGAAGTTTTTATATCATTTTCAGGTATGGCCCAGAAGAAAAACAGCAGTTTTATTAAAAAGAAAATAAAATAAAGCCTCCACAAGCACACTGAAGTTAAAGATCAGCCATAACAATCCAACTAGCCTGTTGGCCAGCATGCAGGAGCTGGGAGACAAACTCAACACATTTCTATGCCAGCCACAAAATGCTTTTTCTTTGAAGTGAGATGATTACTGCAATGAAACATGATATGTATGATAAAGGACAGTAAGTCATTAGTTCCATAGTAATGAAGCAAATTCTCTGAAAAACAACGTGCTTTTTAATGTTTCTTTCTCCTATATTTAAAGAGAATTTATAAGTAACAGTTGTCTTTATAGAATAAATATATAGCAAAGGCATCATTAAAGTTCTTTCTACAAGGCTTCATCTAAAGATCAAGTGTCAACAATCCTTGCTACGTTCACAGGTATTGTGACCTTAAAGATGCAGCTATATGACACATGCTAAAAATAAAATCTGCTTCAAAAAAAGCAAGGACATGAACACACTGAAAAGAATAGAAACTTCAGGAAAACTCTTTCTAGTCCTGATGCCAAATAAATCCTCCACAAGTAATCTCTCTATAGAACCTGAAAATGTAGAGCAAAATTTCTCAAAAAATTGTTTCCTTGACAACATTGACAAACCAGGAAGGGTAAGGAATCAAAGTCATAAGATGCCTTGTGGCTTTGTTAGCAGATTTTTTTTAATATATAGCTGTATGCAAGATGCAGCAATAAAGCCAGATTTCTAGAAAAGAAGCAAAGTTAGATTGGTGTTATTTCTATTTTCAAACAGTAAAAATATTCAGAATTGCTTAACTATTAAAAAGAAATTGAGATACTCCCATAATGTATTAAAGTTTCTTAAGAACTTAAAACTACTGTAGCTCATTTTTTTCCCAAGTACCAAAATCTTGACTTCTTCACCAGCAATCTTACTGACACATCCAGAGGGGGATAACACCATCATACATCTCTCCCACCTCAGCTGACATCCTGACATCAGACTGCACGGCAGCTGCCCACACAGATCCTGTGCATAATTGGAGAGCTTAACTTATGACATTACCAGTTAAGCTTCATTAGAGGCACTGCTCCACTGACATCTCCAGCCCTGACTCTCCTCCCTAGTAGGCTGGCTGTGCTGCTACTTCAGAGACACAGTAAACAACTGGAAGAGTTCCCAGTAGAAAGGAAGTGCAGAGCTGACCCATTTGGGACAGAAGGGTTGCTAAGAAAAAAGTCAGATAAACACTTTAAAGTCTTCATACTTCTGCAAGTAACGATATGAGTAACCAAAACTCTTTTTAGGTAACGTGAGAGAACAGAATCTTTTCTTCCATATCACTGTTAAGGATATTTAGAAGTAATTCTCCATGCTTTTGGATTTTGACAGAAAAAAGGTTTGTGAAATAATACTGTCACAACAACCATGCTATCCTGTGCATTTCACCTGTGGCCACTTTGCATCTGTCGACCAGTGAAACCAAATTTCACCGAGGGTTGAACAGTTCACAGTATTTTTCCCTCAAGGCTTAATCATGATAAGCAGCTGAGTGAAAGACACTGCAGAAGCTCCAGAGAAAGAAACTGAAGAGGATCTGTAGTGAGACTCAAAATACAGACAGGCTTCAGTAACTTCCCTGCTCTTTGAAGAACTTTTATTTTCTAAATTTTTCTTTAAATAATTCCCAATTTATTTTTGGGGGGGCTGGGGGAACACAGGCATATTAGCTACACTGTGAAATATCCATCCCACTCTTCTCCCCCACTGTCACATCCCCTAACACAGCCATAAAGCAGTCAAAAATGCTTTGCAAGAACACTTGGGGTATCACTCTTGCATTCTTTAAGGAGATCCTAAGTCAGGAGTCATTTCCAAGTGGAAAAAAATTCATGCCATCATAGAGCTAAAAGCCTCACCCAGAAGCTGAGAGGTTCATTGCATTTTTGCCCTCCCGCTTTTTCTTAAATGTCAGTCTTCATACAAGTGTTACGATAAATTCTAATCAAAAGCAGCACTGAATTTAGTTCTTGTTAGTGCAGAAGGAAAGAAACAATGGCTTATCAAACCCTACAGAGATGAGGATGGTGCTATTTATACTCAAAGAAACATACTCCTTTGAAAAAATTATTTGAGGCCCAAGAGTGTGTCAAACACTCAGAATGTAATAAAAACTATACAAGTCATCTCCAGCTGTGGATTCTGAAAAAGTGAACAAAGGCATTACAAGGATTTCTGTTTCCTTGACAACAGCATCATTGGAAACAAGAAAATAATTTTAAAAATATATCTCTCTAACAGCAATCTCTAAATGTTATCGAGGCACTAAAATACCAAATGTGAAACAACTCTTACCCACACAAACCTTTGGGATGAAGAGCCCAAAATTCACTTTCATGAATTGTTCGTTGCTGACATGTGCCAGCAGCTTTTGCAGAACAATTGTGAGGGCTATCTATTACATCCTGACCTGGATTATCATCTAGCCATGGCACAGCCAGAAGCTTTCAATGATGGTCAAGTACATTCCTTCCTGCATGATGTTCCTTTTCTTACAAAAATAAGCACTATGGAAGATACTTCTCATTAAAGTGTATGAAACAATTTTATTAGAAAAAGATCAAGGTATACATAAAAGGTATTACTATCCATGTACCTATCACATAGGTGTACTTCCATCTTAATAATCAGCAAGCTTAAAGTCACTGGAAGAAACATGCACAGTTCTAAATAGGGAAGAAGGTCAGAACCTTCATAAAGATAAGTCTGCTTTGGTATTTCAGAACAGCCTGTTTAGTAGCCTCTTCAACAAAAAAACCATGGTTTTCTCCCATATCTAGGTAAGCAGCACACAATATCAAGAATATGATCACTTCCTTGCCACTTCCAAGATAATGGGGAGAACTACTTGTTTTTTTAATATACAATATTAAAAATGTATCAACAGAGATCTTCAAAACATTTTGAATAAAGAACATACATATCAAATAGGATGACTTCCCAATTTGTCATCTTATCATCACCTACAGTTAAAGGAATGCTGCCCTACTCCAGGTACTAGCAGCATGATAGCTACTTCTGCTTAGTGAACAGTCTTAATCCAGCCCAGCTGTGACAGGGCTACAGCCATGTGACTGTACAGGAAATGTACAGCTATGCCTGAATGTACATGAAATATGCTGGCAGCTTAAATTCAATCCTTAGTAAACAGACACACCGGTGACAGAACTACAAGAAGCACTGCCTACTCCAAGTAAATTGTGCACAGAACAGTTGAAAACAGAAATATTAGATTTTGTTACTCTAAGGCAATAGCCTTAGGTAACAATAGCAACAATCTAACAACAGCATAGGTAATGGCCAATATCTAGGAAATTTGTGTTGCCACTATCTGTGCTACACACGGCTTATGGATTGAGGCTTTCATCCTCTATCCTTCAGTCCAGTACAATGGGATCAAGAACAACAAAATTCCTGGAATATACTACTGTGCTGTCTATCTTTCCCCTAACAGACACAAAACCACAAAATAATAAAATACTTTGAAAGTATGATTGAAAATTGTATTTCTTGTAGCATTTGACACTCTCCAAGAACCAAAATCTGTACATTAAATTTAATGAGTATGAGTAACATACCCCTCTAAATCTAATGATCACAAAAGAGTCTCAGAAGACTGAAGAAATATCTGGAAGAAATCTCTTAAGGCAGCAAGTTACAAAGATGAACTACTTTGGAACATAGAAATCCCAACTTGAAAACAAGCACAGAAAAGGACTTAAAGGCACCACAAACCTTTGATTTGTTCTTCTCTACACACCTACTTATGGACCCTACTAGAGACTGACCCGTGGGCTAGACAGAGCCCTGGTGTAAACCAGTATGGTTGTTATGTTCTTAGTATATGTTCTTCTTCTGGGAAGTCAGCAATGCCCCTGTTCAAGAGGCTGGTATTATTAAACTCATGTAAAAACTTTTACTTTACTTGTATAGATAGAGCTGTGACTAAATGACCATTCAATTAGGCCAGTAGGAAACAAAATATGTAAGAAAAACTTCCAACAGTGTGTTAGAACACAAAGTGCTATTAATATACATTTTGCATACTCAAGAATTGCAGCACTTTCTTTCCTTGATCTTGTTCAACAATGGAGAATGAAAGTGCTGAAAATTAAGAAATCCTCTGCAACAAACATAACACCTGCTGTGATGCTCTAAATAAACTATGAGAAGCACAAAATTAACAGCTAACAGATGATTATATAAAGATGTTACCTTGAGTTAATTTTAATACAAACGAGGAAATACAGAATAAAGGCATAGGAGGCTAAAGTTATGAACAATTGTTAAAAAGCTAAGTCCAGCACCAGTAACTAGTGAAAATGTTAACATCTGTGTGGCTCTGTGTAATGACAAGATCTTCCAAATAAAAGACACTGACAATGTAAATGCAGCATTGTGGTTTCTGAAATTGATAAATGTCTTTCGAGTCACAACTTTTTAATGTTCTCTGCTACCCAAGGCAAAAAGCTGTATTCAGTGGTAACCTGTGATTCTGGATTCTGTATTTGGGGTTCTAAACCAGAAATACCTAATTTCTGATGTTCAGAAAGCACTGAATATCCACACTATGGGAACCAGGTACTTTTAATAGCAGTGATGAGTCTCAAAACTTATGCAAAAAAACACAATATGAAAATCATGCACTCTATTTTGGTGTTTTAGTAGGAAAATCCAAAAATGGCAGTAGATGCCTAAAATTCATTTACAGCAGCTAGTCAAACAGAAGGTAGTGTTATTCAAAGAAAACAAATTTAATCAGTTCAGACAACATTTCACAATCCTTAAAATACATACCTAAGCCAAAAACATTAGTCACTCACAATACAGAGTGCAACTGTGAAGAGCAGCACTGCCACAGTAAGAGCTCCAAACAGCACCTTTCCCTACCCTGAAACCCATTTCCTATCCCATTCTCCAGCTACCTAGGCTGGAGCTTCCAAAGCAGAAGGCAGAAATTCTGAGAAAACAAAGGGTAAAAAATTTGGCAAAGCATGCAACTAGGCGGGGTTTTTTTCCCCATTCCCTATATATTTAAAATTTAGCATTAAATACTCTTCTATTAATGCTCGAGATTTGAAGAACTGTGGGTAATTTGCATGGCGTATCACTTCCCAGATGAAGTTCTATCTTATTTTCAGGTCTCTCAGAAAATTCAGGGGGTTTCTTACACATTTAGCAACATGCGCATAAACTTGTAACTTTGCTCTTTCAATACACGACACAGAGGCTAATATTAAAGTCTTTGAGTCTTCAGATGCTGTTTAGTTCCCATCCCTTTCTAACACGCTGAGGTGCCCCATCTGCTGGTAGGAGTGTTACTCTAGAGAATTCTGCCCCTGAGCTGATAACTGACACTTTTTTCAACTTTACCACCTGGTAACTGTTTTTTAAATGTATAAAATGTAAACTGTCTTTTAAATGCAGCAATACAAAAAATTCAGATCAAATACTTTTAAAGAAAACTATAAAATGCTCTAACACCATTCATTCATTCCTAACTAGGCAAGATATTTTTACAAAATGCTTATGGTGATCTGACTCTAGGCTATTCTTCAGTCAACAGAAACTGAAAACATCAACTCATTTAATGTAAATACTTTAGTAAGACTTACACTGATTCATAAAGTTGTTAAGGTGCACTTTTTAATCTGAGAGAACGTAAATGGAAGATTGTTTTTTCCTACTGATCTGAACAGGATAAATACAAATACTTAAAAAGTAAAAAAACACATAATCAGTTCCATATACACATTTTAGACATATATCTGTGTGATATAAATGACTTATTCATAGTAATTTAGATGGGAATAAAAAAACTAAAATCACTATGGTAAGTAAACCAAGGGTTTCTTCCTTCTCCATGCCAAGTTAAAAAAAAAGAAAATCCATTCCCACTGAGGAAAATTCTTCAATAGTGATGAAAGAGGAAATTATTAAGCACATAAAACAGATAAAATATACAAAACTGGCTAACTACTACACAAATTGAGTGCAACTATAGATCTCTGGTTCAAGCACCACTTAAACTGCCACAGTTAGCTCAACTTAGAACACTCAGTTCTGAGAAATTGCCACTAATATTGGACTCTTGTTCAAAAGATAAATGTCTTAATGCATAGGCTGAGTGTAAGGACTGAATCCAAGACATATACACTTAAAAATATTCACAGCCATTTCTGTGACTAACTGAAAGTACAGAATTTTGAGGCTCTGGATTGCCTCTTTTCTCTGATCATACAGAGATTTTAGGCTTTTAACTGTGCTTTGAGTTTTACCCAAATCAGATGTTGAAAGCAAATCATGCAAACATCCCGAGTGTCTGCATTTTCCCTGTAGAGACAAAGAGGACACACATCCACTGCCTGGATTTAAATGAGCAATTTCAAGCAGGTGTTTTTGGAACAAAAAAATCCAGTAAAAAATATAATCTGTATGAAGTTAAAAGGATGAGGAAAAACAATAGTAAACCTGCATTTTCAATCAGTTATTTTATGCTTATACCAGAAAATTGACAACTTCAGGCAACAGCAGACAGCCAAAAAAAAACTCCCAGAAGGTAAGGCAGTGCTGTCACAGTCACCAGGGATTTATGTGCTCGTGATGTCGAAAAGGGAAGGAATTTGGGAGCCTAACAGCAAGCGAATCCTCGGTGTCGCCGCGCCCTCTGCTGCCCAGGACGGCCCGCGGGCAGCGACAAGAGGAGGTTCCCTAAGAAACAACAGCAAGCAGCATCCATAGGGTGCTGCCTCTCTAGGAGCTGCCTGCCAGAAGATAAAACGGGGTTTCACATACTTCCTAACAGATACGTTATTCCTTTATAAATTTTTTAGACCCGCATGCTCTGAAGTGTTGCCAACATTAATATACTTCATTTATATTGAATTTCCAAGGTTTGGGGCACCTAAAGCAGTCATGTTTCTTCAAAAACCAGCTTTACTGTTAACGACTGCTGGGCGTGGTAGCTCTGATTCAGAAAAATAATTTTTCATTCTGCTCAGAAGACAAAACAGAAGGCCATTATTTCAACTTTTTAATCATTTTACATTGCAGTAACAACATAGATTTTAGATTCTTCTACCAGTTTCAACACATCCATAACTTCACTCATCAGTAAAATGAGGCTCTGAGATAATCAACAAATATTAAGCATATGATGTGACAATTTAAGACAAAAGGTCCAATTCAGATGTCCTGAAGTCAGTTTTGTACAATCTAAATTGCTGCTTAACAGAAACATTCATCAGCACTTTTTGCATATCTTAGCCCTTTCTTTCTAAGTCTGTTCTTCAAGCAACAGCCAAGATATAACAAATATACTAAAGATGACTTGCAAGAAAAAACAAAGGTACTTTTTTCCCTCCATTTAACATTTAAGAATCCTGGGAAAGAAGACAGAGGAACTATGCTGGCATGCTGGCACAAGGGATGTTCTTCTTGTCTCTGTTGAGGAAGATTCACTTAAGTCCTAAATTTTAGAAGCAATACAATAATTGTGCCTGCCATGGTAACTAACATGTTAGATGCAATAAAGCATGTCTTCCACCAGAAAGGATGCTTTCTGTGCACTCTTATCAAAGCTATGTTCCTGTGCAAGCCCACTTCAGAAGACTATTATTTGAACCCAGAAGCACAATCAGCCCTTTATCTGGGAAAGTATACACATAAAATACTTTTATTACCCGTTTGAAAAATAGGACACTCATTGGACTGACTAAATTATCAAAGAATTGAAGACAAATTCATTAAAGCTAGGAGGAAAATTCACTTTGAGTATTCAGCAATTAACCCTTGAAACAAATGAAAGTGGGAAGACTCCTTAGATCATTACAAGACACCTTTCTGGGATGCAAGATTTACCACACTAGTACAGATGGAAAATCTGTCTGACCCGACCTACCTCCCCCAAGAAAAGCCACACAGACCTATCAGAAAAGTAAAGTTCTTCAGAATATTATTCTGGTGCTGGCAGTCAGTTGATTAATGACTCAAGGCAGAATCTGTGTGCAGACCACAGTGCTCATGGCCATTGTGATAAAACATTGATACAAACTGTGAGAAATAACCTGGTAGAAATCTAACTTCTTAAGGTCTAAAACATTGACATGACTAAAATAAAAAAAAAAAAAAAAAAAAAAAAAAAAAAAAAACAAGCCACCAAATTCCAAACTAATGGAACATGGAACTAACTGTGAGTATAGTGCAGGATTAGGCTGCAAGTTCATAATAATCTTATACTTCAAAGCATCTCCTCAAATTCTGAGTACAGTGGAACTGTTAAATACACACAAGCAAGGATGTTATTTCCAGAAGAGCATTGTTTAACACATTATTTTTAAGTCTGATGACTGAGCCACAAAGCATCTGGCTTTACATTACCTTGACTGTTTTGTCCATAGAAGCTGAGAGAAGCATGTGGCTTTGTTCCCGTACAGGACACCACTGGATTTCATTAACAGGACCGCTGTGTTTAGACATGTAAAATATTAAGCTTTTGGGAACTTCAGTTACTTTATATTTAGATCCCAAATATGGCTTAATTAATTCAGAGATCTTTCTCAAAGTCTGCTCTCCTGATACGACTAACTTAACATCACAATCTGAGCTACCTCTCTGGTCAGATACTTCTTTTTCAGGCATATTGGAATTTTCTTGACGCAGTCTTTTAGGGATATATGGTCTAATTCCTTTTATGGTAGTAATACTATCTTTGTGCATTCTCTTCTGGGAAATGCCATTTCCAGAATTTGTTGAAGAGCTTGAAGCCTGTTCATAGTTTTTGTAGGGCACGGATAATGCAGCATGGCCAGAATACACCCTCCGACAATAAGGAGGTGCCAAGTCAGTGCTGTTATTCTGTGCAGAATGCTCAGGGGGATCTCCACAAACTGTGCTCCTGCCAGAACTGCCAGCGCTCCCAGCAGGGTGCATTTCATATGGAGATCTTGTACTACCAGGTGCAAAGTGCTGAACACAACTCGCAGAAGAACTCAGCTGGTTTGTTTGTCTGCCAGAAGCATCAGAGACTTCAGCCTCTTCCGTTTCTGTCTCGGAGTCTGAATCTTCATAAGCAACCAAACTCATTATGGCTAGACACAGCAGGCTCCAGAGATCTCAGTGCTGCAATCCTCCAAAATTATGATCTAAAATAAAGAATTGATTATTCAGAGCACAATTAATTACAGAGTCTACAATTTGAGTAATTTACGGATAAAAATATGCCTTTCTTAAGAAAAAAAGTCAAAACTGTTATTTCTGTTTATTAATGGAATTTATTCCTCTATTATAGCACATCTGTACATTCTATTAAACAACACAAATTGCCTCCAAGCCCTTTGCATGCATTTTTAATGCAGTGCAGAGGTGTATTTGCATACCACAAAACAATGACAATGAGGATAAGAAGGAACACAACCTTGCAATATAAATACAGCAAATTACTTTGCCTTACTTCCAGCATTACTTCTCCACACATACACAGAAAAAATTAATTATGTAGTGGTTTTGTATGTACATTTATAAGAATGCAAGTACTACAAGTCTTTTGGAGTCAGTTTAACAACATCTATTTCTTAACAGTAGAGATGACTTGAAAGAAGGGTGTAGGGGTTCAGGTGGCAGCTAAACATGTAAACACATTTTCGACTCCTTCAGCAGCCTTGCTGAAATTTTGTATGAGGAAATTTTCCAACTATATCCACAGAGCAAGTTCAACACAGCCTTCAGTTTTACAGATCAGACATGTCAGAAGCTACACTGAATTCACTATTTGCATTTACTTACAGAAAAATAAAAGCATAGATGCCTCAGCTGCAGAATAAGTTTTTTTAATGTGTCTGTGAGAAAGAAATCTCATACAAGAGTGCATATGTAACATGCAGAATAATTCACCCTCATAATAATCCCACCAAGATTTTTCCAACAATTTGTACAGAGTATGTGGAGTATAGTACTTTCAAACAATTGATGTGTCTGCAAAGGAATATGTCAACCTCTGCTGTTTATAGGCAAGAAGTACTGGTAAGATTGATTAAATGTGATATTTTATTACTGCTTTGTTTCCTTGCCAGGCTGTTAGCATTCATTATGCTGAAGAGATTTAATCCACAAGGCTTTCCAACAGGCTGCTGAAATTCTTGGTTCAGGTCAGCAAAGAAACTGCCCTCAAAAGGATCTTGATGAAAACAGAGAATGCTGCATGAAAGTCAGTATCTTCAGAACCATTTGCAGAAGTGACACCACAAACGTCACAAATGTAGGTCCTACAAATACTCCTGCAGGAGTAAGACTCTGGAACTTGTAAAGATTATTCATTTAACTTCAGAATTGGATCTATTTGAACTAAAAGAACTATGTTTCCCTTAACCCACAGAAATTTTACATGACTCTATATTCTGTTATCAAATTTCCAAGCACACATCCAGAAGACAAGTACTTATTCAGATACACACATTCATCATCACAGATCCTTTCCAAGGTAAGAGATCAAGGCATTTAAGTGGAACAAGGTGACCAATATTTTAGCACATAAAAGCAACAAGATCTCCCTCTAGAGGACATTTTGTCATTATCTGAAGCTTAAGACAGCTATAAGTGACAGCAAAGAAGAGCATAGAGAAAATATTTTTTTAATAATACAGCTTCATTTATTTCGAAATATTTCATTTAAACAGCATCAAGGAAAAAAAAATGTAGTGTTTCAGGAAAGCTTGACTAATAAATCAATTCAAAAACAGTAAATTGAACTTCCTAGCAGTAAATTGAAACATCTTATGAAATAAATAGGAGCTTTGAAGGACTTCACTTCAGTAATTGAATCAAGCAGTTGCTGTTTGTATTGCAGTACTAAACACACTTCCCAGACAAATGCACCATGTCCAAAGAACAAATACCGTAAGAAGCTGACCTCTGGCTAAAAGCTATAAACTAGGACACACAAGTGGATTGGGTTAGACTTACAGAGTTACTTTAGCTTCTTATAACACAAAAAAACCCACCAAGATGAGATTCCAAAGTGCAAGGTAGTGCCTCGCAAACACCCAGTTAAAACGTGTCCCATGAGATACTGGAAAGAAACTGTCCCATTACATTTGGTAAGCATAAATCCATCCCACCACACACATCGCCCATAAACGTCATTATTTTTGTAAAAACAAAGCATCTCTCTCATCTAAGGACTTCCCATCAACTCTTGTTTTAAAGAAACACCACCCAAAGACACTGCCCTAACCAAAGAAAAATGGGAGGTCGGGGGGGAAACCACAACGTACTTGATTGGAAACATCCTGTAACTAGACTGCGAGTTTATTAACGATGTGATGTGTAATGTATTGAACACAAGAGAAGTTTATGGAATTTGGGGTTTCCTCAGTCCCGGTGCGGTCAGACAGGAGGTACAGCTAATGGCCGATAGCTCCAAGGGGAAAGAACGAGCTACTGCAGAGGGCCCAGTGGAGGCCACAAAGATGATGAGGGGTCTGGAGCTCCTCTCTTACGAGAGACTGCGGGAGACTGTGTGTCGTCTGGAGAAGACTAAGGGGATCTCATAAATTCATACATATATCTCAAAGGTGGGCGCCAAGAGGTTGGTGACAGGTTCTTTTCAGTGGCGCCCAGCGGCAGGGCGAGGAGCAGGGGCCATAAACTAAAACACAAGAAGTTCCAGCTCAAGGCGAGGAAGCACTGCTTTCCCTGGAGAGCGGCAGAGCTCTGGGACAAGGCTGCTCGGGGAGTCTCCCTCTTTGGAGGCATTCAGGACCCACCCTGATGCGTTACTGGGTAACCTGCTCTAGGCGACCCTGCCTTGGCAGAGGGCTGGAGTGGACAATCTCCAGAAGGCCCTTCCAGCCCTAACACCCCTGCGAACACTCGGTCCGGTAGTAGTATCATCTCCTCTGGAGTAGCCCCACCCGAGGAAGAGGGTTCCGGGAGAGTGCCGGCAACGGAGGCTGGCTCCTTCCCCTCTCCCACAGAGCCCTTTCCTCTCCCCACAGCCCCAGCGCTGGGGCCGCCCGGGAGCATCACCCGGCGCCGTTCCCCGTTCTGGGCTGCCGCTCCCCCGCGGTACCTGCGCTCCAGCAGCGCTCCCGGAACTCACCTGCCGGCCGCCGCCGCCGCGCCGTCTCTAGAATGCGCCGGGTGAAAACAAGGCAGCCGCTCAAAGAGTTCCGCGTTTCCTAGCCCCCGCGCTGGGGTCGGGTGTTTGGAGGGGCAGAGGTCAGACTGAGGGTCTCTTAGCGCGAAAAAGCTCCTCTCCTGCCGCTGCGAGCGGTTTGGAGTGCGCTTCCTTGGGCTGGTGACTGGAGGAGGAGGGAGGACCCTGCGAGGCAATGGTTCCGGGGGGGTTGTGTTTCCCAGCCGGGAGCCGCGCCGGCTGTGCCAGCTGGGGTGATGCAATGGTGGTGACAGCGGTGCGGTGCGTGAGGGGCGGCGGGATGAGGGCACGGGCATGGGCACGGGCACGGGCACGGGGGAGACCCTCGGAGAGAGACCTCGGCGGGCGGGAGAGGGGCTGGCTGGGCGGTCACTGCCGCCCCTGTGACCGGTGCGAGGCGCCGGGTGTGGGGCTCTCTGCCGGGCACGTTTTCTCCCTCTCCTTGAGATGCGTCGATGCACTTGAGGGCTTTTTCTCTATTCCCTGCGGGGGTACCTCGCCAAAGAGTCAGGTGAAAATGTCCTTTTCCCTGGGAAGGGCAGGGCGGGGTGTCCAGGTCACTGGAAAATGCATCCCACCGCAGGAGGGGCAGAGCTGGCGAGTGGCTTTGCTGTGCCGGGCAGGGTGTGGCCGGGAATGCTGCAGGACGCCAGGGCAAGGGAACATTGGCGTGTGGGGTGATTCTGTGCACAGCCCTTCCTGCACAGGAGCTTTGCTCTTACGCAGCTGCAGTGTAGTAAAGATTTATATCGGGCTTTCTTCTCGTGATTCCTCAGTCTTTGAATGGTCGCGTTATCTGTCATCTTGGGGAATCACCTTGCACTCTTTTATTGTAATTTCGTGCATAAATTGATGTTTGCCATGGCTGGGGGGGTAGGTCTGCTATAAAGTGCAGCCTATGTTGGAGTGACTCTCAAGGCCTGTTTCAAATGACATGTGTAGATGCTACCTACTTTAATTTTATTTTTTGTTTGTTTGTTTTACAGGAGGAAAAACAGCTTTCAGGAATGTAAGTGCTTTTAGACTTAGTCTCACATTCTTTCATTTGCTCATGAAAGCTTTTTCTGGACTGTTGTATTACTGTTGTCTCTGGAGGTCATAATGTACTTTCATGCAATGTTTGTCTTCTTAACTTAATGTGAAACTCCATTTTTTATTTCTCAGGTCTCTTACCTTACCAAGTCAGACAGTGAAAATGATTGTAAATCTGTGATGGTCACACAGTTTTAGTTTTCTGATACCTTTGCCAAGGATTATTTTTGAGCTTTGTCTCATAGCAGTTTAATATTTTGAAGTGGACACAGAAGCCATACCCATTATAAGTTACCTGCATTTCATAGGTAGAAAAAGCACACACATCTTGGCTTTCAAGTTCACACTGGGTCATTCTAGACTCTGGTTCTAAATATCCTAATAGTTCATTCTCCAACATGTCATTTTTTTCCATCAGATCTGTTTGCTTGTGGTATGTAATCTGTCTGGGACCGTTAGTTTTCATAATATCAAGAAGAAATCAAGAAAAAAAAAATCCTGATAAATAGCAGAATATCCAGACATTTCTTTTAAATGGTTCGCAGTTGTCTTAATGAATTTCAAAAGCTCAGCCCTGTGTTCCACGTTACTGAATTCCTGGCTTGAATTCATCTAGCAAACAGGTGCAGTACTGAGGCAAATAGAGATAACCTTTAGGTAGCAGGCAGTGTGTTTTGCATTTTATATACATAATATCCTCATGTCTTGTTGTACCACCTGGATTACTTTTGCTACTGCTTAATGAAAATGCACCTTCATTTGAGATTTTTTTTTGCAGCTTAAATTCATAATATTCCAAACATTTTAAAGAATCTGGTTTTCTGCTTTCGAGTATATGTGCCCAGTGTTAGCTGTCATTTCAGCCTTTCTGAACAGAGGCAATCCATCAGTAAGAATGTACTGTCAGGAATTAAGTTAAAATACCAAGTCACAATTTGTTCTACACCAAAGAAAATTCTTATTTGTATCTTTATTATATTGTAAAATTTGAAGCCAGTAAATATAAATGGTATGTTCCTACAGGAAGGGTGTTATTAATCTTTATAAACATTTTTTAATATACATTTATTCTATACTTTCTTTGACACTTAAAATATTCTGTGCCCGTGAAAAAGAGTATGCCAACCCAGGACACAGTAATATCCAAATTTTAAAAGTAATCAAACTGTAGGAATGCATAAAAAAAATGGTTTAATCAGCTTCAAATTCCTTATTTTTAAATCACACTGTCAAACTGCAAAAAGTCAAGTTTTAAGGGATCAAAATTAAATTAAAAACTTAAGTATTATTATGTAATCTAAGTATGGTATCAGAGTTAAGAGAGTGAACAAATTGCATTAGCAAGTGGATGTGTGCACTTCTCAGTTTTCACAGGGTATTCAACTGAAGCTGAAATATGGGAATATTGCAGCTGCCTGACAAACAAAGCCTTAATGATAGGTGTGTTTTGGTAACCACCAAGTTACCAAATCTACCTTCAAAGTTTACGAGATAGGTGAAGGCTTTTTACAGTGGCAGTTTAGATAAGCACTATGTATATATAACCAAGGTTGTGATTAGACTGATTATTTCGTAGAAGGAAGGCTTTGAAATGCTGCTGAACAGCTAATGCAACTATTATATGCTTCTGGAGGCTTTGTTTTGTTTGCATTGTTTGTTTTAATTCTGGGAAAAGGGAGTTGAATGTGTATTTTTACTAACACTCAGTCGATTTGTGCTCCATGCACAGCAGTGGATCAGTAATTTGCGAGGGGGTCTCTCCAGAGAGATACAATCCTTTGTAAGTCAGTAGTTCTTTACATAGGCACAGAGCTTCCCACTTGGTGGACATGGGCATGACATGCAGAGCATGCTGTGTGCTTAATCTCAGCTGTCTCCTCATCTTAAACCATCTCCTATCCCAGGACCCTCATAGTTCTGAGGGACAGAACAAATTTTACAGACAAATTTACAGCCTATTGCTGACCCGAGGATTCTTTAGAAAACAGCATTTCTCACCAGTCATCAGTGTGTTTTGCAGCCTCTGGAGGAAAGCCATAAAGAAGATGACTAAGCTTTGTTCTTGTATATCTTTTCTTGGGCTGAAGTATTCTATTACATGTACTAAAACAAAACATGTTGTAGGTATAAAAGTCTCATAATCCAGAATTTGACAGGATATCGGTGCAGGAATAATAACTATGCAGGAATCAGATGGGCTCTACCAGTTGTTCTGAGATGCTCTGTATCATACATGCCTTTAATTATTTTTCTTTTGCCAGGAATTTGACTTTGAAAAGGTATTCTAGTGTTAAATACATAGACAAGCAACAGGAACAGTGATGTCTAAATTTACTTGGTACTCTTGTCAGTCTCCGTCCATTTTTGTGTGAAACTGAAGCTCACTGTGTTTTATCTTCACATTTATCAATTTGATATTAATAGAATGTGGTAGGGATCAGTATAGGTTTTACTTTCTTATTCCGTTCACCTAATCTTGAAGACTTACACAAAAGAGTAAAACATACTACTTTTTGTCCTGCAGTTCTCTTTGTTGCTGCTGTTTTGAATCTCCAAGCCAAAGAGTTGGAAGAGGATAAATTCAGCTGAGTTGTACCTAAAGAGATCTTTGTGCAGTCTGACAACATGGCTGACAGCCCAAACTGTGATTTGAAGTCTCTGAGTCCACTTCAACTGTTTGAAAGAGTGACTGAACAAGGAGAGAAAGTCAGAGCACTGAAAGCAGGAAAAGCACCAAAGGTATTTGCATTTCATGTTTTGAACCCATTCTTTTTCAGTTTAGGTACGTCTTTGAGTGCTGAAGAATTTTATTGTTCTAAGATCTGTTTTGCATTGTGATGAGAAAAACACATGTTAAAAACTATATATGTCCATTTTGTGTGCTGTGGCATACCTGGAGCAAGGTAGTCACTAGCAAGATCAAAGTTTTTACTCTTGAAGTAAGAACAGAGTCGTACGTTTACTGGCTTAGAAGTCTGCTCCATCCAGTTGCCATGCCATGTGACAGGATCCAAGGCATTTATTTCTCAAGTAAATTTATGTCCCATGCATTCTTACCTGGTTTTAGATCCTTCATAAAAATCTTTTTCTCCAGGCATTATTGTAGACATTAGCAAATATGTCTTCCTGTAACTGTACTGACAGTCCCTGCTTAATGTCCCTTAAATAATTCAATAATTTACCATTTCCTTCAGGTTCCCTATTCTGTTATCACTGTGTTGGCAGGGACAGCTCAGTTTTAATATGGGCTCTCTTAATGTATTGCCTGTGGGAGCAAGCCTTGAAAACTGCGTGTCAAATATAGTGTTGTTCTATTTATTGTTTGCATGAGATTTTACAATAGCTTTATATTAGAGAGGTCATAACCATAACTTTTTTTCTAGTTTGTCTTCAAGTCTGTCAATGAATTGTAATGAATAAATTATTTTAAGGTGAGCCACTAAAAGCATTGTAAAGTAAATTAGATAATAATTTATATTTTATTTATATACCTTAGAAATTTATGGTAAAAGTGCTGAGCTTGTTATACCTCTGAACAGCAAGCAAGCATTTTTTTCTTAGGCAGAAATTGAAAAGCAAGACAGAGGTGCTTTAAATGTCTTGGCAATGATGATGATTTATATTCTAAAGATTAAGTATTTGCTTTTCTTCTACATTTGACATTGCTGCTGTTAAATAAAACAGAGTTTAGAGTTTATGAATGATGCAATTTAGGTCAAAGCGTGGATGTGGGATTTTGAAAGGTTAGGACATTAATGTAATTGTCTATTTTAAGTATGTTAAGTCAAACAGTTGTTTGGGTTTTTTCCTTTATTCAGGATGAAATTGATGCAGCAGTGAGGATGCTCTTATCATTAAAACTGTCATATAAAACGACAACAGGACAAGATTATCAGGCAGGCTTGCCTCCAAAAGACCTTGTATTAATAAACAATGGTACAACTAAAGAAGAGGATGAGGATTTGGTGGATCCCTGGAATGTGCAGACATCAAATGCTAAAGGCGTGGATTATGACAAGCTCATAGGTATAACTCTTCCTTCACTGCTACTAAGGAATTTATGTAAAGTGATCCTAATGACCACAGAAACAGCAAGGCATCATAACAAATCCAGATCAAAACATCATAGGTAACATTTAATTTATGTCTAATCTTAGCATTTCCATGTCTAAAGAATTTGCTGTAAGAGATGAAAATGTCCCAGGTGGAGTTTTCCTATGAAAGATTTAAGTACTTTGCAACGAAATTCTAAGTTCAAAATCCAAGTTTTACTTGGAGGTTTTTTTTTTGTTTGACAACTGTTATTAGAAGTTATGCTGATGAAGACACTGTGAGTAGCTGCATCTTCAGTGTCTGGGATGCAGAGGAGCATTTTAGCCAGGCTGAAGGATTGTACCTACCCTCCCCTCACATCGCTTATAGAGAGGGCAGTAATGATCCAAAATTAATGCAGAAATCTGTTAAGTCTAATGACTTCTTCAGAAGATGCACTAACAGGCAGCCAAGTGCTGACTAGAATGAAGGAGTTGCAGCTCATTCAAAAACGTGCAATGTAATGGAAAATGTTTTAGACAGGATTGTTACAAAACATGCAAAGTTTTGTAATTTAAGAAAGAGAGGTCTAGGTAATTTCCCTATTGATTTTACAGTTTGCTATTTTAATAACTTGTTTCAGTCTAGCATGGAAATAGGTGAGAGAACTATTCATTAATTTCTCTGTTTTTCCTTTTTTTTCATTATTGTCAATCTTCAGTTCATGTTTAGTACCTCAGTTGTACATTATAGTTTTTTCTCACAATACAGCATACATCTTTATGTGGCAGTAATCTTATATTTGCTTTTTGGGACAGTTGCTTGTGTCAGCATTATTTTAACTCTGCATGATTTTATTGTGAGGTCGTGTCCAAGGTATGCACACATTGGCTTAGTCTGCAGGAAGTAACCGGATAAAGAAAAAGTTGGAAAGGGAGAAGTGTGCAAAGAAAAATGTAAGTCGGTGTGAGAGAAGGAAAAGATATATTTGTTAGAATATGGAAGTGGATAAGATCTCTCATAATCTTGTTATTTGCATAGGAGTTCCAGAGAAGTGATTTGGGTTTTTTTTCTTGGGAGGAGCATTTTAGAAAAGGAAAATTGCCCAATTGTCTTGGCATAATCTCAGGATCTTCCTAAAAATGACTTCCTATAAATCAGATCATGCCCTCTTTTCCAGTAACTGTGTATGTAAGACCTTTGATCTTCCTTTGAGCAGTGCAAAACAGTTTAGCCTTAACAGTTTTTTCTTCTTTACACTGCTCTCAGATTGGTGAATTTGATAAATGAGTCATTTTGCTGATTTTAAGTGCTGTGTTTGAAATTTTTCAGAAAAGTCTGCTAGCCTAGCCACTTCAGGATGTGAAGCAGTTGCTGGTTGTTATTGATAAGCTTCTTTCTTTTAGTCCCCTTTTTAAAACTAACAATAAAAGGTGTTGTCCATGAACTTGTTACATTTGATAGCTCCTGCCTTAAGGGAAATTTTTGTGCCACCTATAATCTGTTTATTTACTAGTGGTAACTGAGAAAGGTGCCACCATGCTTGTGTTTAATCAAGCACAGAAGAAATGAAATCACTGTTTTAATTGAAAGAGATCTTCTCAAATGGTTGTCCTACATGTGCGCTTAATTGTATGGTAGCACAACAAAACAGTGTGAAGATAATCTGGGAGGAAGTGTGCTGTTAGCTAAGTACTAGACACTAACATCCCTAGAAATTTGTTTGTTTGAGCATGAGCAAAGAGCAGAGGAATAAGTGAGAAAGAGCTTTGTATGCTAACCGTGCTGATAATTCAGTGAGCTGAATATTGCAAGTGGTACCAAATGATTGAAGTTGGTGGGCAGTTTTGCAGATTATCTAGTCAGCCCCTCTCCCTGAAGCAGAGTCATCAGGACCTTAGGATGAAGTCCAGTAGGATTTTTTAATCTCCAAGGATGGAAATCCCATTACCTCACTGGGTAATGTGTTCCAGTATTTGACCATATGCACAGTGTGAAGGGATTTTGTATATTTAAATGGAAATTCCTCTTTCTTCTGAGTTGTACCTTTTGCTTCTTGTCCTTTCACCGGGCATCACTTAGAAAAGTCTGATGATCTCTTTTTTATTTCCTCTTCACTTCCCCTAATCACGTATTTTTACACATTGGTAAGGTCCTTCCTAAGCCTTCTCTTCCCCAAGCTCAGCAATCCCAGCTCTCTCAAACTCTTCTTGGATGACAGGTGCTCTGAGTCATTCATCTTTGTGATCCTTTCCTGGATTCACTTTATTATATCCATGTCCTTCTTATGCCAGAGCCCCAAACCAGTGCTCCAGAAGTGTCTCCTCAGTGCTTAATACAGGGAAAGCATCACTTGCCTTGACATTCTGGGAGCAATGTTCCTGATGCAGCCTGTAAGGCCTTTGGCCATCCAACCCACAGAGGTGTATTAGAGGCTATATTCAATTCCTTGTCTCTCACGACCTTGGGACCCCAGATCTTTCTGCTTTCCAGCCAGTTGGCCCCCTGCTGTACCAGTGTAGAGAGTTACTCCTCCCCAAATTCAGGACTTTGCAGTCCCTTTTGTTGAACTTCATGAGATTCATCCCTTTTCTGCAGCCTGCCGAGATCCCCCTCGTTAGCACCACAGCCATCTGTTGTGTCAGCCATCCCTCCCAGGATTATTTCCCCTGCACGCTTGCCAGCTGGAGTCCAGCTCCAACTGGACTTGTGCAGCCTTTTGAGCTTGGCAGTTCAAGTTTTCAGTTCACCTTGCTGTCCACTTACCTAGTCCAGACTTCATTAATCAACTATGAGAATGAGATGGAAGGTGGTGTCAAAAGCCATACTAAAGCTGAGGTAAACAACATTCACTGTTCTCACCTCTGCTATAGTCATAGCATCATAGAAGGACTATTAAATTGGTCTGACATGATTTTCCATTCGTAAATCCTTGCTGACTACTAGCAGTCACCTTCATGTCTTTAATGTTTGGGGATTATTTCCAGGATTATTTGCTACAGCACATGCCCACAGATTGAGGTGAGGCTGACTGGCCTGTAGTTCCACAGTTCCTTCTCCTAACCCTTCTTTATGGCAGGATTGGCATTTACTTTCTTCCAGCTTTCAGGAGCCTCTCCCAGTTGTCATGACTGTTCAGAGATTATCAAGACTGGTCTGGTCACCAAAGTTACTATGTAACAAATATTAGGATATACATTTCTCCACATAGATATAACAGGGTGATGACAAAGAGGAAAAGTACACAGTGGATTTTCAGCAAATGCAAATATGCTTTTGAAAATGGCAGTTCTCAGGACTTCTTACGCACAGTGAGTTGAAAGCTGCCTTTTGGTAAAAGCTAAAGCATCAGAGATGAAAAGCACACTAGGAATTTTTTAAGCTTATTTAGGAGTGGAGACTGTGTCTTTGTCAGAAGCTGTTCAGATAGGCAGATTCTTTATGAGCAGAGAGCCTAAGATGTTCTGAACATTCAAATAGAAGGAAATAGGTAAGTAAAAATTATCCATTTTTTTAACAGAAAAGGTGAAGATGGGCAAAGAAGGGGAGTTGTGCAGTCTGTGAGTGTTTAATAAAGATATATAGGCATTTCCAGTGAAGTGTTGTTTACACTAGAGAGCTTTTCTAATCACTTTCTATGACAGTACACGAATATATCTAGGGTAGCTAGTCCCAGTTAATCAGGGCATTTTCATGTTTTCTCTTTCTGTCAGATTAGCCTCTTACCAGTTGCTGTTGATATGCTGAATCATTTTCATGCTCATTTCGTCTCCTTTTAGCATTCATCCAGATTATAATTTGCCATTTTGTGATGCATTTTGCATTTTATTAGTGCAATGTTGAATAGTTCTAATGTTGAATAGAGCAGAATAGTAGCAAACAGTAGACTCTTGTATAGATTTTTTTGAATGAGTCTGAATCATAGAGCATTGACCTGATTATTAGGATCCAAGAATTATTTTTTTGGAATAGGAAAAATACTACTATTTTACTCTATCACAACCTTTCCTAAACCACCAAGTTTTAAGTCTTACTGATTGCCATGAAGAGAATTATGCATTTCCTTTTCAAGCCTGTTGAGGGGAGCAGTGTCTGTAATCATATACATATTAAAGAAGAATTAAGTTTGCAGAAGAGTAATTGGGGTTGGTGATGTTGTCTGAGTGAAAGCAAAAGACAATGTTTTCTGACAGCAGAAAATTTACACATCAAGAGAGAAGCATTCAGAGCCTCATAGGCATTTTTATCTTATGGCTTAGAGAGGCCAAGTTGTTGATCTGAATGTGTTACTTTAACATGTCTTTTTGCTTGGAATATCAATGCTTCTGCTGTTAGGAGAGGACAATTATAGTAATTCATGGATGGAGAAATTCTGCATGTTGAGAATGAGCTGAGCCTCCTACCACAGAGTTAATACTGGAGCTGACTTCTGGGACTTCAGACTAGAATCAGGAAAATCTAGCCATTTTGACTTAAAGATGTCTTTCTTAATCTAGCCTGCATTGGTCTGTTCTTGGTATTCCAAGATCTGGTTGTAGATATTCTGTGCTTATTTTAATTTTTTTTCTTTAACATTTTATGATTATAGTTCGGTTTGGCAGCAGTAAAATTGACACAGATCTGATTAATCGAATAGAAAGAGCTACTGGGCAAAAACCTCACCACTTTCTACGCAGAGGAATCTTTTTTTCCCACAGGTGAGTTTTTCTTCTGTTAAAATTCAAAAGATCTTACTGGGCAGACTTTGTGTGAGAATTATTGGAAGAAGCCTCTAACTAGCAAAACCTATGTGCTGTTATACCAAGGCAAACCAACTGTGCCATTTGAAATTAACAACTACTGCAGATGTCCCCTGGCAACACTTGAAACTCTTGATTGCATGGGTTTCTGATATGTCCTCAGTAACCCCAAAGTGAAGAAATGTGCACAGAGTGGAGGTTCATTTTGACTCTGCATCAGCAGCCAGAAGCAGTGACCTGGCAGAGAACTCCAGGTGCCACTGGGGATTTCAGCAGGGCTCCTGTGGCCTGTGCATCTGTTTGTGGTATAGAAAAGGCTCAGGGAATAATCTTAAGCATGAGCCTGCCAGTGAGCTTCACTGTTAGCACACAGGGGCTTTGGTGGCACCAGCAGGTTTCATGGAAGGACCAGGGCATGACTGAGGGCATAACCTCCACCAGAGGTCAGCTAACCTGGCTGGCTGAACCTATTTGAGAAATTATCCCTGACTGTTTCACTACACCCTAGAGATTATTATCCAATGAAGTAATTTTTAAAATTGCACAATTTCAACAATAAATTTTCTTTTTTGGTTTGATTTTTCTTTGAAGTTTTTTTCCCCCCATGGAGACTGAAGGAGACAATGCTTTTCTTAAATTAAAAAATGAGTAAACAAGAACTTTTTTATTTCTAGGAGACTTAACATACTATGATTTATTTATAAATACTTCTGCTTTAAAAGCACTCAGATTTTAAATACAAACTTTTTGCTGTGGATATTTCTTACTAAAGAGTTGTATCATGTTTTCTCTGTTTTTTCTCTAGAGATATGGACCAAGTACTTGATGCTTATGAAAAAAAGAAGCCCTTTTACCTTTATACAGGCAGAGGACCATCTTCTCAGGCAATGCACGTTGGTCACCTTATCCCATTTCTGTTCACAAAGTAAGCTATTTCTACCATTTGTGTTAATCAAAACATTTTTCTCAAGGGAAACATAGAACATGGCTGGTGAAACTGCCAAAATTATACATTGCAAGGAGTTCTGATTATGTGAAGTGAATATTAATGAACTTAATTCAGTTCTTACCTTTCATTCAAGTTATCACAATCCCCACATCACCGTAAAACTCTCTTCCTTACTCCCTTAGCCATGTGGCACTACTTAGAATTTTTGTTGTTCATAAAAACCACTTCATTTCAAGGCTCAGTAACATTACTCTGTAAGGTGATGCCTGCAGCTGCAGGACATAGAGAGATTGGGCTCAGAAAGCTAAAACCTCTTTGAATTCTGGTTCCTCTGAACAGGAAGTACACCACTGTCATGTGTACAGGAAACAGGAAGTGTGAGTCTTTTTTCTTGGTAAATTGTCATTATAATCTGTATTAAACTTTTCATCTGTTCACATAAATATAACTGCATATGCATACAAAGAAAAGAGCAGACCTCTTTATATATCTTTTCTTTAAATATATAAAAATATTTTAGCTGCATGGCTTACATCTTCATTTTAACTTACTTGGGATAAAATGTATCTGCTTCTATTAGGTGGCTGCAAGAAGTGTTTGATGTTCCCTTGGTAATACAGTTAACTGATGATGAAAAATACCTTTGGAAGGACATGACAATTGAGAAGGCATATGAATATGCTAAAGAAAATGCAAAAGACATCATTGCATGTGGTTTTGATGTCAATAAAACCTTTATATTTTCGGATTTAGATTATTTAGGGTAAGTATAAATTTCTTTAGAGTGTTGTAGTGAAAAAAGCGTCTATATTTTCTCTCTTACTTTGAGAGTCAGCAGTGTTTTAATAAGTGTATCTAAATATGAAAGCTTCAGGACAAGTTTTGTAACACTTAAAATGGAAACAATTAATTTTTCTGCTGTCTAACATTTTGTATATACTATTGTCATTCTCCTATATAACATATGAAGAAATACTTGTGTGTGCAATGTGTAAATTATGAAAAATATGTTAAACCAGCTGAAGTGTAAAAATACCTAAACCACCAAGAAACTTCCAGATTGACTTGATTAAGATGCTGTCAAAATCTCTCAGATGTGTTTACACTTTATCTGCATTAACAGAAGGCATTGCAGCAACTTGTTGTAATCAATTATTGTAATAATACAGCATGAAGGATTATTGAGTGAAGTTTAAAGAAGATTTAAGAAAAAGAAATTGCTATTGAAACTGGCATCTCAGAGGGAAAGAGTTTATCCTGTATTTTATACGCATGGGCGATACCAACCAACACAGAAGATGTGATCTGTTTAAGTTGCCAGAGTTCACAGAGAAGCATAAGTAAACTTCAGGCTCTGTGAGGCATTTTGGCACCATTTCCAAATCAAAATATTTCTGGGTTTAGACAGTTACTTGTGAAAAAAAATACGTTTGTAGTAATTGTTGGAGGAAGGGAAGAATTAAACTTTCAAGGCATAAAATTCCTATTTGTCAGTAATTCTTTAATTATCATCTCAATGGGCCACAAAAAGTCTGAAACTGTGAGATTTAATCCTACAGGCGTTTTTATGTTCTCAGCTTTTACAGTGGAAATTTGTACATAGACTCTTTTCCTCTTCTCATTTTATTTTTCCACTTTTTTTTTTTCTCTTAGGACAAGTGCCGGATTCTACAAAAACATTGTCAAAGTTCAGAAGCATGTCACATTTAACCAAGTGAAAGGAATTTTTGGCTTTACAGACAGCGATTGCATTGGTAGGAAATCAGACTTGCTCTTGCAGACAGCTCTTGCTTTCGATTTCAGTTGAGCTATTTTAAGCAATAGTTTAAAGAGATTAGTGTCTGCCACTCATGAAATAGAAAAAGCAGGAAGATCATGTTTCTAGGCTGATTCTGATGTTATTGTTGTTCTTTCAAAACAGGAAACACTTTGCAATGAAATTTCTAGCATGACATCTACGTTTTTGACTTTAGTAAGGGCAAAGTACAAAACACAAATGTTGAGGGATCCAAAACAGAACTACTTTCTCTTTTTTTTTTCTATTTTATTCTTTTGCTGCAGTAATTGGAGCTATGGACAATTTTACCTCCTAGAAATTTCTATGCCAAATATATAAAGAAACTTGTCAGAAAAAGTTGAATTAATATACATACACATTCGCATATCTGAAAAAAATTTGAGTGCTGAATAGCCTAGTTATCAAGGTGCTGGGTAACACGTCTCCCATTTCCTTCACTGCAATTGCAGGTTTCTGTCACATGGCTAAAAAAAGGATTCTGTGTAAAAATGGCATTAAATCCTGGATGTTTCTGGGCACTGTCATCATTCTTCATCCAGTGATTGGGCCACTGACTCTTTTCAGCTTTCACTGTAACCAAGGAGCAGATTTCCACTTATTTTAGCAGTGCTCTTATAAAAGATGGTATTGTGATAATGACTTCGTCACATGTTTGGAAAAGTCTGCTACTTGCTCTCTGTTCTGATAGGATTTTGATCAGGGAAGCAGGTTGGCCATGCTGTGATTAAGCCCTGTATAAAAAAGAAAATTTGGCCCATGTGAGTCGCCTCATGAGTACAGCCTGCGTATAGCAGTGGTTCTGACATTTAGAGGGAAATGGGATGACTGTAGCTATTCTCTCACAAAGTGAGAGAAAATGAGAAGCTTAGTCAATTCTGTTTCTGGAAAGGGTAGATAGTTCAATGATCAAGAGAGTATGCAATGATGAACTTTTTCTGAAGTCGATGTGGCCCCAGCTTGCCTTTTATCATTAGTTTCTATGTCAGTTGAAGGCTTGTTGATGTTGCAAAAGGTAAAGATGAAAAAGTTTCCTCAGATAAGGCAACAATGCTTGATAGAGATAGAGCTTGGTCTTCAACTAAGTATCTGGATGGTTCACTTGTGCATTTTACATATTGCAAAACATTCTCTCTATTTATCACTGCTTTTATTGATTGCTTAGCCTTTCCAAACATGTTTTTTAGGTAAGATCAGCTTTCCTGCTATCCAAGCTGCTCCATCCTTCAGTTCATCATTTCCACAGATCTTCAATGGCAAGGAGAATATTCAGTGTCTTATCCCATGTGCTATTGACCAGGTAAGAAAATCGTATTGCTTAATTTGGTTTTCATGGATTTGGTTTTGTGTTGCACCATTCAAGCTTCGTGATGGTGTCTTGAAGCATCTGTAAAACATTCCTCTAGGCACCTGTCTGGGGTAGAAACTGAAAGACCTAAAAGATGAAGGCTTAACCCAACAATCATGTATTCATCCAGTCTTGGATCTCCCTTGATCTCAACTCAGTTCACACTGAGCTGACATCTAGGAAAGCAAAGATGGCAACATCTTATGCAAAAGCACACTGACATGGGGGTAGGAAGAAACTTTTGGCCATCTCCATGGTAACTTGGACAAGATGGAATGAGCTCAACTTGCAGCACAAGAGATTTCTGTTGAACCATGGAGAAAAACCCTCTCTCAATAAGAATAAAGAAGCATTGAAACAGTTTGCCTGAAAGGCTACAGAACCTTAACAATTCAGATTTGTAGAGAGAGCTGGAAGAACATCAGATACAAATGAGAGTAACAGGGTTTTTTTTAAATAAGTAGTGTTTCTAGGAATCACATCCTGCATGGTCTGAATCTTTGGCTATTTTGGTCACAGGGACAGACACTGGAAGATGATGTCATCATATTCATCAGCCAGAGGTTTAAGTCACATCATCAGCAGAGCACTGTCATCTTGATCACTGATTTAGTTCAGATTCTCTGTTGTTAAAATGCTTTGGGAGAAAGCTTTCATCATAGGCTGCATCCATCTCCAGGCGTATTAAGCATAGTTTTAGCAGCTATTTGAATTCATGTAAAATTTTGTAAATATGCCTGTTACTTAAGGGAATCAGAGTGTACAGCACTATGGAAAAGAAAAAGGGAAATTTTGTTGTTACTCCTCTGAATGAACTGACTAAGTAGGTTCTGTAACATTTCATGGTTTGTTTTTTTCAGTTTTTGGGTTTTTGACATCACTTCTTGAGGCATGAATGAGTCGGCACCAGTAAGCTTTCAAATCACATTTTCCAACTTTATTCTGTGCTTTTATTGATGGTTGTTTTAGGACCCTTACTTTAGAATGACCCGTGATGTAGCACCAAGAATTGGACAGCCTAAACCAGCCTTACTTCACTCAGTCTTCTTCCCAGCCCTACAAGGAGCACAGACCAAAATGAGTGCTAGCGACCCAAACTCCTCCATCTTCCTCACTGATACACCCAAACAAATCAAGACAAAGGTAAGGACCTGCAAAACCTGATAGCACAAAGCTTTATCATGAAAAGGAGTGGTGGTCATAGACTCATTTAGGTCAGAAAGGACCCTTAGGATCAGGGAGTTCAATCATAAACCTATCCCTGTTAAATCCACCACTAAACCATGTCTGTAGGTACCATCTAAGTAGAAATAGTCTCCAGCTTCACCAGAAAGTGCTGCAGAGGTTGGCCCACAGCTCCTACCTGACACTGCTTTGATATCCCCTCACCTTCAGTGGCCCTCCTGGTTACAATGACAATTTTTAGTGTTTTCCTTGAACATAAATGAATCTTTTTCACCTTACATTTCATGGCAAAGCATCTTCAGGAGCTGACTGAGTTATGCAAATTTAGGTAGACTATCAGATACGATCTTTTGCCTTACCAGCTAGTCTGACAGTACAAATATTAGCTGAGATAATGTACAAAACATGTTTGTTTTTCTGATACCTGCAGAGCAGTAGGGTAAGAATAAGAGCTGTGGAGGCTCATGCTCTTAAAATAAATATTATGTTGCCATAGTTTTGAAATCTGACAGGCCACGATGTAAGCCTAATAAACAGCTTTTTCTTGACTGCCTCTCCTTGTTGGGAGCACCAAATGTTGCACGGTGTTAGTTACATCACAGGTCAGACCTTCCCTGCTGCTTGGGAATCTATTGCTACCAATTCACAAATAAATCTGCTCACTCCAGTTCACAAATAAACATTATGTTGAATTTCAGTTTTAGACGGGGTATTTTCTTCTGTCAGGGTATATTGCTAGTTTATTTCCAAGTTCAAAGGAAGATTGCTCTAACCTGGTATCAGATGATTTAGTTTGGCAAAAGTTTGCCTGTGTTGTGGTATTGAAAGAAAATGAAAATCAGTCCTTGGGAAAGAATTTCTAGGCATGAAATAAGTGTCAAAACAAGAAGAAAATATGTTTATGCTGTTTCTGTTGGGCAGGTTTGGATTAATTCTCTTATGGTCAAACTCTTCTACAGCCACCTCATAATGCTTCATTCTCTTTTGTAGAAACTTATTAAACAATATTGTTTTGAAGAATTGGGATTCTTAATGTGTTTGGATTATAGTAATTCCAGTTTATTTGCACGATTACAGAGTTGCTTTTTAAAAAAAAAGTGTAATTTCAGAATAGAGAATACATGGTTAATGGTAATACTGGTAACATTCTTCCATGGCTTTTTCCTGGCAAGTAACTTGTAATCTGCAAAGAGATGCAAAGTTCATCAGTCATAATTCTGCTGTCTTTAAACTACTTGGAGAAATAAAAAAATAATTCTAGCTACTTGGAATATAAAAGGCGTAAAGAAAAATGCAGAACATGATGTCAAGTATTGAGTCATGGAGGACAAAGTGAGATTTATTTCAGCTTCTGAAGCTCATCAGAGACAAGTCGTTATGGAAATAGAGCTTGAGTGAAAGACCAAATACTGTTATAGCAAACAAATTTAAAAATACAGTAGGAGGGGTGACTTCTGGTCATGGATGAAGGTAAAAAAGATAATGCTACACTGGACAAAAAAATTACCGCTTACAGCATTTTTCAAATTATTGGTACATTGGTACCATGAAGTTCAAGACTCAAACGTAATAGAAGACAAAAAAATCTCCATATATTGGGAAAGGCTGAGAAGCTTCTGGGTAATCCAATGAATGGCAGCATTTTAATAAACTATTCTTATTCCACCTGTCAGCAAATTGCAGCTCATTTACTTGTTTATTTTTCCTATAAAGTGCTACTTAGATTTTATGTCTGCAGACTTATTGAGGGATTCAGAGAGATTCAGGGAGAAAAAAGTCAGTGCATCACTATGGATAGGTCACTGAAACTCTCAGTCAATGAGTAGGTGCCAGAATACGTAAAAAAATTTATTTGAGATTAAGAAAGGTAACATTTTGTGTTGCAACAAAAAATGCCTTCATCTGGCATATTGCATTTAATCCCTCTCAGTTTAGGAAGAAGACAAACTGTAGAGATAAAGGGTATCGAAAAAAATTCATACAGGCTTACAAAATCTGGTAAGGAGAGAGGTCAGTGCAGAACAGTATGTAAAAACTTCATTTTACAGATGCTGAGACAGCTGTAGAGCTACCCTACAGTATAAGAATAGATGTAATGTGGCACATGGCAGTTCATTTCCTTAAAATATTCATCAGTGCCTCATTCTCGTTGTCACAAGACTTCATCTGTAACATGGTGGTTGGAGAGATTCAAAAAAGCACTAGACAGTCTATACAGATAGTAGGAATGTTCATAAATTGTAAATATATAACAGCTCCTAGATACCAGAACTAAAAAAAACCTACTTCATATGCAAATGTGTCTCTTGGCAGGTTGATTATGGTATCTCAAAAGATACAAGAGCTAAATGAAAGCTCAGCATATGGTTAAGAAATTTTTTTTTCCTCCACTTAGCAATTTATTTTCTTTAAGTTTGTAGGAAGATTAGCATCCTCAGAGAGTTCTGCATGTGTTTAAATGTTTAAAATAGGCCAGTGGCTTCTGAATTTGTTGGAAATGGGATTAGCAATTATATCTGTTCAACAGTGCCTTTCATCTGCTTGTAGGAAACTATGCTTAGAAAGAGGGAGGATGTCAGCAAATACTCCATTTTTAGGCTGAACAATTGGGCATTGATCTGATTTTAAGCATTCTAGACAGACTTTTGTAATCTTTAACTGTGCTTTGTCTTGTTTTCCTTTTCTCCAAAAAGAGGAGATTAGGTTCTCTTTAGGATTCCTGCAGGATTTTCCATGCCTTCATCTCTTTAAAAATTAATTTCTTGATAAAGAAAATATCTTATTTTTTGTTACGTGAAGTACATTTCCTGTGAACACAAATTCTATGCACCAGGTTCAGCAAAAGGGACTTCAAACGTTTTTGACTTAGTCTTGAGTAGATTATTTTTTAATTTTCACTCAATTTTTGTTCTGATTATGCAGTCTGAGGAGTATGTGTATAGCCATTTTTCCCTGCTGGGTTCTGATGACCTCCTTTTTTCAGCCCTGAGGCTCTGTGTTAACTTGTCCCGCTCATTCTTCAGCTAATCCTTAATAAAGAGCTTGGAAGATCATGACACATCTCTGTTTGCACTGAAGTAATCCCAAACGCAGTGGGAATTACAGCGAGAGCTGCTGGTGTTGTTTCAGATAAACAAGCACGCCTTCTCGGGAGGCAGGGACACCATTGAGGAGCACAGGAAGTATGGAGGCAACTGCGACGTCGACGTGTCCATTATGTACCTGACTTTCTTCCTGGAGGATGACGACAGGCTCGAGCAGCTGAAGCAGGTGAGTAACCCACTGAGCAGGGTTATTCATTCCCTGCTGCCAGGACAAACCTCAGTCCTCCTGTGAACCTTCTCCAGGAAGGTAATTTTGGTGTTATTCTCTGCTCTCCATCCCTTGCAAGCTTCAATATTAGTGTCTCAGTTTTTATTTCTTTGCAATGTTCTTTCTCACAGGCCAGTCTGTCCCTTCTTTAAAAAAAAATCCCTAGTGTTTTCACAGGAATCTCTGTAGGACAATATCTTCCCTACCTTTCATATGAGGTCGCATTGGGATTGGTGTTAATTGTGTAATAACACTCTGCTGGTTCCTCATTGTAAAGTACCTAAACACTGCAAAACTACACAAGCTCATGTCTAAAGCTTGCTGGTTTTTGTTTTTTTCTTATCATCACAAGAAATGTAATAGCTCTGAGGAACTAATTCACTGATACCAGGCAAAAACTGCTTCATATATGTTGCATTTTCCTTAAGCTTGTCTGGCAGACTTCTGTCCCCAGGGCTGGTAGCAAGCCATATCCCTTCCATTCATCACCAGTACTGGGTGGTGTGTGTTCTCTGGAAGGCAGGAGCTGCAGTAGATGACTCTCATGTCACATTGTTTTATCAGCTTTCTCCTGCTGGGAACAGCTGCAAGAAAGTCAAGAGCTGCAGATTCTTCTCCTGCCCTCTGCTCCTCTCTGCACAAGAGCAGGGTTGGATAGCTACTCTTTCCCATGCTGTTGTAAATTCCTTATGGAAACCTGAAGCACATTTGACTTAAAGAGATTTGTTTCATTAATCTCCAACCACTGCAAGAGTCAGCCTAACTCTGCTGCAGAGCACAAAGCCTGACCCACAGCTTGCAGCTCTCTGCAGTGGTGAACCTGAATAGAAAATGTGAACTCGCCCATTGTAGCAGCATCAGTGCAGCCACTTCAGGTGTAGCACCAGAGGACACTTTCAGAGAAATCAGCATTGGTGTTTTTATGACAAAATAACAAGCAAAAAATAACACACACTCCCCAAAACCCACCACTGAAGTTGCAATTCCTTTTATTCCTGTTAGTGTATTTTACTCTTGCTGAGTGAACATCAGCAGCATTTACACTTTGAACAGGTGTTACAAATGGTTTTATGATGAGAAGAGAAAAGATTATGATGTTTATTGTCATTTCAAATATAGCTGAACTGCTCCAGATGTGGTTTCTCAGTGTGGCTGAACCACTAATCTGTTGGCCTGTGCTTCCAGGCTAAAGCATTTCAGTACTGAGCAATGGCAGGGGTTACCAACTGTGAATGTGACTACAGTGTGAACATAGATTCTGAGTGTCTTTGCTATAAAAAGGATATTTTAATCACATCTAGTCTCTTACCCAAATGCAGTGAGAGAAAAATATGAGAATTTTTACCTGCTATTGAAAAAAAGAAAAAAAAAAAAGGCTTATGGTGACTGTTTATTTGAACTGGGATTCTGGTGAGGAAAATAGGCAATTTCCTGCAATTAATTGCAGGATTTCCTAGTTAAACTTGTGAAGGGAGTTTATTCAGTCCTTATAATAACTTGTCACATATGAACTTTCCCAGCTGCCTTAATCTTTTAACAGGCAACAAGCAACTCTGCAAGTTGTATTTTCAGAGTGATGCCAGATAATCTTCTAAGGCGTGTGCTTATTTTTAAAGCATCCAAATTGGTCTTCTAAAGAAATTCTGGTTACTGAGTCTTTCTGTGAATGGCACTGTGTTCAGCAACCAACACTTTCTTGACAGGCTTACACCAGTGGAGAATTGCTCACGGGGGAGCTGAAGAAGGTACTTATTGAAACAATGCAGCCCTTGGTAGCAGCTCATCAAGAAAGAAGGAAGCAGGTCACAGATGAAATTGTGAAGCAGTTCATGACTCCAAGAAAGCTGGCTTTTGAATTTTGAAGAAGTGTGTATGTAACTTAGCACTTGATAATCCAAAAGCGAGTAATTGTTGTCTTCTGTTGTATGTCATCTCTCCCTAGTTATGTACAGCCTGTAATCGGTGCTTTATAAATAATGAGTAAATTATCATGAACAGCAGAGTACAGAAAAAATTTAAAATAGGACTTGTATCTATTTAAAATCAGAATATGCAAGACAGAATTGATCAGTCTTGCAGAAAAGCATGTATGTCAGCCCAACACTGTATTTTAATGTATTTCATGTTGAAAATATAAATAAAATTTCCATTTGATGATAAAGGCTAACTTGGAAATTGTTTTGAGTATGTTGGTAAGAGGTCATATCTCAAACTAATAAATAGTAGCTCCATTTTCTTTTGTACTATGTACCTTGGTTTACTAGACTGTATGTCCTCTTGGGCTACTGAGAACATGCTGCACACAAAAAAGTAGTGAATGTTGCAAAGTGGGATCAATACAGAAAGAGTGGACATCTATGAGTTGAACACTGGAGAAAGAATATCAGACTTGTCTTGCTATCACCTTCCTCTGACATTGGGCAAGTTGCAGAAATCTCATTGTACTTTTTTTCTGGAGCTATTTAGCTGATCTGAGTGCCTCTGAAGGGAGGAGGTCATCAGGAGGTTGTCAGGTCCTTGATATTCTCAGGTGGAAGATACTATAGAAATGCAAATACTAGTTTGTAGTTATAAATAACAAGTGTTAAATCATGATGTAAAAATTGAAGTCACACTGGACACTGGGATACTTCTAGTACATTTACTTCTTTCACTGCACCAGGTTGTTCAAACTAGGGATGCTTATTTTAGGATGTATTTCAGTGAAAAAAACCTATATTTTGTTAAAATACTTTGTGTCTTTTAATTATCTCCTTTCTTTGAAAGAACTTCAATGTCTTCAGTATGATTTATGGAAGAAAAATTCAAATTTTTAGCTATTTGTTTTGATATGAACAGTGCTGAGTGCACACTGTTAGATCTGTCTTGTATAGGGTGGAAAGTTGCTAGCCCAGACATAGTCTTAGCAAAGGTGTTTTTATTTGATGCAGATAACACAGGTGGGTTAACCTAGTTAGGTTTGTTCAAGGAACCAAGGAAAAGGCAAAAGTGCAAGGCAAACCTAGTCCTATTGCATGAGTTTCAGCAAGGAAACTGAAAATAGCAAGGCTTAGCTTTTGTCTTTTTCTTTACAGTTTATGTGAGCTGGCATCTCTCAGCTAGTGCCGTTGAGTTCAGCTTATTAGTGAAAATGTTTCCCAGAGACTGTCTCCATACATACCCCACAGGCAAAGCATCTCAGTGCCAGCAAGGGCTTAACAATGAGTAGAAAAACTTTTTTTTTCTAGAAGTAGTGGAGGAATTCTTATGGGAAAAAAGCAGCTTCTTAAATCGAGTAATAAATAAGTTAAGTCTTAATTACTTTAGACTTTAATGATGACCTTCCTGTTCTTGCAGTCTACTCTTTGTCGTCTTTAAGCCATACATAAAAGATAAGCCTTAAATAGACTTTAAAAGTGCTTTTACAAACTTAAAATGCAAATTTCTCATTTAAAATATATGCAAATTTCTTCTGCTGGATTTATTTCATTAGCTAAGAATTAATTTTGTTATTGAGCAAAGGGAAATACACTGTAGGAGAAACAGTACCGTGTTCTATTCTAGATAAGCAGATGGATTCTTTTATAACAATTGAAATGTGTTTGGAAAGTGCTAGAAGGGAAAGTGATAGTGAAACTATTTAGTATTTGTTTGCTGGACAAGCACTGTTTTCAAGTCCTCTGATGAATTCATACCAACATGCTTCTGAGATGGTACAGTTTCTCAGAGGAAATGGTGAATTCCTGAATCTTGTCAATTACAGTTCATCTCCCAGAGACATTTAAAGGTCAAGACAAGGCAGTTTCCAAAAGCAAGCTGAAATGTTATCAGGCGTTGTTCATTACATTTTCCTGAATTTGCTCATTTTGTTCATCTCACTGTAATAAAAATGTAGATAAAAGTCTGTATCAAACTTCTTTTGTTTTACTTTTTCATTATTATTTTTTAAAAGCCTTAATTTACACTTACTCTGTTTTTAACCTCTCTTTCTGCCTTTTTAGGTGTTGGTTTTTTGATGTAGCTAGTCCTTGTTTTGAAGTACTGAAAGGGAGTGCCTTAGAACCCCCTTCCAGGTAGACTTGAGACTGCTCCCAGAGCAAGCTAGTAAGGGTCAGTTATGCAGAGATGACCTGGTCACAAGCCAGACTGGATGTTGCATGTCCCTGAGCACAGCAGCCAGCTCTGGAATGGGGGAAGGTCAGCGAGACCTGTTTACAGTGACACCTCAGTAGGTTTGGTGTAAAACTGGTGCTTGAGTGGAAACACTGTGCTCACAATTTCTTTGCAAATACACAGATGCTGAATAGCTTCCCACAGCACTTCCACAATCACCAAGAGGAATGCTTAAATCTGCCTGGATATTCATGAGCATTGTCAGAGCAAACAGGAACTGTCAGCAACACAGAACCTGATCCTGAATGTGACTTGTAAGAATTTATTTTCTCAAGGCCACCAACTTTGTTGCTGATAGAAATCATCTTATACTACAAGCTACACATGCTATAGCAAAGGAAACCCAGTATCAACACAGCAAATGTGGTACCCTCTTTCTGTTGGTTGGTCTTCGGCTAGCTAATTTATCAAAATAAATAGTTCTGTGATCATTAGGGTAGCTAAAGGTCAAGGTAATACAAATCAGAAAATAAAGCAGTCAGGTGCTGAAAACCAGAAGCTGAGCACCCCGTTTGGGGTGTGTGTAGTGAAGTACATAATATGTGTCCTGTCAGTAAACAAAAATTGGTTCAAATTTATGTGCATGTGTTTACAGTATGCACACAGTCAGTTCCTGTACCTGGTGCTGTTTGTGTCACCTGTCCCCTGCACACTGTGTAGGTGTTTACTTTCCCAGTAAAAGGTTCTGAGCAGGATGGATTGCAAAGCCTTTACCTTCCTGAAATAAGCTGCCTGGAGATACAATTTGCCTCTCATGTAGCGTTTGTTCAGACCATGTCAGAGCCTGCTTATATATGGTGCTAAATACCCGGAGGCTTGGAGTTCTCAGCCCCTTGCACTGGCTTCTGCAGTTATTCCTACTCATATTTACAATTCCTCTGTAATTCCTCTCCCTTGAAATCAAATGTATTCCAGTTACACCCACAGGAGGAGACATTTTTAGTTATCTGAGTGTGTGAGCATACTGGGAAAGATGAGCTATTTAATATTCAAACCTTGGGCTGACCATGGATGGTATCAGTGTTGCTTAACAATAAATGGTTGTTTAGTCTGTTTTGCAGGCATTCTTTCGCTGTCTCTGCTCAGAGGATGTAATGCCTGAGAGCAAGGTCGGCTGAGAATAACAGCATAAAGGAGTATGATTCCAAAGAGCAGGGATAAATCACCACCCAGTTAAATGCATCCCTTGTAGAAAGAGGCAAGGGTAGTAGACTCTTAAGAACTACCTTAAGAGGAATTCCAAACATCAAGAACTTAGTTAAATCTTCTGTTTTAAGGGCTTTCTGAGTAAAGGGGGTTTGGTGCTGACAGCCAAAGCTGTCACCAGGGTGGTAGGTTGCTGAGGCCATTAGTATTTTGGAGAGAATCCAGTTCAGTGTTGGGTCTTTCATTTCACTCCTCTTAAGGTGACGTACTGTGCACCAGCCTGGTCTCTTAACCCTGCTCTTGAATCAGCTGCAAGAGCTGGGTAGACCCTTGAAAGAATTGTTAGCATGGCTGTGAACGTGTTTAAAAAGGCAATTTGAAGGCTTAGATTTCAGGACAGTTGCGGAGCTTTTTAGTGGTCTCTGTCTGGGATAGAAGAGGTTCCCTTTATTCTTTACTAGGAGCACCTGAAATCAT
Source organism: Vireo altiloquus (assembly GCA_013396875.1). NCBI lineage: Eukaryota > Metazoa > Chordata > Aves > Passeriformes > Vireonidae > Vireo > Vireo altiloquus. Next base: position 425,165 of record VZRF01007959.1, on the reverse strand, counting down.
TAAACTTGTTGTAGTTCTTTCTGTATGTCCAGGACAGCTGACAAGTCCTGTCTGCTGCAAAACTGCTGTCAGTGTAGTAAAGCCATGCTGTCTACTGGTGAGAGTGGCTGCTGACCAGAAGGGTCCTGAATATCAGAACTCCTTTTAATATTCCCCTTTCCCTCCAATAAATATATTTTTAGCAGAATATGAGAGGTTGCATCCAGAATGCTTCAAGTGTCATCATCCAGGGATTAAAACAGAAGCCTGTATGTGGCCCCTGAGGCAGGATGAGCAAACTAACATTGCTGAGTTTCGGGTTTTTTCTGCTTAAGCAATAGCATGGGCATTGGTTTTTCAACTGACTTGTTCATGAAAAAAAAAGTAGGGAAAAGTAACGAAAAAGAAGTCATAGAAAAGTCAGAAATTCTTTCAAAGTGCACCTTTGGCAAAATACATTTGGCTGCTCCTAACAGCACCATTTAAGGGGAGAACAGTATGCACTTTTAAAAGCTGGAAATCTTGATTATGCTCTACAACTTCGCAACTCTCCTCTAACTTACCTAACCCCACCAGCGCACAGATTTTATGGCAGCCTTTCCTTTGCAAAGCAACGAGGCTTTGCATCCATTTCTCCCCTCGCTCCAGGATGAGAACAGATTGCCTCCAAAGCTGTGCCAGGCTCGGAGAGACGCTGGGAGGGCCTGAAGGAGGGGCTGATGCTGTGTGGGGCTCAGGGAGAAAACCATGTGCCCGCCGGGAACCGCGCCTGGCGTCGCTGCAGCGAGAGCATTAGCACAGTTATGTAAACAGACCATGTCTGCCACTCATTAAAGAGCAACGGGGAAAAGAAAGGACATTCCTACTTCAGCTGCTGCCAAGGGGATATAATTGTAGAGTACTTTGGGAAAATTACTGCTGGGAAGGGGAAGTTGCAGCCTGAAGCAGAAATATGTAAGTCACTCGGTGAATGCAGTGCAGGCGTTGCATGTAAAGAGCACACGCTGGAGAGTGTTAAATCTTGCACAAACTCCCCACAGCTCTTCCTTTGGTTGTGAGGATCATTTTCCGTGCCAGTAGAAAACAAAATGACGTGATTTAAAAACCCCTGATCAGACAAACAGCTTGTTAAAACATAAAAATTTGCAAATGTTTCAAGGGCTTAAGCAGCAGCTACAGTCTAAATACCTTAATGAGATAAAAGGGAGGTTGTATATGAAGCCAAGGCTCCTTGATGAGTTTGTAATCCTATAGAAATAAAACAAAGCCATCAATCATCAGCTTTGTGTTGAAATCTCCATGCTTCTTATGTTGTCCATCAATTCAACAGTTGTTTGTGGATATTTTCTTACAAATAAATAAATAAAAGGCACTTTGGACAGAGTGGAACAGGCTATTTTTTGTTTATATAATGATCTGTAAATCTTAGTACTCCTTCATATGTTACAAACACCACCATGTTCACAGGAAAGGCACGAATGCAGTTTAAACCCAGTCCTTTGAAAAGCACTTTTACCCCCTCCTTTCTCACACTTTCCCTCACGCAGTGGATCAGGCCTTTGTACTTGTGCTGGTCCGATTCATCTGTTTGCATGCGTGATTTGATGACATCCATGGGAGTTCCTAATCCCCAGGCCAGGACTCCAGCAAAGCCCCCAGAAAGCAGCACAACAAGGAAACCTGCAGGAGAGAGTCAAGGGAGAAGGGCAGTTCACTTGCATCTCATTCGGCTACAACCATCTCAGATTTGTCAACAAACTTTGGTAACTTTCATGTTTTTCAGGAGTTATTCCGTGCAGCTCTTGCAGTTGTGTGTTTGCAGTGGGCTCAGAGAATTTTTGCACACATAACGCTTTGAACACCATGTGAACTATGTGTGGTACAGCCTGAGAGCACTCACACCCTCTTCAGATGCATCTAATTTTTATAATTCTCAGGGAGATGCTCTTTTGCTGAATGTTACCTATTCAATCTTTTCTCAAAGTGGACAGTTGCTTTTTGCAGCCAAATCACAACTAAGAACCTGCAGTGTCTTTACCTTCTCCACCTGGACTTTATATTCAAGCTCTGGACTGACTCTTATCTGAGCTCCATGATGGATCCCAGGAGCTTTGTCCATGTTTCATTCCTAGTTATCCTGTTTCTGCATTAACAGGGTTTCATACCCACACTGGAGGCACCAGAGTGTGTGGTAAAAACCCCTCCAGCAGGAGGAGGAGGAACTGCTCAGGGACAAGGTGGGGGCCAGTGAAACCCTCGCACAGAGGCTGCCCACCCCAGCCCAGGGGCCAAACCAGCACACACAGAGCAACCCCTCATGAGGATCTGGGGGAGGTTTTACAGGTATGGGGTGATGTTTGCCCAGAGCCTGGTTTCCCTCTTAGTGTGGGACTAAATAAGCCATTTTTGCAGGTGACGCCAGATGCTTTCCAATACCTACCTGGTTTATTTCTCCCATCTGGTGTGAGCCAGTCACACAGAGCAGAATAGGAAAGGAAATATATTGCAGAAGCAGAGCAATCCCTGCAGAGTAATGCAGAACAGCCCTTGTAGAGACCCCCGAAACCTTCCTCCTTGACGATAACCTTCAGACAGTGCAGAGACCCTCGGTACTTAGGCTTGGAAACAGGCTGATGTGTGATGGAAGGGTGTGGGTTCCTCTGAGTCTGCATCCGAACTTTAGCAACTTCACTAGGGTTTGTCAACACAACCTGCAACACCAGAGAATGGTATTTTCACCCTCACACTGAAACAGCGTTTTGATCTCCCTCCTGTAAATTCTTGTCTCCCAGCTTTTTGGGCAATAATATTGTCTGCGAGTTCCAGCAAGCTCCAGCCCCTGCCTGCGCTGTTCCACCCAGCGGCAGCAGGACACGTGTGTGACCTGCACTGGGCACAGAAGAAGGCGAGGCAGAAGTCAACACAGGATATTAAATACCTGTAACTACTTGCTAAACCAGAGGGCGTGGAAAGGGGATGTGCCTCAGCTATAGGGAAGCATGCATCAGGGCTCTTATTTGTATCTATATTTGAAGCACGACCATCCAGACTATAAAAAAATTAGCCCATGTTGAGTCACTGACTGCTAGGAAGCACGTAGAAACCTGACCATCTGGACTGCTCCGTAAGAGGATTGTGACCTGGCACACATTCCTGCCCAGCATGCCGTCGGTGTGAAGGGGTGAGCTCCACCACACACAGCTCCTGTGGACTCTCACCCTCGTCAGCTTGTGGGAAACTGCTCCTGGACGCAGCCTGGCTTCCCTGTCTGAGCAGCCTGCAATTTGACAGGCAGCATCACTTCCCCTCTGCACCCCGTTGAGTTTTAAGTCCTGGCAAGGCAGCGCCGTGCTCTGCCCATTCCTGCATCGATGCCGTGCCAGGCTTGTGCAGCCGCTGGGAAAGCACTGACCTGTGCTTTAACTCAGAGTTATGTCTTTCTTACATAAACACACCGTCGCGGCCACTTGGGGAGTTTGCTGCCTATGTTGTTTTTTCTTCCTTGTCCTGCGTTTGCTGCCAAGGTCTGTGACATTTTAATGGCATGTTCTTAAGTGTCCTGGCGCTCCAAACCAAATCCAGCACGAGCTGCCCAGCAGGGCTAGGCCACGCCACGGAGCTGACCAGCGAGGGGGCAGCGTGGGCAGAGCACGACCTCCCCTGCAAAAACAAACCCACCAGACTTGTTGCAGGCTCCCCTGGCCTCCGGGACCGAAGAAACATTCGCTGCTTTTCCAGCCGCCTATGTTTGTGAACAAGATGTGTTGTTGTGCTTTCCCCGTGGGTTGTTTACCTACCCGGGCAGCGCCGGCAGCAGCTCCAGCGAGGGAAACATCCAGCTTGGACGGCTCGGCATCTGCAGCCCCGTATCGCAGCTTGCAGATCGTGCACAGGAAGTTTTTGTATGTGCCAAAGGAAACAGAGGAAACCGCGGATACAGCGAGGACTGATGCGGTCACACCTTTGTAAAACCCCCGGACCTCGTGGGAAACAGAGGAGAAAGGTGACTTTTAAGGGTGAATAGCATGGGAAAGCATCTGCTCAAAAGCACTGGCTGTACATTGCTGAATCAAAATTTACTCCCACCTTACAGCTCATCAACCAAGCTGAATTTGACCCTGACCCCTCTCCCAACACGTCTGTATGCCCATCCTCCCCAAACTGACAGAGGCAGCTCTGCTTCCCTGAAACCAGGCATCTGCAACTGGTATCAGTGATTGTGGTGAGAGGTACCTACCTTTTCTGTCCTGTATGTTTCCTGAACACAGTGCCAAAATCCTTTGTAGTGGTTCTCAGTCTGAATTCTCACCTAGGAATACAGGGACAATTTTAATTGCAGATATCAGATTTAAAAACAAATAAATCAACAAATGCCATAGCAGAAAACCAGATAATTAACCATAAAATAGCATCACCAAACAATTTATTTTTTTTCAAAAGACAAACAACACAGCTGAATACAGTGAGATATGCAGATGTAATGCAGATAAAGCTTTATAATGGGACTCGTTTTCTGAAAAGGAGGGGGAAAACAAAAGGGCCTCTTTGTTTTTGTTCTATAGTCAAGAAATAAAGCTCCAATGGGTACCTTTACTGTGTCCAGTGGATAACCCACAGCTGTGCTTAGACCACCTGAAACAGAGAATATGTTGGAGATGGTTAACAGCATGTCACAACAGACCATTTCACCCATCGCAGCAGGGCACTGGGGAATACCAGAAAACAGCTCCAGAGCCCAGCCATGCTTGGCACCAGGCTTCTCAAGCTCCAGTAATGATGTTTGAGCCAAGAATGACAGAGAAAAATGCAGATTTCTCTGTGTGACCAAGGCGCAGTCAGAGGAGGAAACAGAGTATGGGAAACTTATCAGGGAGGAACAACAAGATGGAGCAAGATAAGACAGGGAGAAACACTGAGAGTACTCTCCCACAAAGGCTGAAGGGAGGATACTGGACTGTATTTATGCCCCCTCTCAGCTTAGGCACTAAAGCATCTTTGGACTATGACCTTCTCATATGAGGTGCAAAGCATCCCCACTCACACAAGAGAGTCTGGAGCAATTTTGGTTTTCTATGTTTGCCTTGGAAATATTAAGGGGGGGAAAAAAAGCAGCAATCACAAGGATGTCTATAAAAGAGGAGTGGTCCTCATATATTACAGATTCTCAGCAATCTGTTTTGACCACAGGAGAGATGCTCCTGCTGCCTCCAGAGACTGATACGTCTTGGCTGAAGCCTGCAAAGCACATCTAGAGCCGTGGGTAAGGAGTTCATGAGGCATTTGGGACCACAGCACCATGCTGGACTAAACCTCTGCAGTGCATTTCCTACGTGCCCCAAGCACTGCTGCAAAATGAGAGCAAAGAGGAAATGAGAGCAGGAGTGTCTGGGTGCCCTGACGGGCCTGTGCCGCAGCTCGGCAGACAGACCCTGCTCCCGCAGCCGCTCGGGGCTCCCCGGGATTTGGGGACAGGCAGGGATCAGCACCGGGAGCAGCGGCTGCAGAGCCTGCCCAGCACGGCCAGCTGATCATCGCTCCCCCCTGTGCGCTGAGGCTTGGCCAGCCCCCGGGGCCGCTGTCAGTCCTCTACCGACACCCACGCTCACTCCTCCAGCCTTAAAATAGCCGCTGGATATGTATTAATCCTCTGAGACAAAGCTACTGCTTTAACGGCGAGTAAGGGGGGCTAAAGAGCTCCAACAAGGATTTCTCTCGGTTGCAATAACAAATAGATCTGCCCCACATCTGCCTTCACTGCATTTCTCAGTTCAGAGGTAAGTGCTAGCAGGTAATTAAGGTGCTGACCAGCAAACTCCCTCCCAGTACATCACCTGCCAAGTCACCTGAGAGGAAATCAGGCTGGAGAATGATGGAGCTGTATGCCTGTGATTTATTTAGACAGAGATCAAGTTCATAAAAGTGGTGGATGAGCCCTCCAGGCAGCCAGGCATTCAGAGATACAGGGCACATCTGCCTCTCACTGAGTCCTTCTTTAAAAAAGAAAACTTAAAACCCAAGCTACTTGAAAGCGTATCAGTTGCTGTGGGTGTGTTCATCTATGATTACATGGCTGCTTGAGAGCTCTGGAAATCTCTACCATGTTCTGGAGAAAAGCAGCAGCTGCTGTTGTGAGTCACCAGGAGACAATCCCAAAGTGCATTACTCAGAGGAAAACCACCAACAGCATCTTTCTTGCAGAAAATTGAGGTTTGTTCCTCAAAAACCTCTATCAAACCTGACACCAGATAAACAGCAATGAAGGGAGGAAATGGGCCAAGATAGAAAAGAGAGAATGATAGAAGAGAGAGGGCAAGGGGGAACACACAGGCAATTATATGGCTTGAAGAAGCAATGGCTTTGGTCCAAGCAGAGAGTGACAATGCACAAAGTCATCTGGGGACACCTGCACTGTCCCAGGTTCCCAGCCATCAGCCAGAGTAAACATGGGCACCCCCAGCCAGGGAAGGGCAGCCCATAAGGCAAAGCCAGGATGACAGTGCTCACCTCAGAGCTGCAGTCCCCCGGCCCAAGCACCCCATCTCAGCTGGGAGGGTTTGGCACATATCATCGTTTTCAGAATTCCTGAACCTTAGAGGAGATGGCCATGGGCTGACCAGATGCTGACAATGCAGGCACCATGCACAGCTAAGCCCTGGCTCACTCCACTGGCTCAGGAAGGCAGGAGCTTTGGCTCAAGCAGATCATATACCAAGGATGATTTGGGTCAATGTTTGACAAGAACTGACCTCCCTTCTGGAGAAATTGCCCTGTTCATGCATTAAGATGCAAAGACAGGGGCCCAATAGGTTGCCCAAAACAGACTGTTTCAGCCCTAAAGACTCCCCGTCAACTTGGTTCCAGTAAGGACCAAACATCTCCACTTGGGAGGAGACCATAAATTTTTCACTGCTCCCAGCAAAGATGTGAATCCCCCAAATCTCCAAATAACCCAGCCTGCCATGAAACTGTGCTACTTAGGGGCACAAAGCACTCCAAGCAGTTGTCAGAACTGAGGAGCTCAGCCAAGTCTATCAAAGGCTGAGGAACGAGGGTTCTGCACACTGTCACAAGGTATAAATAGCCCTGGACTAAGATAGCGTGACCCACACATGCCCTGTTTGCACAGCAGAATCAAAGAAGGCCAGCAATGAACAGTGGGCATGCAGGAGAAGGTTCCTGTAGGACTCCGGCTGAGTAACATTGCATCAGCTGAGACAAAAATAAATAGCAAAACCAGATGAATTACCTTTATTTGATTTTAGTGAGCCATTTTTATGCCTCCTTTATCTCAGATATTCCCAGGTATTGAGCAAAGGTTACAGCATCCCCTACACACTGAGAGTGCACAAAATGGACCACTCACAGTCTCTACACAAGTCAGGTCACTCTGAGCAGGCAACTCAAATAAGGAGAGATGCTGGCGGGGTGGCAACCACCAGGGAGCAAGTGGCAGCTGTACAGAGCCCACCAGGCTGCAACAGCTCTGAGCTGTGGGCAAACCCTTGGCTGAGACACCCAGGGAGAAGGAGGGATCATAGTGCATGCACTGGATGGACAGACAGCAATTTTCAAAAACCTTTGTTTTGTGCAGAATTGGGAATATCAGTGTCCCATACTCTAAAGGAGCTGAGCTTCATTCAGTAACATGACCCCAGCAGGAGCTGTTTTAGCTGTAAGGAGAAAATGGAAGGAGCAGCATGTTCTTTCTGTAGGGGGATTTTTTGATCTGCCCTTGGCCTGCATGTAAGCTCACAGCTGTGGAAAAGCCCAGTTGTGCTGCAGACCCTGCTGCTCTACCACCACTGGGTAAACCTCAGCTTCACTTCCCCAAATCTTTATTTCTGACATGAGAGTCAAGTCACCTTGCAGTCATCAACAGCCCTAATCATCAATCCCCATCCCCTGTGGTGGCCCAGGCAGCTGCTGTAGCAGGGCTAGAAGGAATGCATGGGATCATAGGAAAATTCAAGTCAGAAGGGACCTCAGGTCTCCAGTCCAACCTCCTGCTCAGGTTTACTGGCCAGGAAGGACTGCTTCTTAAACATCCAGCCACATTTGCAGGTTGTAGAAAGTCCCCACAGTCACTAAGCATGTTCCTCTTGTGTTCTTTCTGTCTGGAGCCATAGTAAATCAGTTTCTTGGGCTGAAGATGCTGAGTTTATCTCATGGCCACATAATCCATTGCCCAGAAGTGATGCACAATATTTGCGCAGCTGCTTGAGGCAGCCAGAGGCTGGATCGTTACATTCAAATGGGCATAACCTCTGCTGTTTTCCTGAGGTGCTTAAGCCATGCTTTCTCCAAGACACTCTGAAAACAGATCCAGGTCACAAGAATGTAATTTACTGAACAGAAACTCTGTTACTTCTTATGTTGCCTTGACTTGCTTGTTGTCTTCAGCTGGGTTCATAGACTCCTTAGGAACATGAACACTGCTCCAGCTCTAGCAAACATAAACCACAAAACAAGCTCAGCACCAAAACCATCCCAGTTCACGCAGGAAAGCTGTCCAGCCCCAGGAGCTGTTCCATGTGAGGGTAAGGATGATGGCCCTGAAGTGCTGCCCAGGTACCTCCCATGTGTCTGTGGGCGAGCTCCCACCTCTGTCAGCCAGTGAGAAGTTGCAATATCCCTCCTAGAAAAGCTCTGAGCTGAACATAGAGGACAGGATGGAAAATCTTGCTCTCTTATGCTGTCGTCATTTAAGTGCTTTACAACAAGGAAAGACTTTTCTGGTCCCAGATTGATCTCCACAACCTGCATCCCCTCAGGCTGAGCCTGTGTCCAGGGCACCTGGGAGATTCTTGCTGCATGGCCGGGCAGAACAAAATGCTGGCACCTGGACAAGGGGTCACAGCACAAACCTGGCTTTGCGTGGGAGCTGGGGTGGAAAACCAAGGTGAATGGCCATGTTCAAACTCTGTTTTCAGCTCTCCATGTTCCCTTGCAAAAGAAGTTTGTCCTTAAGTGACCTATCTCAAACGGCACTAAAAAAGCAAACAAATCCAAGCAATACACGCAATCGTCTGTGCCTCACCATGAGAATGAGTCTCAGAGGAGGTTTGGTTAATCCTTCTGCAATGCACAACGCATTGCCAGCCCCAGGACAGGACTTTGTTCTCCACAGGGTGCTCTGAAGTCAGGAGGGAAACAGGAGGAGAAAGACAGGCTGGCATGGAGGGGCTGGTTATACCCTCCTCTCCCTTGAAGGGTCTCTTTTTGAGCAGGGTCTCCCAACACCCCAGGAGGACCAACACCCCAAGTACAGGCACAACTGGCACTTCTAGGGCTGGATGCTGCTGAGATGCCAAACCTCACCCCACTTGCACAAATTGGGTGATGAGCAATTAATGGGCACAGGGTAAAACTCAGCATGGTCCTTCCCAGGACATGCACATCTGCAGCAGGACCACAGGCTGTTCCTGGTGAGGGAAAATGCCAAATTTCAGCAGAACTCAAAGTGAGATCTGACATGCAGGCTTGGGCTGGATGTCTCAGCCACCTGGCAGGTTTACCTGGCCTTTCTGTCAGTGGTGATCCAAAGGCTTTTCTCGTGGTATTTATTGCTATATTATCTTGTATACTCCACTAAATCTAACAAGATTTCTGTAAAGAAATGAGACCGATGGGTCTATCTTGTGGTTTAAAACAAAGATGGGTTTAAGCAGTACATGCTCTAAAAATGTCTAGAATTTAATCACACTTCTCTCCTGTTACTTTTTTTATATACAGCTAACCTACTTTCTCCCAGATCAAAGCCTGCTGCGTAGCTTGCCTGCACTGAGCTCACCACTGCAACTGCAAATACATCTTAACCTAAGATCATGCAGTGGTCGTTCATTCAGACATTCTGGATGCAATAAGAGCACTGTGCTTCCTCCCTTCCTGTCTCACAAATCACATCCTCAGCCCCCCACAGCCACCATCCCAGCAGCCTGCTGGCACCCCGAGATGCCAGACACGTGAGGGTTTCACTGTCCGGCAAATACGAGCCGGTTTGTATCCGCACAAAACCTATTACACTCTGTCTCTTCCTATTAGAGTTTTACCCTGTCCCACTGCAAGTCAGACCCGAGGAGATTGCAGGCAATGACCTCAGCTGACCAAGCTGCAGCACAGCCTGTTCAGCAGTGAACCTGCTCTGATGACATTTCCATTTAACAAGGAAGAACACATTTTTAACAAGCAGTCCCTATCGAAAGACTCTCGGCTGTGCTATTTAGACCTTCTCTTTAGCTGAACAAGAAGGAAACACAGCTATCTGCTTTCATTAACAAGCACTAATTCGTGTATTTACCTCCGATGGCCCCAGCAATGAAATCCATCCAGAGTGCTGCTGCTGCCTTAGTCACCCTGATCGAGGGTCAGGGAGGTAGAAGGGACGAGGATAACAGTTCGGTCTTCCCACAGCCCTGCCGGTCCTTTGGAGACACCAATTTGTAATGTGAATCACCTTCCTACAGTCTGCTCTTGCCTCTGGGGATTGTGAGCCTTGTGGGCACTTGATGAATTTGTGCACTGGTGGCAGAGCTGGGAAGCCTGGAACTCTTCCAGGAACACAGTGAATAAGTAATCCCGTGAAGCTCCGAAACGCTGCGCCAAAGCTGCTGCCCCCAGTGCCCTTTTGCTTGGACAGTCACGAGGGGTGGTGGCTTGCAGGGTAGGGCTGGCTGTGCAGGGGCCATCCCCTGCTGTACTTACTAGCCCCAGAAGATAGCTTTGCACACTTGTTTGCCAGAGGACACTTTTGGCCTGCACCACGGAGACGCTGCATTTGTGGCTATTTACAGGATTCCTCCTCTCCCTGTCCCAGCCCACTGTTTCTCCTTCTGATGGACCACACACCCTTTCCAGTAATGAAAATTCCTTCTTCCTTTACCAAGCCATTTTTCTCTTGCCTTTCCTAACCCACAAAGCTGACCCTAAACATCTACATAGATCCCCATGGATTATTACCCACTCATTATGTATACACATGGTGAACCCCAGAAATTAATCCAACAACATCCGGAGTATTTGCTTCTATTTCAGACAGCAGCATAGTTTTCCCAGCCCCTGGAGCAGCTCCACTTCTTTACTTCTTGTTCAGTCTCCCAACCTCCTTTCCAATGTCAGCTCCTTGCAGAGAGACCTGCTGGTCCAGGGGAGCCAAGGAGAGAGGAAGAGCTCAAGGAAATGTCCTACTGCCTGTTTTTGCACAGCAATCCCGTTACCAAAAAGTGCCTCATCTACGTGTGGGAGGTTAAGCTTTGCCCAAAGTGATCCTGGAAACCGAAGTCCTGATGCAATGAAGGGCTTGCCAAGCCGTGACCTGAATTGTACCCCTCTTGTAGAGGTTTTCCTGGGTCAGAGCCAAGGCACATTGGCAGCAAAGGGAAAAGAAAATTTCATGGCTGCTGCCTCCTGGGTCAGCTTTACAGGGGAGCTCAGGACTTTAGTAACCAGTGCTATTTCCTGCACATTTCCCAAGAACATATTTCTCACTGAAGCACATATTTTGGGGCTGCTGTGCCAGTGACATATAACACAGCTTGGTGTGAAGGCACAGAGTTTCTAGGAATTGAAAATTTAAGGATTTTTATTAACTTGCTTCTGTGATTTCTTTTGATCCTTCCCTGAATGCCTTCTGCTCTAGAGAGAACAGATTATTCCAGTTTAACATCATGCAAGGACAGCAAAAACTTAAAACCAGAAGTAAAATATTATCTAGAGCAATAGCAATGTAGCTGCAAAACCACACTGGGTTATTTAATAGCTCTTCCTTGTTAAACCTGGTGTCCGTGCAGGAGTTACTAATGGTTCATCAGCAGTCTGTACATGCCAAGTGCAGAGAAATTAGTTGTTTCCTCTTCTCCCATTATCCAATTCTGCTGCTGTCCTTGCAGGACCTCTCCAGCAGCAGAACCAGGTGTGGGACCTGTTGTGTCAGTGACACACAGGGACAAGGACACAGTTCCCTGTGGAGGGGCAGCCTGGGAACACGTGGTGGGGAGTTTTTCTACACATTGCAGTGACTGGTGCCATATCAGCTAGAAAATAGAGGCTGGCTGGCATTTCACCCTGGCTAACTAAAGAATCAGGGCTAATTAGTATTTTCCATGAAATATCAAAAGACCAAGCAAAATTCCTGCCTTCTTTAGCTGAGCTGAACAACTCAAAAGGAATCTTCCTCATGAAATCCTCTGAGATTCTAAAAAAAACCCCAACCCAACCCCCTTCCTTTTGTGAAAGAAAATTAATCTTTTGTTTATCTTTTTAACCTCCATTCACACCAAGGCTTCTTGAAAAGTGTTACTTGCTTTATATAGCAGGAATCTGACTCCATAACCTTTTGATAATGGTTTTGGTCACTTCAATGAGACATACCAGGAGGGATCAGGTTTTTCATTTGACTGGGATTGCTTTGCAAACAGAGGTGATTCAGAAGGTGTCCATACGAAAGAAGAATGTTTTGGAGCTTGAACAGTTTCACCTTGTCCCATGAAGGTATTACTGGGACAGCCAGCTCAGGAGGAATGCACACACAGAGCTACTTCAGGGACATCTGCCTCAGCGAGGGCTTAGCAGAGTAACACAAGCCCCAAGCAAACACAGTCACCACTACTGTACTCTCTGCTCCTGGTGTGCCGACAGGACTTAGGCAAAATAGGATCCATTGCCATGCTCAGCCTGGTCACCATGTGATGGCAGCAAGGCAAGAGTCTCCTGGAAGAGGAGCCCCACACAAGGGTTCAATGCTCACACCAGAGGAAATACTGAGGGAGGTGCAATCCCGCGTGAAGGAAACCCCATGTGAGAAATGAAGCCTGCATTACTGCTGGCACACTCCAAACAGCACAGACCAGCTCCCTGCCCTAGAGAGGGACCCTCAAGGCAGCAGTTCAACTTCTTACCAGGAGTCCTCCCAGAGACAGAATCCTTGAAGTGTCACTCTTCTTCACGCCTTGCGGAAGGAGCTTCCTGCTTCGTCCCCTCATCCCTAGATTTCAGAGGTATACCAGCCTCCTTAATTTGCCAGAACCAGGTCCCCCAGTGCTACAGGTCAATAGAGACAGTCCAGAAAATCCATCCCAAAGAAATCTTGAGTTATCAGGCATTTTTTCAAGATTAAATACGAATCATTCCTGTCCTGCTTTGGCACAGTGCCCAAGGACTACAGATCCAGAGATCACTGCTAGTCCAGCTTGCAAATAAACACCAGGGTCTACATCTGTGCAGGGAGAAGAGAAAGTGCCTGGTCCCAGCTCAGGTGGTCTTCTCAAAGCAGGCCCTAGGAAGTCACATACAAAACATGTTTTAAGCCTCCAAAAGGGATAGCATTTCATGAGAAATAACTCCCAAGTCCTTTCCTCTAGTAGCAAACCGTTCAAGAGTGATTTGTTCAAAACAGGCCAATTTCACATGCAATTTTGAGAAAGCAGAGCACGGAAGGTGCTGTCAGATAAAACGACAAACCTGACAATGTGAAGCAATCTGCAGGAAATCATGAAACTGAGTGATAAAAAGTGAGGAAGGCCCTAATTTTGCCCAGTGTATGATGGATGAGACACTCCATTTGCTTCACAGGAGGAGGCAGGTGTCACCCAAGCAGAGAGAACTGCTCCATGGGAAAGTGACAGCAGGTCTAGAGTGAAGGAGCAAAAGGAAAAGTGGAGAGGGAGCCTTTAGGTAGGCAATCAGTGTTAAATAGCATCATGTAGATGAGACAAAAGAGCAGGGGCCTCCCTTTACCCCTCTTCTTCCTCAGCTCACTCCCAGGACGTTACCAGCTCCATCCTCCCTGCAGAGCCTGTCCTCTTTCGACTCCGCCACCATCTGCCAGCTCATCCAGCCAGACTGGCTGAGAAAATGTTCCTTCCCCATTCCCTGCCATAACGTGCTGCATTTTCTATCCCACCTGCACTGTGCAATACCACACTCGCACGCATAGCCATTAATTCCCGTCCAATTTAATTTGGAAAAATCCTTGAGTGGAGAGACTGTTCAAACAGTGTTACCCCGCTACGTCACCGTGCTGTTTGCACATTGCGGAACAGGAAGGAGTGACACCAGCAGTGCTGAGCTGGCAGAGCCTGGCACTTGGCTTGCGTGCTGGGGGTGGGATGGGGGGTGGAACCTCCTGGCTCCAGCTGTGCTGTGGATTTTCAAATCAAAGCGGCTCCTTGTCCTTTATCTCAGGTACTAAAGGAAAACCAATAATTCCAAGGGCTCGAGCACTCGCAGCAGGAATCTCTACAGCAAAACAAACAGAAGCTGTAAGGAAACCACTCTGAGCACTGGCAACTGCATCAGGTATAAATGGTACGTGATTTCACCTCTGGAAAGCTGATATAAGGTTGTAATGTTTCTACACACACTCCCAAGGGGAGGGGAAACAGTACATTTCCAAGAAGACTGAAAATGATTGCAGTAATTTAAGAAGTCACAGATTTTCTGGCTTTAGGCAAGTCATTCAATCTCCCTGGACCTAATCTTCTCATCAGCATAACTAGTGTGTCCACTGTGACACTGCAAGAATCCAGACACTTCTCAGAGAGCCACAAGTCTCTGTTCAGGAGTAAATCATGGGAAAAGGTGGAAGTAGCAATATAAGCACCTATTGTAGCACTATCCTACACCAACACTCCTTTGAAAATATGTGTGTATTAATAACTTCAAGTGTTACGTATATCTTTCCCCAAAATCATACAGTCATACAATCATAGAATGGTTTTGGTTGGAAGGGACTTTAAAGATCACCAAGTTCCAACCCTCCTGCCATGGACAGGGACACTTTCAACCCGTCCAGGTTGCTCAGGGCTCCATCTAGCCTGGGCTTCAACCCTTCCAGGGATGGGGCAGCCACAACTTCTCTGGGCAACCTGTACCAGTGCCCCATCACTCCCACTGCAAAGAACTCCATCCTAATACCTAATCTAAACCCATTCTCTTTTCATTTGAATCAATTCCCCCGTGACCTGTTGCCACACATCCTTGTAGAAGTTCCTTTCTCTGTTTCTTGCAGGCTCCCTTCAGCTACTGCAAGGCCTCGATTACATCACCCTGAGCTGTGCAATAAGGAAGGGTAAGTTTGACAGTGCACCACCACAGCAGCCTCTCAGAAAGGATTTTATGCCAGCCCACGTTGCTAGCACTGCAGAAGGACTCCTGGCTGTGATGGAGGGAGGGGATGTCAGGACTGTTACTGACTTTCTGATTGCACTGTGAGACACTTTCCAACCTCTTCCACATTTTCTTCACTTTAATGAGCAGAAGATGTAGTCAGTGACTTGGCAACAGGCTTGGAGAGCCAGGAGCAGAGGCAGGCACTTACCTTCCTGGCCTGCTTTTCCCTACCACCAAGCAATAATGTATTATTTCATGATGATGTTAATGAGCAAGCCTCTACCTTTTCAGCAGAGGCACTTCAGCTCTTAGACAGCAAAACACAGCTGTTGTAGTAGGAACAGTGAGTCCCAAACCCAGTGATGATGCTACTGCACTATCAGTGCTCTCTCCATAGTCTGTCCCCATATCTTTTTCTGCAGTATTCCCAAACTGTGTCTCCTTGACATCTCTGCTTTACACCAGTGAAAAATCTGTGAGATGTTACATTATATTGACTAGTCAATGTTTTTTTTCCTTTGCAACTAGATGATTTTATGTGGTTTAACAATCTCAGAGCTTGTTGGAAATTAGAAAGAAAACTCAGCTCTAGAACTATAAAGCATTATTATCTGGGACTTTGAGATCAGCTGCTAAAGTCACATGGGAAAGGGTTACTTAACTGAAAAACCTGGCACCAATGAGTTCAGAAAAGAGAACTTTTTCTAAATGCCAGCATTATTATGAGCTTATGTTAACGGGGATATATACAAAGGAATTTAAGACATGTTATCTTGCAGAAATAGAAAACAAGTGAAACTACAACGAATTAATTAAAGCCCTCAAGCAAAAGCAAAGCATCTCCCTTAAAAATACAGCTACAAAGCAAGTTTGATGCCAGAGAAAAACCCCATGTTGTTGGGGGGAGGGGCAGAGAACTTCTGATACCCATCCTAACTTGAACAATATTAATTCAGGGATCTCTGCCATGAATCTTTGCAAGCAGTGTGTACAGTCCTAGTGCATTTCAGCTGCAAGTGTTCAGTCCTATTCCTCCAACATTAACTTGACTTTTTCCATTGGCCCAACTGAGAGAAAAATTGAAATCTAAGCCAGATGTTTCCATAGCTTTTTCAGGAGCACTCCCAACCTTAACAAAGAATACTCAGATACCAGTACTAACAGTACCAGACTCTGAATATCATAGGAAGTTCTCAGTCTCACTTATCCACTGCCATTAGTTCAGGAGCCATAGGAATTTCCACATCTCAGAGTTCATAGGAAGTTTCTGTAGAGGCACAATGGTCATCCTGCTAAGCCTGTTGTTTCGGTTTACAAGAAATGGGTGTGCTTACTATAAGGCTATTGCAACAACAGACATTCCATGTGACAATTGGAAACCCTCAAATGACCCAGCAGGAATTTGCCTGTTGAAGACAGGCCAACATATTAAAAAATTGTCCAAATGTCACACTGTTAGTGGCTGTGTATCTACTCTGTTGAACACTTCAGCATTCAGATTTAGCTGGACACCTGGTCTCCCAGTCACTGACTCTGCACATGAATACAGCTCGTGCCAGAGGATTTCAAATACATGAAGTTGAAAGTATATTTTTATACCTGTTGGCAGTGAAAAGCCATTAGCCTCACAGAAAGGTTCCTGTAATAACAGGAACAGTAATAACTTAAAAACAAAGCCATGAGGCAGGCAAAGGATTCATCCTCCTAGTTCTGCCTCCTGCTCCCCTAGGACAAATCAGTGTTACCAGTTTCCTTACCTACAAAATAGGCATAATTACACCTTTTTACTTCACAGAAACAGCCTGAGGCTTAGGTCATATTGTCTGCAAATTCAGACTGGATAAAAAGCCACAAAGATGCCAGCTACTGAGCTTTTAGTTTCCTTTCCTGAATGATTTCCCAACAGGTTTTGCTCACTGTTGCCAGTCACCAGTGTGTTTGCTGAGTGACTGGGTAACCTGCAGAGGAAAGGGGCTATAGGTAGTCAATAGCCCAGGTGGGTGGACTCAGTGCCCACTCTCTTATCTCAGCATGCCTCTTTGTGGTCCCTGGCATCTTCAAACTCTGATGCTAAATAGCATTTTTGTTCTGCTGGAGACCTGCTCTCAGTATCACTAATTGCATGTGCTCACAAAGCCTTCTGGCCTTCTCCAAGGAAGCCAGCAGCAAAGCAACCTGCCCCACCTGCAGCAAACCTAAGAGAACATAGTCCTCCTAATACTTCAAGTACTTTGGACTCAGGTCCTTCCCCAAATATACATTAAAAAAGTTATTATAGCTTCTTAACCATCATAGTATTATCACAGGCCAGTGACAAAGATGGGACCTATTGTCACCCTGGATTTAGCCTTCTGATTTTTGTTTGCATTTTTGCTATGGAGTCTCTCACGCATTTCATATAAACAAAGCAATATTTCTGTAACCATCACTCTTGTTTTTCATTCCTTCTCTGATAGAGGAGAGTTTGATGGACTTCTGGTTTGACCAGTGGAATTGGAGAGGAAGAAATCTTAGTATCCAATCCACTGGGGTTCCAAAAAATGTATAAAAAGCAGTGAGAAAAAAGTAAACTTCCTTTTTCCTTTGTGTTCGCATTTGCTCTGTGTGTGTGTCCATTTAGTGTTCTCTTGCAACAACCTATGAGAAGAGAAGACAAGACTCAGTGTGGGAGTGTGTAGGTCTGCCCTCTCTGAGCCTTCTTGCTGACCAGAAACCTGACAGAAAAGGGAAAGGCTCAGAAGTTTTGTTAACAAAATCCATAGCATGTATGATCTTTGAAAATATAGACAATGCCAAGGAAAAGACTTTGGACTAATGCCCATAGGCAGCTTTTTCTGTTTTTTTGGTCTGGTCATTTCTCATCCACTTCCAGGGAAGCACCCAGGGACTGGCTGTGGATTTGTATTTCAGACAAAGCACAAGACAACTGACTATGAACAGGGATAGATTCTTCTTCAGAGTGAACATAAATGTTGCAGATTCTTTAGTGTGCAGGTTACGTTTCTTTATCTTGCCTTCCTCAAAATGCCAGTAACCCAAACTAAACACATACACCATTTTACATTTTACATTTTTACAGCAGAGGCTGAGACAAACAGCAGAAGGTGCATGCCAGAACTTGGCCACTTCTGCTTTAACTGGAAGGGGGCAGGATTTCCAGAAGGTGTGTGTGCCTGGTAATAAACATGTTTTCATTTTACCAGGATAAGGCATGGAAAGTTGGAGCTAGACCAAACTTTTCGGGGCACCTTACAATTTAAAGCACACTAAGCCACTCCTGTCCTGCAGCACCTCTGCCTCTCACAAGCTCAGCATTTCAGATATTAGCCAAGGCAGTTGTTTGCCTGCTTTGGTTTTCCTGGGAATGGAAGAGGCCTTACATGCTCGGATCCAGACCACGACATTTTGGGGGATCACAAAGCCCCTACCCATCAGCAGATCCGTAAGCAAGTCAGCTCTGCTTCAGCAGCACTCAGCTCTCGGACAACTGCATCAGTTACATTTCATGCTTTGAAACATCAGTCTTATCAAGGGATTTTATCAGGTTGGGAAGTTTCAACACTTGATATACAGTACCTTTGAAGCCAGTGGGATAATGACGTCAGAGAATACCCTAAAGCCACCCAAGGTCATAAAGTTAATGGATAATAAAGGCATCTAGTCCCCTGAGAATAATGCCTTAGCTGCTCTGTCTTCAAATAGAGATGCATCCAGAGGATCTGGAGTATCCCAATGACCTGGCTTAGTAACATAACATTGAGTGGGACAGTGCAAACAACAAGTAGGGCAGCAAACACAGCAGTGTTTACGAAAACAAAGAAAATAGACCTGAATCCACAGAAGGATACTCAGTGAATTCACCTGGAGAAGATTATTTCTCAGATGAAGGGGTGCTTCCACACAGCAGCTTGGTGCTTCCTTCTTTCCTGTGTAAATTTTGTCCCAATGTTTCTCTCATTTCACCATTTGGATTTATTTGTCACTGCTTTAGATGCCACCCATCCTGTAAAGCACTTGATGATCATCAAGCCTGGTTATGCTGGACTGCAGTTTCTGGGAAATGCAGGGTTTGCTTTGAAAGCAGTTTGCTGCTGTAAATACAATGATCACATTGCACATGGTCTGAATGCCACCCATGTTCACAAAACAGATGGGGCACACAGAGAGAGCTGCTGCCCCAAAGAGACTTTGAAGAGTGACTGAGGGAACTAAAGCAGATGCTAGGAGGGAGAAATTCAAAATCTAGCCACAGGTCAAAATGCAGTCACAGCTCAAAACAGAAAGAGGAACTGATGCATTTTTCTGGGTAACACGATGAGTGTTGAAGTTGAGATGATGCAGCAGGGCATTATTACCTTAGAAGTCAAGGAAGGGTCAGAGGGCAGAAGGCTGTATGAAAGAGCATTTTCATGCAGAGTAGTCCCAGAGCTGGCCACGCCCCAGTGAAGCTCTAGGGAGCAAAGAGGAGGCTCCCCCATCCACCACCCTCCATATTGTACTGGGACCTTTCTAAAGGGACATGACCAATTGTTGATGCCAAATTCACAAGCAAACAGAAAGATTTTGAAACACCTTAGTCAACAATGTAAATTTTATTGCATGCCACTGCCACCAGAATTTCTACAAGTTTATCACAATTCCACATTTTTGTTCCTTTCCTTCTGCATTCCATCCCACTGCCCTTTTGCTTCATGTTGTACTTACCTGCAGTGTTGATTCTATCACACTGCTTGCTCTCTGCCTTGTTCTGTTCCCTTCCCTGGTCTCCTGATCCCCTTGCCCAGGTTTCAGTTTGGCATCACCTTCTCACAGATTTTCCCTGGGTACCATAAGGGACAGCAGACAGCCAACAGGGTCATTTCCTGCCACACGAAAAAGGAGAAACCTCTGCTGTCTCACCCCTCTGGCATCCTCTGCAAAGCCTCTTCCACCTAAAAGACAGCAGGACAAAGGGAAGAGATTCTTTGAAGGATTAGATTAAGTTATAACCTTTTTTCTCAGACACATGGCAGTGGAGGTGCTGTACATGCTGGTAACTCCACATGTTTACCAAGCTGCTCTTGGCTCTTTCTTCTCTGCCTTCTTTGTTTGAGAGGCCTAATTTCAGCAGAGAAGCTCACTGCTTCCAAAGAAGAAGAAAGCAGGAAAAGCACAACCCCTCACTCCAGAGCTCCAGGGGATGCATCCCAGCAGTTGTAAGTTATGTTTGGAACAGCCTTAGCAGAATGAAAATGAAGGCAGCCACAGCTGAGCTGAATCCATGAAGCCTGAAGGGCACAAGCGTCCCAATAGGCATCTGAGTCATGCTCTGAGCCAGAGGCATCACACATCAGCAAAGTGGACACAAGATCAGAAACAGCTTTTGAAATATCTGGAAAAACAGCCTGAGTGAAGAGGGGAGCTACTAAATCTGAGTTTCCTTTGGTGTCAGGTTAGGTGTCCTCTCCAAAACTGTATCTATACTGCTTATATAAGGCCTTGGATCAATATTCAAAATGCTTGATCTAAGAAATATTACCAAACTGTAAGAGCTCCAATACTTCCTTCCATTTGTCACACAAATACAAGCACCTATATTGACTCACTGTTGCACCCACATACAAGATTAATAAAGTCATCCACATTCACACAGCGTTGCCTCACAAGTGTAACTTGAACTGAAAACAAAACAAAATCCCAAGCAAGAAAAAATGAACAGAAGAGAAACTCCCCAGTGGGACTAAAGCCATGCTCATGCCTTAGTGAACCAGCTCTGGACATCTCAGACTTTATACCAGCAAGCACTAGGTGTTCTCTGCACTCATATATAAAGTGCCCCTCACGCCCTCTGAAGTGCTCCAATGGGGCTCAGTAGCACTGAATTAAACATTCTGTAATATTAAATAAAGCTTATTAGGAACAACTCAAGCATACAGGAACAAGACAGGCCTTGGGAGATTGCAGCAACCTGGGAGGGGCTGCACAAACATCAACAGCAGGATTAGAATTCAAGTGATCTTGACAAACTGGAAATACAATCTGGAAAAGGCAATTTAGCATGAACAGCTAGGAATGACCTACAAGGTCAAGGCAGGGAACATTGTGGCACTCGGCTGATCTGCTGGAAGGGACCTGGAGCACATCATGTGTCACAGGCTGCCCAAAAGTGAACAATATCGTATCATGTTATGTTATGCTGTGCTGTGATGTGAAGGCTCTTGGGAATATCTGATCTCATATTCAGATACATGAACAAGAGTGCTGTCTGCAAATATCCAGGGTGATCTCCCAGAACTCACTTAGCAAGGCCTTAGGGCTTGGTTCGAGGATCTCCACAGCAGCTGAAGAAAGAGGAGGGTAAGAAGGTTCAGAGATCAGAAGATTATTAATATAATTTAGAGAAGAAAAAACTAAGATTGAAACCATCTTCAGATAACCTAGAAGTGCCTACAAAGAGAGAGGAAATGTTTTCTCTGATCATTGTGGGCAAACATTAGAATTACAAAACCACTTCTGGTAGAGAAGGTAATTCTTCTGAGGCAGACTGCTTGGCAGATCAGAGGATTTGAATAACAGATTAAAACCACTTAGGCCAGGAACCTTTTAGGCCAAGCTGCTCCTTCCAAGGCTTGTGCTACAAGACAGACGTGTGTAACATCCAGATTTTCATCTGCAGAGCTCCGCACATGACTGTAGCTCCCGTGGATCCAGGGGGTACGAGATTCACAGAAAGTCACTTCCACTTATACCTACATAAGATGGTTAAGGAAAAACGACTGATCAGGGATTCCTGTCTGATCTCAAGCACTGGCTGCAGGTGTGTGAGTTCATCAAAAGCCAAGGCTCCTGTTAGGAGGTGGGTGACAGAGCAGGAGTGGGCAGCTCCCAGAGCCATTGGTTCTGTGTCAAAGGGCAGGACCAGCCCATCTACCTGCTCTCTAATACCACCTGGTCATCCCCAGAAAGGACAAGTATGTGAATGAGGGAACTCAAAGCATGCTAGAAACCCCTCGCTCTTTGATTTGATTTGACAGTTTTTAGGCATGAGAAGGAACCCAAATGAGCATTGGACTAGAAGATGATATGAGGAATGTCAGGGATTTATTAAATGTTTTGCATTTATACCTGTCTGCTTATTAATTGTAATGATGGTCCAAGAGCTGCTAAATATGGGACAGGTTCTCAGTTTTTTCCTCTAGTAGTAGTTTCAGACCTCTTTGAAAACCTCCTTGTCTTTGTTCCTTTGTTTGTGTGCTTTCTTTGCACAGAAGGTAAAAGCTGGATTGATTTTTAACGTGCTATTCCACTGCAAGATTTTATTGACTTTGTGTTGAGCTGCCACATCTGAAAAACAACTGCCATACCACAGAAACCAAATTTAAAAAATAGAAAAGATGATAATCCACCTCCTTTTCCATTCTGCTTCTGGAATTTACCGTCTAAAAGCTGACTGTGCAGGCCCTGAAGAAGATCCTATTACTCTAAGCAAAGCTGGAATAGGCTACTTATTGTTCTGGGCCACTGGTATTCCCCTTTCTCAGACATTGCCTGCAGAAATGACGAGCAACTTAAACAGGGCTCCCTTTTTAAACTGTCAACAGCTTGAGCTCACCAGTTAAAAGCTCTGGCATCAGAACACCCTGAAGCTAATCAATGTTAGCAGGAAAGCAGAATTAATAGAGAGCAAGAAAAGCCTGCAGGGAGGGGAGAGGCCTCTTCTGCAGGGTGAAGTGCAGCAGTGCTGTGTAAGACTGAGATCCAGGGCTCTGCAAAGGCTGCTGGTTTGTGGCTTTGACCACCAAAGATAGGATCTCATTCCCACACTTCAGTTGTGCCATGGGGTCAGCATTTAGCACAAAGCCCATATCAGCTGGTGCAACTCTTCCTCTGCTCTCTGGGACAATATTTTGGGGTGGAGTCTGGTAATAAAATCACAGAATGGTTTGGGTTGGAAGGGACCTCAAAGACCATCCAGTTCCAACCTCTCTGAAATAGGCAGGGACACCTCTCACTAGACCTTGCTGCTTGAAGTGCTGTTCAATTTGGCCTTGAATACTTCCAAGGATTAGAAGCATCCACAGTTTCTCTAGCAACCTGTTCCAAAACGTTGTAAGGAGGTTGATGGAGGTGATCCTCCCCCTCTGCTCAGCCCTAGTGAGGCACATCTGAAGTGCTGGGTCCAGTTCTGGGCTCCTCAGTACCAGCAGACATGGAGCTCCTGGAGTGAGTCAGTGGAGGGCTACAAAGTTGATCAAGGAACTGGAACATGTCTCTTATAAGGAAAGGCTGACAGAACTGGGTCTCTTTAGCTCAAAGAAACCACTGAGAGGGGACTAGGTCAATGTCTATAAGTATCTGAAGGGAGGGTGTCAAGAGGATGCAGCCAGGCTCTCCTTGGTTGTGCTGAGCAAGAGGCAATGGGCAGAAATCACACAGGAAGTTTTGTCTGAACGTGAAGAAGAACTTCTTTACTGTGCAGCGACCTCAGACCGGAACAGATTTACCAGAAACGGTCTGGAGTTTCCCCTCAGTGAAGGCATTCAACAACCACCTGTTGTTGAAATTCAGTGCTCTGGGATGACCCTGCTTATGCAGGGAGGTTGGACCCACGGTGGTCTCTTCCAACCTGAGCTGTTCTGTGATTCTGTGAACAAGTTCTCCCTGGAGTTTTCTCCAGGCTGAACAGCCCTGCTTCCCTCAGCCTTTCCTCATAACAGCCCTTACAGGCTTTTTACCCCTGTTAAAAAGAGGAACCCCCTCCAAAGTCCTCATGACATTAGCTCGACAGGCTTTACAACCACAAGCACTCAGGGATGCCTCTCCCAGGAAGCAAGACGCCCCAAGACACCCTCCCCGAACCACCCAAAATAACTCAGGCGCTATTGATGCAGGAGGGATGCTCTGCCCCCTCCACCCTCCAACCACCACCTCCCCAGCCCCCCCAAATTTTTTTCAGCCTTTACTTCTGGTTCATTATGCAGCTGTGGCGGAGAAAGAAGTGACAGGTTGAGGGCGGGGGGAGAGGAGGGTGTCCATTCTCGGCACCCGCATCCCCGTGCCGTGCCGTGCCGTGCCGGGAGCCGCCCCTGCGCGGCCGCCAGTGGCTGGGGGCGGCCCGGGGGGAGTTGTCCCTTGGCCCCCGCCCCGGAGGCGCGGCCCGGCCCCTCCGCAGGGTAGAAAGGGCTGGGCGACAGGAGAGCCGCAGCAGCAGCAGAGCGGAGGGCCCACGCTGCCGGCATGGCTCTGGATTTCCTGGCGGGATGTGTTGGCGGTGAGTGCCGGGGGGCTGCGGGAGGCAGCAGGCAATCGTTAAAAAATGGTGGGGAAGGGCGAGAAAAAGGGGAAAGCAAAAGGAGGGTGAAGGGAGTGAGAGGAGAATAATAATTAAAAAAGCGAGCAGGAAAAAAGCTCAGAAAGGAAAAGGGAAGAAATATTAAAAGGTAGGAAATAGAAAAGAGGTGGAGAAGGGGATAGAGCGAAATGTTTTTAAAATGCGGAAGGAAGGCAGGCAGGTCGGCGGGGAGGGCTGGGCGCGGCGCTGTTATTTTGGGAGCGGAGGATGGTGCCGGGGGCGATGAGAGCGGCCCCCGCTGCAGTCGGGGCCGGGGGGGAAGGTCTCGGGGTTCCCGTGTGCCGGGGGTGCGGACCGAGCCCTCCTCGGGGTCTGCCGGGGGGCTGGCAGGAGCGGGGCATGGGGACAGGGTCTGGGGTGGGGACGGGGCTCTGGGGTGGGCGCAGGGGCAGCGGCGCGGTCTGGAGCCCCGACCTGAGCACAAGGACCCTGGGCAGCTCCAAGATGGAGAGGAGAGAAGGCGAACGCGCGTCCTGCGCTTCCCCGCGCATCTGCGGCCGGCCTGCCTGCCGCCTGCTATTTTTAGCAGTTATTAAATTGTATTCGGGAGACTTATTCTCGCGTCTTTTCGGGTATTTGCGCTTGCCGTTTTCCTTGCCAACCTGGTAAAGATGTTTTAAATTCCTTTCTTACAGCCTTTCCCTGGCTTCATCCTAGTGCTCCTTGCCTTGCCAGGGTTCCCGCAGGGTCAGCTGTGCCGCTGGCCTTTCCGTGCCGAGCACAGGGCACATTGCTGTTTTACTATCTTGGGCTATGTCGCAGCCGTGCTGGCCTTAAACACCCTGGACTGCACCATCGTGGAGCAGGCACTGCTGCTGCCACATCCTCCCCGGGAGAGGGAGGGCAGCTCTCCTGCCACAGACCTGGGAAGGTGCACTGACACCCTTGTGGTTGTCCCTGTTGTCGACGGTCATTGAGGACTGCTGGGTCGCACAAGTGCAGAGCCAGAGGATTCAGTGCTCCAGCCTGTGTGTGCAAAATGCCTGTGTTCAGATTGGTGTCACTAATAGGCCTGCATGTGACTTCTAAAAACGCCTTCGGTGCTAGAATAAAGCAGAGGTTTTTAGTAATGCATGGTCCCTCTGCAGGTGCTGCTGTCACATCTGGAAAGGCTGTAGGCAGAGAGCAGGAATGTTGTGCTGCCTTTAGAGATGCTTACGCGTTTTCTGTGCCCACACAGAGCGATATATACATGAAATATTGTGCTTTAGAGAAAACCTGCATTCTCTGGCTGCTGGACCTGCCTTGGGCTGAGGCCAGGAGTCATGGCTGCATATTCCATATTGTGTGACACAGTCTGTAGTCACACACCTCAACCCCTGCCTGGGGCTGAGAGGCTTGACTAGAGGCATAAAGGCACCTGGTACTGGCCTGAAGGACTGAATTTTAGATCTCTTTTCTCCTGACTTGGCAGGATGCTCTCTACCTGGTTTGCCAACCATGATGTGCACTCACACCTCAGGCTGGTGGTCCTGCTTGGACTACTGTAGCCTCAGACTCAGGAAGAAAATTCAGGGCAATAACCATGGCATTTGTTTTGTTTCAGGTGCTGCTGGTGTGCTGGTAGGACACCCCTTTGACACTGTTAAGGTGGGTTGATTATGGAATATGTTTGCCTCTAAGTATAGAAAACTTAGTTTCTCCAAGAAGTGGCGGAAGAAAAAATATCCCCAGACACTGTAGGAGTGAAAATCTGCATGGGAAATCTTGGAGCAAGCCTCCACAACCACTGTTTATAGATTATTCAATCTCTAGCTCTTCAGAAGTGAAAACTTAGTAACATAAACCTTGGCTGTAAACTACAAGTGCAGTGCAGTAACAATGTGGTATTTGGAAATACAACCTTGCATTTAACTAAATTTTGTTCCGAGCTTGCTTCTCTGCAGCTGTTCAACACTAACTGCTGAAACTGCCTCTCCCTGCATTTGTAATTCAAACCCACTTCGTTAGTAGGTTGAAAGATTGGTGTTTTGTTCTCCCCTCAAGCTCTGCTATTACTCCTTGATTTGTAGCACTAGCCAAAGGGTGGAAGTCAATAAAAATCCACAGTATGGAGCTTGTTTGGGGGCTTTTTCCATCCAAGTATTATAATATATTTTATAACTTTCCAAGTTAAAATTGATTTTCTGATGGTCTGTATGTGTTATGCATACTTCAGCTACTATAAAAACAAGATTTGAGATCTCCTGGAGGGTCCCTGAGCCAGGGCTCTCAGGAGTCCAAGCCTATCTTTCAGAACAGAATGACAATTTAAGTCATCTTTTGGCAGCCTTATCCAAAGCCTTGCACTGGAAGAATAGAAGAAGGGATATCAGTGTATTCCCTGCTAAAGTAATATATCAGGTCACTTGCCTGCAGCAGACAGCATGCCATGTAGTAGATCTATATTTGGAATACCTTTACCTTGCTGAATTTAGGTATGCAAAGGCTGCAGGCTGATAGTGTTACCGAGGTCCTCCCCATATTCTGTGTTCCAGCATGTGGTTAATTCCGTACAGAATCCTCGAGCTAGTGGATGTTGGTTGTCCTTGCAAGCTTGCAATGCAAGCTGCTCAAACAGAAAAATCTGTCTTTTTGTTGCTCAGAATGTGGTAAAATTGACAGTTAAATAATTCATCTGAATTCTAGAATATATTTTCAGGAATGGTATTATCCAGACTCGCACAATTTTTCTTATGGTGGTACAGGGCCAGCTGTCTTTTTCTCTCCCATCCTGCCAAGTTTTACATGCTTAACTGAAGGGGATGGGTCATTTAATTGAATCCAGTAAAACTACTAAAATTCTATGCTCAGACTAAAGGTAATCATGTGTGGGTTTTTTAGTTTGTTTTCTTTTATTAAGTGGAGCAGCTTCTACTGTGTGAAACGAAACATTTAACTGTGAAAACTGGGGTTTCCATGCTTGTTTCTGCATATGTATTATTGCAAAATAGATGTACTGGCTTTGGAAAAAAAGCATCTTGCTTTACAATAGAGGAAATAATTTGTTTCTGGATGACTCTAAATTTTTTATGAAATCCAGCATGACACATGGTATTTTCATATCCATTAAAAGGTATTGTAGGTGTTTATCTGTATTTTGTTAGAGCAAACACTAATGTTTGTATTAGCTGGCATAGTCACCACTGTATGTGGAAAAACTAACTCTAACCACCCTTTAAAGAAAAAAAAAAGGACATTGCATAACTTGTGTATGTATATGTGTTAAGAATTAACTCTTTTCCTAGTTCTGCAGTGTTTAAGGGGCTTACTGGTAGTCACCTTAGACTGTGCATTTTTAATTTAACTGAACAATGGGAAAGCTGCTTAGATAAGCCAAAGTTTTACTTCTTTCTTGGCATTTAAGCTCTTTTTTTTTGGCTGGTGCTCATGTTTCCCAGGGTGGGGAGGGGGATGGTGGGACACACAGGGAGACATTAAGCTGGTGAAGTCACCCTGCGAAACCTGCAACTGAGCTGATCTCAGAACTGGCAAACTCCTTATCCCTGGTTTGTTGATGTAATGTATAAAATTGCTTTTTTGCTTTTAACTGCCTTTACTTTCTGAGCTAGGGGCTGTCTTCATTAACAGCAAAAGTGTTACTTTGTTGTAGATGACAGATAAGCCTCATCACGGGAGAGTTACCTAGTAAGTATAGCCCAGGTGAACACTTCTGTTTCTCTCAGTCTTAATTTATTCCCAAATGTATTAGTTCAAGTAAAGAACTGAAAGACTTTTGAAGTTTTTCCCTTTTTAGTTTTAAACTGATGTGTCCCTCTTCTACAGCTATGGCATGGAGGGAGCGGGGTTTAAATATCCCTTTTTTTTTAAATGTAGTTTTATTCTGAACCTTCTTTCTGCTATGCATTTCTGGCTGTTTACACTCCCACACAGTGCCTCTAAAACTGGATCTCAGGCACACTGCTGTTGAGGTCTTATCAACTACATATTCTTGGATGATGTTTTCATTGCTCAAATACTTCTGAAGTCACTGATTTCCCACATTATTAAATGCTTGGCCTGTTTTGGGGATGTAGTGGTTTGGCTTTTTATTTAGTCTCAAGTGCCTTTAGGCCGTTTTTGAGTGATGCTAAATTACTGGGTGTTACTATTGGACCTAAAACCTTAGTGTTTCCCAATAAGAAGGAAGCTAGAATACTGGGCAATGAATGGAATGGGTTTATAAACTTTGCACATGATTCATCTTCCCTGTAGTTGTACACACTAAGGAGCTTGCTGAATGTGGCATTAACCTGCATGAAAATGCAAGTTTTATGTGCATTCATTGCCTTACGTGGCAGTTTGCTAATGTGGGTAACCTTTATGTCACCATCACTGTGCTCAAGGATAAGAGGTTTTTCATTCTTAGACCTGGAGAATCAGTTCTCTAAATATTCTACCCTACAGCAAGGCTTAATTGGTTAATATTTCACAAATTAATTAGATAAAAATAGTGGGAGCTGTATGCCACTAGGAAGTTCAACCCATATATGTGAAAGGATTTATTCTAAATTATTAAACACAAGCAGAAAAGATAAAGTAAGAAGGTTCCTAAGCTGCAAATCCCCCAAAGCCCATAAATGTGGAAGTCACAGACAAGGTTTGAAACAAAACCAGTAAATTATAAATGGAGTAAAACCTTTTGTTTGTGCAATTATGACAGCTTGTTAAGATTTGCCTTTGCTTGTAGACCTGCTCCTTTAACAGTTTTGACAGTCTGTCTACCCCACGAAAGTCACTTGAAGTAACAAAGGATTTATTTTCTCTGAATCCTACTGTAAGCCTGCTTTTAATGCTGAGATGTTGCAAGACCCAAGGTGATCTCAGCCTCCCATTGTGGCTGGCATACACTAGTGTATGTGAAAAGACACTGAAAACTAAAGTCCTGATTTCCAAAGCATAAAATAACATGTAGGAAAAATACTAAAAGCGTCAATTTATTTTTGCTTTGAAGAAAGCTAACCTGAATATAGGATTCTGACAAACCACCTCCATGAATCGTTTTCTAGACACACATATTACAGGTCTTTCATTGTTGTGGTGGTGTTTTTTATTACTTTAGGCAAACAGATGAAAAAGAATTAAGTTCAGGAATCTTTCACACAGACATGATATGTTTTTCTGTTGCTCAGAATAAGGGAGTGAACTTTTTTGCCCTGGAGTTGCAGCTGCAGCAGCAGCATTAAATGGTTGATAAGCATCTTTTCTGAAGAACATTGCAGCCCTCCATGCTGGAGATCAAACACAGATTTATAACTTTATCAATCCAGTCGAATCAACTTATTGAGATTATTGCAGTACAGGGCTTTGCCTGAGCTAGGTAGAACTGAGACTTTTTTTTTAAGTGTGCTAAGGGCAAATAAGCATGAAAAAAACAGAATTGGAATTTTCCATTAAAGGTTAAAAAGCATCCGGAAAAGGGCCTGTCTCCCAAGACCACCAGTTACACTAGCATCTATCTCTCCAGCATACTGTTTCAGTTTTGGAAAAGTTAATTGATTACTACATTTAATTGATTACACTTAAAGGTTTAAAGCAGCTACACCCTCACCAATTGCTTGCATTCAGCAGGCTAAAACACCAAAACAGACTGAAATTTAAAAGGACAAATGGCTTTTTACTCCTCCCTGTATGCAAAGACAGACATCTTAAGAGTCACTGGCCAGCTACCCTCTGAAAAAAAAGTCAGATCTCAATGAATGGGCTCAAATCTGGCAGTCAGAAACACTGTGGGTATTGTTGAAAGTTTTAATCCTTTTAAAATTATCCTAATCTCATGCTTGACTTGCAAATAATTTTTTATTAAATTGTCTCAGGTTTGCACAGGTATTCCTTAGTGTGAACAGAAGTATTGGCAGCTAAAGAAAGTCCCTATTGTAGCCTGCACTGGAAAGCATCTATTTGAAATTCTACATGTCAATATACCCTTCCACTTACTGGTTTGCTAAGAGTCACAAGAAGTTACTAATCCTCTTCCCCTCATATTTTCACCCCCAAACTTAATCCAAAACACTTACACAAGATTTTTCAAATTATTGTGCCACATATGGCATTCCAGTGTCCAGCCTGCACTCTTGCATATGCATTGCTATAGCAAATCTCCACATAGGTATGAGACAGTAGCTTACCCTGTAGGCTGTTCCTGATGTACAAATTGGTATCTCACACAACTTTTTATAGGTTCGTCTGCAAGTTCAAAATGTAGAGAAACCTCTCTACCGTGGGACTTTCCATTGCTTTCAGTCCATCATAAAGCAAGAATCTGTAAGTACAAAATTAATGCTTTGCATATTGTTTTTGCCTTTGTGTATTTTGGCTCAGGAGGGTGGGAAAGCTGTTAAAAAAAAAAAGACAAATGTTGAAGGTCAAGAAATAAAGCATATTCTGAACCTCACCTGACCGTACCTGATACTGTAGTCAGAACTTTGCCAGAAGCTTTGTGAAGAAGATCACTAAGTCAGAAGATGGAATTTGGAGGTTAACATTTTAAATAAAATAAGAAGTTATTTAAATAACTAATTTTCTGAGAATCTAAGTGATGAGTGAAGAAATTGATGGAGTTTTTTTGCTGCTGAAGCTTTAGGACCGTTGCTAAAAAGGGTAGCTTCAGACTTTACATAAGCTATTTAAAAAGAAAAAGTAAAATAATTGCCAGAAAACTCTTCTCTGGATGGAGTAAGGTTATTTTCTGGATGTGTTTAACTATTTTTTTATACTGCTAAATTGGTTAGATGTTTGTGTCCTAGGCAGAGATGAAATTTTTATTACAAAACAAGGTGGTCCTGATCTGGCCACTGTTAGAAAGCTGGGGTACAAGTAAGAGCCAGAAGGGCTGTGTTCTGCAGTTCGAGGAGGTTATCCACAGAGCTGTTAAAAAGGATTTTTCCTCCCTTCTTCCATCAGGCTTTTGGACTGTATAAAGGTATTGGGTCACCAATGATGGGACTTACATTCATTAATGCGCTGGTGTTCGGTGTGCAAGGAAACACCCTCCGTGCTCTGGGCAAAGACACTCCTCTGAACCAGTTCCTTGCAGGCTCAGCAGCAGGGGCCATCCAGTGCGTCATCTGCTGTCCCATGGAGCTGGCAAAGACCAGGATGCAGCTTCAAGGAACAGGAGAATATAAACTAAAAACGAAGAACTACAAAAATTCTCTGGACTGTTTGATAAAAATCTATCAGAAGGAAGGGCTGAGGGGTATCAACAGGGGCATGGTCTCTACCTTCATAAGAGAAACTCCAAGCTTTGGCTTTTACTTCCTGACCTATGACTGCATGACTCGGTATTTAGGCTGTGAAGCTGAAGACAGTTATGTTATTCCCAAACTGCTGTTTTCTGGAGGTATGTCAGGAATCGTGTCCTGGCTCTCCACCTACCCCATGGATGTGATCAAATCCCGGCTTCAGGCTGACGGAGTCGGAGGTGTCACACAGTACAAGGGCATCCTAGACTGTGTCCGGAAGAGTTACCATGAGGAAGGCTGGAGGGTGTTCACAAGAGGTCTCACTTCCACACTTCTCCGTGCTTTTCCTGTCAATGCAGCTACCTTTGCTACGGTCACTGTGTTCCTCATGTACATGAAGTCAGAAGACAACCTTCCTGAATGTGAACCAGGTCCAGTAATCCATCAGCCTTCCAGTTTGTAAACCTTGTCTCTTTGTTCTCCTCATCCAAAGCCCGTCTGGTTGGGTTTTGTTGAACACGAACACTTGACCCACACAAGTAGTGTAGATTTGTGTTATCTGTATAAAGAATTCCTAAATGTATCAAATGAGGGTTTCATCTCACTACTTGTATAAACAGCATCTTGCCTTATTCAGGACTCCATATCTAGTAGTATTCAAGTAAGAGGGGGACCTGCCTGTAGAAAGTTGCTGTTGTGGCTCCAGGAGAGGTTCTGGAGAGTGTTCTAGCACCAGAAATCAAGTTTTCTTTCACTCAGGTTCTGAATGACTGAGTTGAGTTGAATGCAGAAATGTTTTTCTGAAAGAAATACTCATTTTGTATGTGACAGGAGTAAGTGTACTCCTCTAAGGTGAAGAAGGGGGAAGAAGTTTAATGTTGGAAGCATTTTGCAGGTAACCCCAAACTGTAAAGATGTGGACTAGCATGAAGCTAGTCATGTATTTTACTTTTCCTCTGCTTTTATATGTCAATGGTTTTAGTAGCAACTTTGTTCATACTGATTTGTAAAAAAAAGAAAAAAAGAAAAAAAAAATTATTTGTACCTAAATTACTCCCTGACCTTTCAGCTTTGAATAAATATCTTAAGCACAAAGTTAGCATCTGCACTCAAATGCACTTGTTCCTTTAAATCTCAAGGCTTGTAAGGATTTAGGGAAACTCAAATCTAGTAGGACTGATGTTATTTGCCTTCACCTCTGTTTCTTCTTTGGTGGGTGCACGGACTGTACTGAGTAGCTCAGCCCAGTAGACTTTGTTCTCTGAAGTTAATGCAACTTTGCACTACTTCTCCCACCATGCCCCATAGCAGCCAGTGATGTACAGAAGTCAAAGTCCTGCCTGTGGTATTGCACAAAATGTTTGTGGGTGCAATGTTAGCTTAGCAGCTTGAAGTATCTTAGAAATACATATATATTTAGGACTGGAGGTTTCATACCTTTCCAGAAAATAGGGGTGTAATTGTCTGAAATGGTTCCTGTTCAATACACTTGCATAATGAATTTAAACAGTTAAACATGATTTTTATGTATTTAGTTACAGTGCTACTGAAAAGAAGACTGAAAAGGGTTTTAGAACGTTTTCTTGTTACATTAATCTGCTGTGATTTCTTTTTTTTAACAGTCTGCTCAAGAAGATTGAATTAGCCAAAGAGCTACAAACAGTTATTTAAGATTTGAGATAAAAGCTACACCTATTTGTCACAAATAGCCAGGAACAAGGACTGTATGTGTATGAGCAATGTTTTAAAGCATATCAAACTAGTTCAGTAAGTACAACTTGTTACACTTTTGGTTGGGACAAGTGCAATATGTGTTTAATTTATATGAATTTTTTAAAGAAGTGTTATTTCATAGCATTTTGCACTGTAACAAAATATGCTGGAGAAACCTGTAAAATTGGTATGTCTTTTTATACCTTGAAGGTATGGTGGATGTTTTAGTGCCTACTTGCACTGAGATTCAAATTGAATGTTAAATCTGTCTACTAAGCTGCATATGCACAACAACTCACAGCAAAGACCATTTTCACCTTTGTACAGGAGTATGTAATTCTTGTATATATATTGAGGGAATAAATTTTTTTAAAATTTTGCCTTTGGTTCTTCGAAGCTTGTTTTTTTGTTTTTTGTTTTACTCATATGCTTCTTTGTGTTAAATCAAGCTTGCATGAGGGTGGGGTTTCTGGCTTTTGGCAGGGGACACTTGCTCCATATCTGCCTTCTGTGTACCACTGGGAAGGGCAGGGTCTTGCTCTGGCTTAGACCCTGGCACTGGAGCAAAGAAAGGAAGTTGCCTGACCTCACTTCTTCAAACTGACCTTTCCTCTACCACAAGAACAATCCTTCTTTTAGAGCCAAAGAGCTGGCCCTATGCTTAGACCCCTCCTGTTCTGCATTTATTTAGTGCCAAGGCTGCACAACTGGGGAAGACAAGTCTTGGGTCCCTGCAGGGTCACATCAGAAGCAAGTACCAGGCATCTACAACCTCTCTGGGCAATGTTCCAGCACCTCACCACCCTCACAGTAACAAATTTCTCCCTAATACCTAGTCTGAACCTACTCTCTTTGAGTTTAAAACTGTTACCCCTCATGACTCCATGCCCTTGTAAAAAGTCCTTCTCCACATTCCCAGTAAGTCAGCTTTAGGTACTGGAAGGTGTCTCCAGAGCCTTCTCTTCTCCAGGCTGCACAGCCCCAACTCTCTCAGCCTCTCTTCAAAGGAGATGTGCTCCAGCCCTCTGATCATATTTGTGTCCTTCCTCTGGACTCACTCCAGGTTCATGTCCTTCTCTTCAGAGGTTACTTCAGGTATTGGCTCCACTAATTCATCTTAAAGGTTAGATACATGTGACTGACACAAACCCTGGCAAGCATCAGTTTCCTGGATCAGGAAAGGGAAAGGTCACCACCTCTCCACCTGACCATGACCAGGGGCAGTTCCAGTCAAGTACCTTTTGTTCTCTCAGCAGGAACAACAACTGTGCTCAACACTGAACTATGGAACAGAAACAAATACTTGGAATAAGCAAACTGTCTCCTTAGAAGACTCATATAATTAAAACAGAAAAGGGCTATACAATGTTTTACTTGCAGTGCTTACTAAAGCATTCTTTCCAGAAATTCATCCATCTGGAACTTAAAATCAGTAGCAGATACTAGATGTTACTCAACAAGCCTGAGAAGAGGGTGAAGCCAGCTTTCAGCCTAGTCTGATTCCATTTGCTTGAAATCCATGTGACTTCTAACTATCAAATTAAGCTAGACAAATGCCTCAGCCTTTCAAATCATGACGTAATTCTGTCCTGATAGATTTTTGAGATGTGATCCAATTCAGACAGAACTATGTCCTGCCTTCCTCCATCCTCATTCCCACACCATTATCAAGCAACTCCTCAACAACTGAAGGGATTAACAAGGTAAAAATCACTGAAAATGAAACTCACTATGAAGTCCCTCTGCTCTGCTCTTTCTTAAACTAGATGGGTTATGGCAGTGTTACAAGTTATAGCCACAAACCTGTCCAATTAGGACAAGAGGAGAAAAAAGTAATTAGGTATAGTACTTCTTCACTAAGTTACTATAGTAGAACAACTACTGTGAAATTCATTTATCATGTCTGTAACATGACAGTTTTTTTGTCCTCTCTGCCTATATGCAGTGATAGGACAAGGGGTAATGGCCTTAAACTGAAAGAGGGCAGGTTTAGATTGGATAGTAGGAAGAAATTCTTCCCTGTGAGGGTGGTGAGGCCCTAGCACAGGTTGCCCAGAGAAAATGTGGATGCCCCATCCCTGGAAGTGTTCAAGGCCAGGCTGGATGGGGCTCTGAGCAACCTGGTCCTGTGAAAGGTGTCCCTAACCACGACAGGGGGTGTTGGAATTAGATGATCTTTAAGGTTCCTTCCAACCCAAATCATTTTAGGATTCTATGATACAGCTTATTATATGGTTCAGGTAAAAGGGTAGCAATACATTCAAGGGATGAAAACTTGTCCACTGCAGGTGCAGTGCTTGCAGAATACTGGGAAAAAGAAAGACACAAATGTAAACGCTGACCTTGCAGAGAAAAGAGGTGTTTGTTCTTTGAAATTAAATATATTTATTATTATGCTGGAAAACAGGTGTTAACAGTTTAATGTTAGCTGCTGTCTGCCCGACTTTAAATCCGTAGATAGTTAAAGAACAATTTAAAACCCAGAAGTGTGCCAAACACGATTAGATTAGCAGAATGTGCAGTTAAACCAGTCTTCTGCCAGAAAAACAGGCAGAGAAAAGAGCAGCTTACCCAAGGCAACATGCCCCATCAAACACCACAGCCATGGAGATGGAGGAAGGATCTGAGGGACTCTGTGACACAGGGAGGCACAGCAAGAGATCAGAGAAGCAGAGAACTTGCTGGGCCAAACTGGAGGGAGACAGCCTCTGATACCAAGAGGAAGCAGACTGTTTCCTTTCCACGTTCAGGAATTTATGCATGTCCATAGGCAGTAGGAGAGAAAAGTAGAGGAAAATAAGCCATTTTCATCTTCCCAGTACAACTGTTTTGCAATTTTTGTATTAGGGTTGTCCTCACTAATTGCAAAAGTGATTACCACCAACAGAAAAAAAGGTGACATAATATGCACAATAATACGTAAGATATACAGTAAAACTTTTCTACTTATAGTTTATTACTCGTTTTAACTGAGTTGACCTAGAAAGCAATTTTAAGCTATACAGGTTCATCAATAAATAAACTGAAATCAAGGCAAGGTCTGCAGTGAACACTAATGCCCTATAGATTGATATAAAGGGAAGAAAGTCTAAGTTCTTATGTTCACAAAATATTCTTAGTCTAAAATGTAACAACTAACACAGTCAAATTGCTTAGTTATTCACTATTATACTTTATTATGACTGTTTTTTCTTACTGAAAGAAGCACACTGCATTTTTTATTGACAGTAAAATAGACTTGTACCATTTTAGCCATATCCACGTGTCAATCAACAAAATACTAAAATCATAATGAACCCTGACCTCATGGTCTGCACCATTTCCTATGTATATCAGAATAGAAAGAAGTGTTGCTCAAGTAATTTGACCTGGCCAGATTAAAGGTGGTTTGAAATAAAATGAATATTCTTTTTCTATGGCCTGATCTAGTTATCTTAAGCAGAGATTTATTGTAGTCAAGAATACTTCAGTGTTGCAATCAACCAGGCCATACATCTTCTTCCTTGTGCACTGACGTATTTTCACTTCAGGAAGAATCTATAAGAGGTACTTTTCTAACAGGCCAGTAAAAGTTCAAACTTTTTAACAGCAATTAAAAGAGGTAAATGTAAAAATTACTTCTACTCTTAAATTAATCCAGGCAGTTACTTGCTTCCCTGCCAACTCTTAAAGTGAGAGATTGCACATTTTCATTTCACACTCCAGAAAAAATTGAAATTAAATCCCCTATCCCTAACCTATGCAGGAGGAAAGAATAAAAGCAAGGAAACCAACCAACCACACAAGAGGAAAACCTAAAGATCTCCCATAAGTATTAATAGTAATAATAATTACTATTATTATTACTACACTTTCAAACCATAAATATTTGTATGCCCTTTGAAGATATGGGAGTCACAGGATTCATATAAATCCATTGGAGCTTCAGTCAAAGCATCAGTTAAGACTGAAAACTGAAGGATTCTATATCAAAAGGCCAAATTTTCTGTTTTGCTGAGAAAAAATAAATGTGTTGAAAAATAAGTCAAAACATAAAACGGCATGATGCCCCACATGTGAGGCAGTCAAAACCTTTGTAAGCCAAAATTGCAACTGGCAAGGTCCAGTGAGAGATCCTTGGCAAGCATCTTGCAGTTCTGAAAGACACCTGACTTTGAGCCCTTAAATCAAAACACTAACCAACAAAGGCAGTTTACCACAGATTTGTCTTGCAACCAGTTCCCAAGATGAGCTTTAGTCAAAGGACATTAGGACCTATCTGGTCACCAAGATTTTTCGTGGATGGATTTTCCGCTCAAGCAGTACATATGCCACAGTCTTCATATGCTCTATCATTTTTCTCAAGAATATTCATTATTCACATTCTTCTGAAATACACCTCTGCTGTGAGCCTGCTCCAGGGGGGGAAACAGGTTCCTTGAGATCTCTGAACCCCTAAAGAGCAGCAGTGCAGGACTCGGATGCAACATCAGTCCTGTTCTGCAGTCTCTGCAATGGCCTTGCACACATCATGAGCAGCAGCAGACTGAAGCAAAGGCCCTAATTGCCTCAGGGGACCTTGGACTTTTTAGGAAGCCACTACTAGAGAGAAGCAGTGATGTTTTATAGGTCTAGCAGTTAATCAAAATAGCCACTCACAGCTGAAAGCACATTCATTAACACTATTGATAACTAGATTTCTGTATTTCTCTCTTAAACATATTTAATATTTGATGGATGTATCTATGTATGACCCATGTCACACTCAATGATTTTTATTTACAGTCTTTCATTTTCATTGCCTTGCTGGTACTTTTAATGAATGCACAAGTACATTCAGGACTCTCAGAAATCAGCACACAATTGTACTTCTCATTCTCCTGCAGTGGTGTGTGGGTGATTTGCTCTTTGACACTGGCATGCTCCAAGTCTGTCAAGGTCCACTGAACGCCACAGGACACCCTGCACACACTTGACCTCGCAGGGGCACCCTGCCGCTGCCGTTCTGCCTGCTGGTCACACTGCAAACAGGTAATTCACTGCCATCTCCTGGCAAACTGCTACCCGGGAGTTTCTGAGCAGACTGAAACAAAGCACTGACACAGGTGCCACCTGATACCAGCCCCATTAGAGAGGAATCACACTTAAACCTACACCACCACTTAAAAAGTGGTGGCAAAAGGAGCACTCAAAAGTCCTGCAAGACTCACCCTTCCTCTCCCTCCCAAAATTCCCTAATATTTGCACAGGACTTCAGGCTTGCTTCTGAAGAGAGCTCCCAGTAGACAAAGGAACCCGGTGAGAACAGCAGCTCACAAGACGGAGGACATCATGACCACACCATACCACACAACAGAAGCTGTGGTACCCCAACCAGCACCCAGGCTTAGAGCTCTTCTCTTAGGAAAAAATAACAGAAGACTCGGAAGACCCTAAAAGAGGAGTTGTTTAAAACCCAGTTGCTATAAGGAATCTTACTCACCTACCTACAGCAAAACAGTGTTTCCCTGCCACTTCAGGGGAGGCCAGGACCCAAAAAGTTCACATTAACTCTTACACCAAATCTAATGTGCTTTCCCCCAAAGGAAATTCAATAGTTTCCAGACAATTTCCAGAGAAAAGGACTGAAAAAAATTCTAAGTTAAATGGTCTTAATAATATAGGATGATTAAAAGTACACATAAACTTGCCTAAGCTGCTTTGCTGTAGGCAAAGAGAACGAAATTGAGAAAACGACCACTGATTCAATTACCTTACAAAATTAAAGCAGTAGCCAGCCAGGTGGCATTTAAGCGTTGCTGTAAAGCCATCATCACACTCTTGCAACTTGCCACTAGACCAATTCACGTCATCAAACTGAATATTGAATCTCATAATACAAGCACAGGCATTTCTGCTTTGGCTCACTTCTGCCTTTCAGATCACGGTGCACATGTTTCTGCTCCTTGTGTTCAGCAGCAGGGTCACACTGCTCTACTTCACTTTCCCGTTCTTTTGTCCCACGACTCTTCCCAAGGAAAGTGCTACCTTTTAAAGTATTCCATTTACCCAGCCAGGAACAAGAATACTGAAGTCCAACTCTTATTTGTATTCCTGACTGCAGAATTCACACTCAACATTCAGCTTTGACATCCACCCCAGCTTCCCTTCAGTATCTTTAAGTGTTCCAGGAACATCACTGCAGTAAAGCTCAATGCTGACACATCCTTCTCTCCTCAAACCACCACTACACAGCATATTTTACCAGGTTCTGTACAGATGAAAAACTTCTTAAACTTATTCTGAAGTGCTGTCATTATAGATGGCACATTATAGACCAACCAATGCCAGTTGCAAGCTGCCACTTGACTGATAAAGGCTTCCCAGACAGATTTGTTCTACCAGCCCTGACAAAAATCCCAAACTTTCTCTATTTCTTTCAAGGCATCAAAGGAAGAACTTGGAAGAATGATATTCAGCACATACTGTCCTTGAGTTTATTCACCCTAATTGAGCAGAAAAACTAAGCAGCCCATTTTTCCAAGGCACACTGACAAAATATCCTGTGAGCTATGTGATGAGTACACAGAAACACCTGTTATTGCCACTGCCATGCCTCTGCATGTAGCGCTTTGAAGGGATTAACTTCAAACATTTTAAAGCCTCAATACTTTTGCCCTTTCTAGTAATTATTGCATCTTTTGCTTTTTACTTACTGTGGAATTAGCAGAGGGAAAGGATCTCCACGTGCCCTCAAAACTACATTATTGTTAGGATGTGTTTAGTATTTGGCTTTGTTGACTGACAACTTGCAGCCATGGGAAAAGTCAAAACGCACTGCCTTAATTCCACAGTGACCCTCTTCAAGCACAAGATAACCAAAATTAAGTGCAGGTTCAGCTAAGGTCCTGGCATTCAGTTTCACTAAGGATTTATTGTCTTAGCATTTCAAATCTGAACCTGTAGTCCTCCTACAACCTTTTCAAGAAACACACTTTCCACGAGTGGTTAGTATTTTAAGTTCAGTTTGTTTTCTATTTGCTGACAGAACATAAATAGACAGAGAGAAAAATCAGTTCTACCTTTAAAGTCGGTCTGAGTCCCAAAGATATACAGCTACAAAATTTACCTCCTTTCATTTAGACAGCAGCAGAACAGACAAGGTAAATGTACGATCCAAATGAGAAGTAGAACATGTGTAATGAGTAAGCATGGAAATGTTTTGCCAGTTTTAAAACCACATTTCTGCTACCCTTCAGACTCTCCTTCCCTTACCTGAACTTGCTCACAAATTGGTGGTGTAACACAGGAACTGGTTGATAGCAGGCTGGGAATGGCGGTTTCAAAGTCAACTCTGTTGCTATTCTCAAAGCCTGTAATTTTTTCACTGAAAAACCTTGAGGAAAACTCTGGATTCAATTAAGCATGATGTTTTAAGAGCAAGGTGTGCCAATCACACTTTAAAAGCTTAAGTAAGTAATAGCAGCTGTTCAATGCAAGTATTTATTCATACCCAATACGGAATTAAGTACTTACAAAGCAAGACCTTTCAAGCTACTGAGTGTTGTTGCTACTTACACTCAGGAGTATATTATATTGAGTGCTACTGATTTGAGGCTGAGATGGAAATGTCTCTCTGTAATCAGATGCAATATAACCAGAGGCAGTAACAGTTACAGTTCCCAGCTGGTCCTCAAATCAATATTTAACATAATTTTAGTCTCAAATGTATGCTGAAGGTAACATAGTTCAGTCCCTAATGTATGTTCAAGGATGAAGTACTGACACCTTGCACTTCAATGAATGACTTCATGACACAGGAAAACAAACTTCTGTGTAAGCCTAGCACCATCACAGATACTGCTTAAGAAAAAATGTAAGGTCAATTAGAACTAGACTGAATTAATTTTATTTCCTTCCAAAAAGAATAGACACTAATTTAACTGTATACAGAATTTAATTTAACTATAACTATACAAGTTTCAGTATATTGTCCTGTTCAAAAACTGCTTATATATAAAAGAAAAAATACTGCCAAAATTCTAACGCATACTTTACAATTAAATGTCCCAACTTTCCTTCTACCCCTAATAACCTCAGACTAGAGTTGCAGTGTTCAGATTAATTTATGTATGGATGAAAATT
This sequence comes from Vireo altiloquus, assembly GCA_013396875.1. Taxonomy (NCBI): domain Eukaryota; kingdom Metazoa; phylum Chordata; class Aves; order Passeriformes; family Vireonidae; genus Vireo; species Vireo altiloquus. The sequence continues at coordinate 383,771 of VZRF01007959.1, read as the reverse complement.
CCCTTCGTTTTAAGTGCAGTTTCTTTATTACCCATGTTTTTGCGACTACCACCAACACTGGACTCAAAATTAAGTTTTACAGTATTAGCAATGAAAACTGATGAACCTTGTAAGAACAGAATTCAGAAAAAGAGTAACAACACTTTTTACTGCATTAAAATATGTTACATGCCTCTAAAAAATAACTTATGCATTTCTCTGCATTTTCTTCTGCTTATTAATCTGTCACATTTTTCTATAGTATCTGCTAAGTTTTCTTTGAACACTTGAACAAATGAGAAGTAACCACTCTTAGTTAGACCATCGAAATTCAACTCCATCAAGTTCTCTGAGAACTTCAAGTTCTTGTTTTGAAACAAAAGATGTCCAATAAGGTTCCAAGAATTTTTATCATTACACTCAAACAAGTTAGCCAAAAGAAGAAACAGTTTCTTTTTTTCTGGTATGATCACTCAAACCCTACCATTCCTCCACTTTCTATTGTTACTGCATTTAAACTGCCAACATTCCTTACCTTGACTAAACAAAGGTTCCCATTTAGTTATTTCCTGTACTGGTTTACCTAGCTGCTGTCCAGGCACACAGAACACTCCCCACTACACTGCCAAGTCTCCAAATCCACCGTTCCAGTTAATGGAAGTCTAGGTCACTCAAAACCAGAATTACAGTCAGCAATTCTGTTTACATATACCACTTGATGTGGCATTACTTAATTGCATCACAAATCACTGTAATTGAAAGCAAAGTAAAGGAAACTTGAGTTTATTTAGCTTCCAATTTCTGGGAGGTCAAGAGGAACTAGAACTGCTCTGGACAACAAAAGAAAATAGACTGCGCTTACAGATCATTTTCTGCCAGATTCTTTCTTTAGGACCACTGTTTTATTGTTGCCCTTTCTATTACATGGGGGATGTACATATTATCAGGTGTTAATAAATGGTCAGTGCCTGTACAATACATTCTACAACTGAGCACCACTTTCCGTAACTGAACAGGCAAAGAAATTACACTGAACATCAGCATCTGGCAGTATTTCTCCAAAAAAAGTGACTAAAATGGGTTTAAATTGATTAACACTATTAAATCACATCTAATATTTGATACTACATGATTTCATTACAGCTATACGATACAATTATACAAAATGTGTTAACATCAAAGAATACAACCAAAATTAAGATAGCAAACAAAACCTATATAACTTTTTTTCTTTACAGGAAAATACTTTTGAAGTATGCATGTAACTGCCCATTCTCTTAAAGAAAATCTACCGCAAGCAAGTTATCAACCTCCAGAAAATCACACATAGCATTACTACGCATATCCCCGAAAAGTGTACAATATGCACACTTGGAAAATACAAAATTAAAAAAAATTGTAAGCAACAGGTGAGCTTCATATTTATAAGAATGTGAAAAGAAGTCCAATTTTAGCACTGTTGTATAAAGAATTGTCTTTTCTGATGCAAGTTCATGAGCTGACCCGTCCGGTTGGGGCTGCACTTTACAAAACACCATGTTCTTGAAACGGGGTTACAGAGCAAGGTGGAGCATCTTAGCAATGTCACCTTAAAGTTTTCTGTGTGGTTTTTTTTTTTTGCTTTTTATTTACTACTTATCAAAACATGTCCTTTAGGTTTGTAGGGTTCTTTTTTTAAAATTCTTTCCTAGAAACAATATACAAAGGGGAGGCGTATTTCTTTCCAACTGATTTTCCTGTAAGATGCTTTGAGTTCAAGAATGTTCTCCTCAACTTTCACTGGTTGTTTTTGGCCTTAGCGTGTGTTAAGATGTGAGATTTCAGGTTGGTTGATTGCGCAAACTTCTTATTGCAGCCGTCAAACGGGCAAACGTAGGGCCTGTCGCCAGTGTGAATTCGCACATGTGTGCGTAAATTGAAGTCCAGTGAAAAACGCTTTCCACATCCTTCAAACGTACACTGTTGGAAGGAAAAGACACACTCTGTTAGCTAACGGAACTCATCTCCATCACTGATCAGAAAAACGGTCTTCTAGAGACTGCACAAACATGAAGCCAGAGGCTGAAGATTGTTAAGGGTGAAGCTGTGGGCATCCCCTGTGAACTGCACTAAAAACTGCAATACTTCAGTATATAGTATACACTATGTATACAAGAGCCAATCTATTTTCAAAGAGGGAAATAAATTACTTCCAGCTTGCAAGCAAGCACTTCCACTAAAAACACCTTCTCTGCATGTGAAACAGTACCTACACTGTGTGACAAAACAGAAACAGGATTTCCCTCAGGATTCCCCCTTTCTTTGACGATTTGCAAAGATATATTCATTTTACCTGCTTTACTTTTAGGACGGGCTTGATATAAAAAAGACAGAACGTTTAGGGATAAATACTTATATTTACCACACCAGAATATTCAGTGTATGCATCTAAGCAAATGCCTGAGGACTGTAAGTCAAGTTTCTCAAATAATATACTTTAGAAAATAATCAATAAAAAAAAAAAACCACGTATCTTAAGTGTGCTCTGGGGAACACATATATGCTCAAGACTAAAGAAGATTTATAGGGAGTATCATATGAAGAGGGCAGGGGACCTCTGGTGGCAGAAGCCCACGTGACTCGATATAAAGAGATTCAGTGACTTCATCATTTTGCTGAAAACTCATTAATAACCCCTACAGAAAATTAGCACCCTGAGGTAACTGAGCAAACAGACCCAAGTCTCAGCTGTCCACAAGCACTAAGTTGAAAAGATGAGGAGGAAGAGACATTTTCTTCATTCTCAAGTAACTGAAGACTTCATTTTTAAAGAGGGCAACTTTACATCATATTTTGAAAGGTATTTCAAACATCGTATTGTACACATGTACGATTTGCCAATTCCTAAGAGAAGTCCATGTAAATAATTAAATGATAGACTAATTAGCTTAAGAGGACTCCCAGTTTTTCAGGTGCCTCATGTGATTTCAGAAAAGCCCTAGTAGGAGCAAGTCCTATGGAAGCCAGGTTATAGTTCCAGCCTCCAGTGTTCCCAGAACCAGTGGTGGTACTCATGCCTGCAGGGTAACAATACCTGAAAGGGTTTCTCTCCAGTGTGAACTAGCTGATGCCGCTTTAGTTTCGAGCTCTCCACAAAGGCCTTGCCACATTCTGCACATACATGTACTCGAGGGCCGTGAGTGTGCAGATGCTTCCTCATGGCAGAGTTGTCCCTGAACATCTTTGTGCAGCCCTTAAAAAGAACAGTGAAACTCAATTAGTAGATAAGCTAGTTCTCATATAGAAGGTTTTATCTGCTACAGTACAAGCATTTTAAATGCTTTTATATTCTGAATACTTTCTTAAGAGTTGGCCCTGAAAAGAACATCCCTTATATTTATTTTTAAAAACGCAATACAAGAAAACAAATCATTTGAAAAGCTGACAAAAAAAAAAACCTAATCACAATCCCTTCCCCCCAAAAAAAACCAAACCAAACCCTTTCCTCACTCAGTATTATGAGCCATGTGCAGTCAAATGAATAATAGGACAGTCTCATGGAGAAGATGCAGCTCTGACAGAAGCAAATTAATAAATCAAACAAAAGCACTTAACAGGTTTCAGAGGAAAAAACAAACACAAAAGAAAAATCCAACCAAAAAAAGAAAGACAGAAGGAGAGTTCATGGTTGATACCTATGGTATACTCTTTAAAGTGCTATATTCAGAGAACTATAGTATCAAAATACATTATTTAGTCTCCAGTATAGCACAGATTATTCCCTAGTACCAACTGGTATGTGCACCATCTCCCAACATTCTGTCCTCTTCCTTCTCTGTCCTCATTTCTGAGAGCAAATGGAGCAAGAGGGCTTCCAGCACATAACAACTTACAGGAAGTGCCTTGTCCAAACTGGCAACAGCAACTGATCACTACTACCTTGAGACAGAGAGTGCCACTGCTGCTGCAGTTTAAACCTATAAAGTGATACTGGGCATCTGAATAAGGTGGGACAACGGCCTGAGTTAGTGCCAACTCAGTCTTAAAGCAGAAGATGCATTAACTCAGGTACAGTACAGCATCAGAAGTCTTAACCTGGGGGTTAACCCTGCATTGACAGAGGAATATCAGTTTTGATTCCACAGTATGCTTAACCCAGCGGTGATCTGGGGCTCTATTTACATAATCTTTCTACATTTTTTCACCTCTTAGTGACAACCAATAGAAATCTATCATATGTTTTATAAATGTCTTCTTCAAGGTTCAAAATCACTCATAAAATTCTATTAATAATCATAAATTCTATTTGTACTACAAGTGGTGCTGTTTCAACTTATATAAAACTAGTCTACCAACTAACTCTGTGTTATGAGGCATAAAATGTAACAACAGAATCTAAACGACCATTAAATTGCTAATCTTAAATTCTGCAGGCCTTTTTTTTCCCAAAAAAATTTAAATAAGCTTTGTTTCTTACAAAAAGGGTGAAATGTCACTTTCAGGAGTTCTCTCTTCAGGCACTAGAATCTCTTTGGCTAATTCTGAAGTACTGTGCCACCATTCGTTTCACATAGAACTGGGTGGGGCAAAGCAGCGCCAAAGTAAACAGACCATCGACCTTTTTTTGCATTTATTTCAAAGTCCCTTCTGGCCTCTGAGAGCAGCAGGTATAGCTACAATATTTTTCTTCTTTTAAACTGAATTCATAAATGCACAAAGTCTACAAAGATAGAAAATGGAAGGAAAGAATATTCTTTTTTCCCCCCCATTCAGATGAAGCTGAGGCTATGAAAAAGTAAATCAAAGAAATGAAGGTAACATTCCTTGGTATAGTAAAAGTAACTGTTCCTGTATCTCTGCATACAAAAAAAATATGACACTTCTAGAATGTGGAGAACTGGAAATCAATATAAGCACAAAGAGGAATTCAGAAAATTCCTTACAGCATGGCCGTCAGAAAGTAGCCTTCTATTCATGCTCTCTAATGGTTATGTCTAACAGCTATCTGCCCTGAGTATTTGCTTATGCTCACACTTATCTAGACCAGAAGTCAGCAAGATTGTATTTGTCTTTTTTTGTTACAGACTAAGTCAGCTAAAAGAAGCACTACAAAAGCTGGATAATGCAGTAAAGCCACATGCTACCAATCTAGGTGACTGGCAACATTTATTCAAGACAGAAGCTTCCCTGCTACCAGTGTGTCAGAATCGTATCTCCAAGATGCCTGCCTCTCATGATGATGCGCTTTCCAGCTCTGCAGAATGTAATTCAGAGTCTTCCAAAAAAGCTGACTTTGGCATCTGCACCATAAATTGCTGATTCCTGATCTAGACTCCAAATCTGTCATAGTTTCCAAGCAGAGGATATATAGATCTTAGGAACGTACTTTGAACAGCTTTCAGAACATTCTTTCAAGTATGTATTCTTGGGTGTCGGGAAACCACAACAGTAAAACCAGCATGTTAGGGACTGTGCATCATGGTTACCAGAAGATTAGGGATGCACTAACCTTAAGACAAGGAATGGGAATAATATATTATTCAGTGAAAGGTTTTAAAGGAAGCCTCCAGAGAATGACAACTAAAATACATTTAACTGAGTGTATTCTATTAACAGTAAGATATTTTAGTTATTCATTCTCAAGAGAAAACATCAATACAAAATTCTGATCTACAAATTACTATCTACTCAGAAGCTGAGCACTTCACTTACTTTGTGAGGACAAGCTATCGTTCGTGGAGCATCATCTTCTTTAATTTTTCTTGGTTTCATTCTTTAAGATAAAAAAAATACAACAAAATATTAGTAGAAACACTTTAGTAGACAGCTCTTCTCCCTTAAGTGCCTACATAATGAGCACATTTTATCCCCCAGAATTACATGTGTCAGTGGTAATCACTTTAACATTTTCAAAACCTTCATAAAAATATTAACAGTATAATTTAGCATTTGGAATGCTCTGCTTTTCCAGAAGGACCTCTCAAATACAGATTAAGACATTTAATATTAATTTCTTAATCCTCTGAATATGTGGACATTGAGTTTTTTCCTGACTTATTCTAATTGTAATTAGGAGGTTTTGTTTGAAAACTCCATTTTTGTTGAGCTGGTGCCCATGTGGCCTATTTAGCTGCACTTCCTCTCCATCCCTGCAGCAGGACATGAAGGAGTATAGGTTCAGTCATTCTTCAGTATTTTCATCACACAAGACTTCTAAAGAAAACTCTACAGAAGCAGTGAAAGCAGGAATCAGACAAGTTATGGAATCTACACAGACAATGTAGACATCCATTCCAACCACATAAATGGTAATTATTCTTACTTTAAGCTACTGGGCATGGATTCCACTCTTGGCAACTGATAATCAATCACCAATTTACTCCTGGTCACTGACAGGGATCTGCACCATTATTTTATGGGTGCCACTAATCTCCACCGCTACATAAGGAGCCCAGCAAACTATTGCTTGTATGTGTTAGATCTATTTCATATACACTAAGACTCTGTACAAAACAATCTTAGAACACTGGTATAACAACCACCTGTCACAAAGTCAGAAGAGCCAGCTGTGATTCGGGGAAGTGCACTGTACTTTCAGCTGTCTTTATTTGTCAAACCTGTAGTGCTGTCTTCAAAAAAATAATAAAAAAAAGGGTTTATCTCCATCTAACAGTAGCCGTAGGTGGATATAAATAAATGTACCCCCATACAGCTGGAGATTCCCTTAGGTAAGCAGTGAGATTTTGCACATTCCCAAACCTTGCTGGCGCTGCAGGGTTGTTCATGTGGGTTACTGAACTGCTTTCCCTGGTGATACAGCACATGACAGCTCTGTGTGACAAGGTGGCTACATATCGCATCTGTAAGTTAATCCAAAGGTTTGCTGGTGTACCCTAGTTTCAATTAAACAGAAATGAGTGGCTTGAAATTAACAAAATAACTGGAATTATCAGAATAACTATTCTTAATGTTAGCAACAGTCACTTTTCCTTCCTATCCATGACAGTTTTTATTTCGCATGAGTTTTGTTTCTGGAAACTGATATGAAAAATCAGGTTGGGGAAAGAGATTTCCAAGCAACGCATACACGTAAATTTTTTACATCCCTTTTAACAGTTGATATGAGACTGTTAAGAGAGCAACTCTTAAAACACTCAGAAACTTCCCAAGAGCTGTAGAGAATATAAACTAAAATGCCTGTATCTGACCGCAAAAGTATTTGGTTTTTGCAAGCAGAGTCCAGACTTTGGTACTGTCACACTCCTATGGCTGAAATCTGCTTTCACCTGTTTCCTTCACATGGACGGCTGAGAGAAGAGGGTGAATTAAGGCAAGAACAGTGAAAAAACTCCCTCAGAAGTCCTGAAGACCCAGGAAAACCATCTTACAGCTGCCAGTGGAGTCATAGATGATAGATAAGTTTCCTATGGCTCCATTAGCTATCACTGGTCCCTCCCTCCGAGTCCTTTCAGTACTGCAGATGTAGCACACTTCAAGTGATCCTCTACAGACTAAAGCACTTGACAGCCACTTCACAGACACAACAGTAAACCCCAAGCATTTAGAGGGTGCTTTTGTTCTTTCTTCCAAGTGGGCACTTGGGAAACTCCTGCTGCTGGCTCAGCATCTCCAGACTTCACTTAGTAGGTACAGAGCTAACCTGAAGAACACTACAGTCTCTTGCAGGGTAACAAATACATTTAAAGATATTAACAGTGACTTGCGAATGGGTGTAAGGTATTTGTGTTGACAAAGTTCCTCTTGTGCACCACAACTAAGATTTCATCAACTTAAAGGCAGAAACATTCTGACCACAGGAAACCACATCTGTTCCTGTACAGCTGTCTCCTCATAATCATAATGTAATGTTTTCATTGTAACATTTTTCTGCAAGACTACAGACCAACTCAGTTGACCTTATTGATTAGATTTAATTTATATAATCCAATTGGAATACAGAATAGTTGTACTGTGTTTAGTTTACATAGTCGCAGTTTACATAGTCGCTTTGAGTAAAGCATTAAAATAACTAACTCCAAACAAGTGATTGGGATTAACTGACTACCTCAGTGAGGTTCCAGACTCATAGTACTATAGATACTGAGGCTATAGGAAAATGCACACACAAAAGTGGTCTTTACAGGATCCTTACAGAAAGCTTTCAACTCCTTTAGCACGGGATTCTCCTTATTATGTCTCTGTGATTTTTAAAAACAGGAAAAGGGACAGAAATGAGCATCTGTAATTTTCAAAATGGTCACAGAATAATGATTTGACAAGAAGAGACATGAGAGAATAGTGTCATGATTTAATTCCATTAGAGAACAAACATCCTTAGGAGACAGCGTTGGTGCCAAAAACACCCCTTCCTAATTCAATCAACCTGTTAAATGTTGGCCGAGTCATTCCCCCAGCCCCAAAAAAATGAAGCAAAAAAAATTTCCTAAGTCAGAGATCTGTGTCCCTGACACGATCAGAATGAGCAAAACCACTATTGTTTCAAAGTCTTAACTGGCCACCTTTAAAGGGAGTGACTAGACCAAGAGAACTGCTAACAAGAGATGTGGCAAACAGCTTTACTGGGCAGTGCCTGCTTTTTCACACTTTGTGTTAAATCCTCTTCCTGACTTTTGTGTCTTGCCCCTGTCATCATGTCAATCTTTGAGAAAGAAACGCTGCAACAGTGTCACCTCTAACAGGCTACTGAGGTAGAGTGAGAAGGAAAATCCCCTGGGCCAGTGCAGGGGGATTGATGTCAGGGAGCTTGATGAACCAACTGAAGGTGAACTGGGGGGTCAGACATGGGACAGACTGCAGCACCAATATACACCTTACATTTTTCTGTTCAGTGTCTGAGCAGGCATGGAACATCATGAATGTCCATCCAGGACTTTTTAATGTTCAAGCTTTGTTTCTAAATCCAGGAGTATCAGCCCAGTGTGTACACTTGACCATCTGGACACAAATGACAAAACAGTAGAGCTAAAAAATGAGCAATTTTACACTTTCTCATTTTTCACAGAAGCAAAGCAAGTTAAGCCTAAGCTTACACACAGAGTTATATAGATAACCAATCTTATCAACAAAACAGCAGCAGACACTGCAAGAGAAGAGATGGCAAATGGTGCCCAGGTTGTATCGCAGAGCCACAGGCAGGCGGAAGCTGCTGGGCCCTTTGTACACCTGGATTAAAGGCACGAGGGCATGAACATCACAGGCACAGCTGCAATAGATCTTTGTGTCAAAAACGTCTTCTTGCTCACAAAGCTGCAGACGCCATATGGACAATCCCTCAAAGAAGAATTTAAAGACTTACATATTCACATGTATTAGAAAAAAGATTTTGGTCTTACTTTAAAATTAACTTTCTGCAAAAGGAGACCAGACTAGAATCTGGGCTGTTGATCTTAATTACACTGGTGCAGGTAGCTCTTGCTGGATGTGGATAGACTTTTGGCTCCCACCCAGTAGAGCATCTCTACCAGCTCCATCCAAGTTTTCTTAGCCTGAAACATTAATCAAAAACAGAACTCTAACAAATATCACCACTTAATGCAACTACAGACACACACATTAATGATGGGGCAGAACTTTAGAAACAGTTGCCTTTGCAGAAAGTCAATTTAAGTGGCAAGACCAAAATTTTCATTTCTGCTGTGAGTTTACATGGGTCACACCTAGTAGAAGCAACTCCAATCAATTAACTAAGAAAATTAGGAAAGGTACCTTTTGGATCAAGTCACTGGGACACTGCAATTAAAGGTTAAGTCTTAACTTGCACTAGGGGAGTGGAGGGAGGGAATGGGTGACAGCAAAGGAAGCAGGAATGTGTACAACTCAACAGCATTACAGAACGAGCTGCATAAAAGCACACTCCCTTATTCATACACAAGGAAGACTGAGTGAAATCACAGGAATTAAACCCCGCAGTTTTCTCAAAACAAAGACAGCAATATTGTTACTGTGCAGTATCTGAAGGTTAAATCTAACCACCCCCTTTCACCTACACAGCTGAACTGAGAGTATTTTACCCTAACAGAACCTTAATCCCCACCCCAAATCCTTGTCAAACTCCACAACCCATAGACTTGTCAATCAATGCAATTTTAAAAGTCAGCCATAGAAACGGTGTTAAAGCTGGGAAGAAAGGAAATATAGTTCAAACAACAGTACAGAATTTTCCCTTTGCTCCGTAATCTCCCCTTTTTTGCCACTGTTAAAGAGTTCCATGTTCTCACCTCCTTTCTTCTCCCTCTGTACCTAAATCTAACCTTAACAGCTTTACTCTCTCTCAGGCAACTCCTTTAACCCATCCTAGAGGTTTCTGATGACCACCAATGATATTCACCTGTGCTGATGGCCACACCTCCTAGGAACAGTCAGAGGTGGTGGAAATTATTCCCTCTCAACAGTGTTACTAACACTGCTGGTGTGTTCCCCTCACTCTGCCATTCCCCTTGTGCTGACCTGCTGAACAGAACCAATCTGAGTGTCACAGCCCTGTGCTACTGCAAGAGTTCATTTGTGCTGAATAACTCCTGGAACTGGCTAGACTGGCTTTTGGATAAACAAGATGAAAGGGGAGTGGCACGAGGTGTCCTAGGAATCTAGCTACAGCCCAAGAACACCAAGTGTCTTACCTGCTTCAGTCACAGTTAGGAAGAAAACTGTCCTAAAGAGGTTCTTTAACTCCATGATTCTGGCAAAAAATTATTACTAGGTTTGTTCCAGGTATGAGGAATATAATATGTGTAAACAGGGACAGTGACCTGTGCAGTATGGTACAGAGCAGGAGATTTCCCCTACCCTAGAAGAATACTGGGTAAAGCAATTGTCACTTTACTGCCCTTTAAGCTTCTCTGTAACAAGAACAAAACCAACACAAAAGCATACACCTTATAAAGAGGCCTAAGTCATAAATCTGGATGACCAGAAAGCTTTGTCACTTCTAAGAAGGGTGTCCAATTTCAAACTCTACGGCAGTTTCCTCTCCTTTGTTTTCTATGGGTTTGGAAAGTGGATAGAAAGGAAGGCCAGTCCTCACAACGGCTCTCCTTCAGAAAAGATACCAAGATCAGCAGAAAATAAAACCACAGAGAATAAAGTTTTTACCACCAGGAGCCATTACTGTGCCAATTTCCCAGCTATAGGATATTCCTTCTTAATTCTTTGTTTTACCAATGTCTGTATTCTGCTGTCTTTAGCCAGTTCAGTCATGTATCTGGAGGACAAGAGGGAGGAAGAGAGGGGGCAGTCAGGGATATCCTTTTTAGTGGCTTGCTTTGAGGGAATTTGCCATATGCACATTCTAGAAATATCCCTACTACCTTCCCAAGTTTTCATTACTAAGCAGCTATATCTTCACAGCTAACTACTGAACTGTCATCAATTTCAATTTGGATGAAACATTCTATTCCACTTGAAGGGACTTCCAGTTTCCCAGTCAAAGGTATCAAATGAAAACATGGTAATTTATTAGGTTTTGTCCTTCTGAGAAGATCATTCACAATTAACATTTCATATTCTGGTATGTGTGCCCAAGAGAATTCCACCTTTTTTTTTTTTTAACTGCATTTTTAAAGCATGCTAGAGAAAATTCAAGACTCCTAAACATAATAATCTGTAAAAAGTGATAAACTGCCAACCATAACTTATGGTCATTCGTCTATACGTTACTGAACATGTCAATGTTCTGACACAGCCTGTTTATTCACAATGTCTTCAGTGGAATCATAGAATGCATAAAAGCTTTTCCAGGAAAAACTGCCAGAGTTCCAGCTAAAGGATCCAGATTCCTGCTACATGACTCAATGACATATGCTCTAAAACAGGCAGTAAAAGACAACTGTATCACAAGAGACACCACTACCACTCACTCTGCGAGAGACACTGAACTCTGAGCACTGGTGGCTGCTGCAGATGCTCAATATTTTTAAAGGGCTGCAAAGCTACAAACAACTTCAAACATCACATTTGTCCCTGCATTACCTTTCACTAACTAGATCAGAACACCAGAACCTCACTCAAAATCTATTACCACTAGAATTCAAGCTTTTTCTGTTTAAGCTTAACCTCAGAACTTTGTTCCTAATAATCAATGCAAGTATTTCAAGCCAATATACTTGATCAAAATAAGCTGCATTTGTTATAAACAGTGGATCTAGCCTGGTTCAGAGTAGGCAATTTCTATAAATGTATGGTGAGATTTCTTCAACTACATTAATGAAAAGCAAAAAGCAACCCTACATAACTTCCTCTCAATTACACATTATGCACTTAGCATACAATTTTACTAGCCAATTAACACTTCCTTACATGTGGACTGTCACAATTCTTTTTCAAGTAATCTAAATACAAATTTGTTATTCAAAACCTTACAGCACATGAAGCTATTTAAGTTTAGAAGTAATTTTCAACTTCATGTGCTGCTAAAAGTTTTCAGCATACAGCTACTGAGAATTTTGAAATTCTGAACTGTAAAGCAATAAGCAATGTTTGACAATTTCAGAGAACTTTATACTAAACACATTTTTTTATCATGAAGAACTGTACTCCTTGAACCTCCAAAGCCAATTCCAGATATGTAAATCCATTTTTTTCCTTCCAGCTTGTCATGTAAAGTTTCTAGTGATACTGCACACTGCAAAGTCAACAAAACAATTGAATAGTAGTCTGCAGATATCAGTACTTGAATCCATCTTATCTGCAAGAGGACCAAGACCTTAAAAGGAAATATTCAAACTCTGATACATCCACACTCTTTAGTCTTAGAAGAAAAAACAAATACAATCATTTAAGACACTAACATACAACTGTAAGGCAAGAGTAAAAGCTTGACAGTCATCAATTCTGACCAAGAAATCAAAAAACTTTTCTTAGAAGATGCATGAAATTCTCGTGTATCTACAATTAAGCTAAGAGAACAATTTTTCCCAGGTTTTGAGCAACTTGGGAATATTACTAAAGGTGATGTCTCCCCAGGGTGCTTACTCTACCGTCATGTATTTATCTTCTGACTGAAATGGATTACATTTTAACTACTGTGAGAAAAAAGGCTGTACACATAAAACTGAATCTTTTCACTACCGGCTACAAATTCTGGCTTGGGAACTTCCTAGAACATTCCACTAGAAATATAAAAAAGTGGTAATTTAAAAATACTGCCAGCACCCAGTAGAAACCTAACTAAAATATTTTACAATATTCAGAAATATGCAGACATATCTGATAGAAGTAGCCTGGTCATTTCAAGAAGCCCGAATCCTGACAACCATTTCAGGTATTCAACCCAATCTGGAGAAAAAATATTCAGTAGTTGCATGGAGGATACCCTGAGAGAAACTATTTCCATTTACTAACAAAAGAAAGCTATTCAGTACTTCAGTATGTAACAGAATGAAAGGTTTAAGCATGTTTAAAAGTTATGGAGAACAGCATTCTAAGCACATGATGAGTGGAAATACGTAAGTAACAGTTTAAAATCGGAACCCTACGTACACTCAAGAGTATCACCTAAACATTTGCTTTCATAAAAAATTGTAGGAACTCTTCAGCAGGTCCCAGAGAAAACCACAGTAACTTTGATAAACGACAGTAAAACAAGAGAGAAAAGTATCAATAGCTAGAACCACCTATCACTTCGGATAGAACCTTGTTTTCAGCTGTTTCTGATGCTCTTTTATACATCTCCAGATCAGATAGCCTGAAGCAGGAAGCAAGCCCTGCAGAACTATTTTACTAGGAACCTTCAAAATTCATAGTTCAGTGGCTCTACTGAAAGTAATTGTGAGATGAGGCTGAGCTGTTATTCCTCCAGCATAAACACACTACAGAGTAACAGGACAAAACTAAAACTTGTAAAAACAGCAAGATCAAAAAGGTGAAAGAGGAGTAAATGCACACACTAAACACCAAGATACAGCTAATCAAGAAGCCAGACCAGAACTTGTATCAACAGACCCTGCCACCTAGTAACTACCTGGAAAAAGGGTACACTCTCTGTCTACTAGGCAGTAAGGATAGCAACATCTGACTGTCCACCTGCTCTAAGTGTCAGAATTGTGCATCCGAGCTCTGAAGAACAGCCAGCTGCTAAAAAACTGAAAACGAATGTGGCTTTATACATGTTTTGCTTTCAGCTTGGGAAAATCTGGCAGTAGCAGCCAGAGCAAGGCAGCAGCTATGCTCAGACACCAGGAGACACAGCACTGACGCTTCCCCTGCAGTAGAGCACAGCGGGACCAGGCCAGCGCAGCACTCCAGCGGTTGCCCTCTGGTGGCCACGGGCTGCCCCGAGCACCAGGCACCAGAGCCGGGCCCAGCGGACACATTTCGCTGCCCCCGCCCCCCTGCAAGTCATTCCATCACCGCTTGAAAGTAAAAGTCACCTTGTCTCCCGGGTCAGCCTATTGATATGTAAACGATTGACAATTCTGACTCACCAGAGAAAATCCAAGCAGTATAGTCACCAACTGAAACTTCAATCATCAGCGGTACTTGAAAGCGCAGGACACACAATTTAAGATCTTGAGCTTAAGCAGCAGGTGAAAATATGTGGCTTTGGCAATGAAATACTGTGGCCTTGCTACCCAAATGCAGCATTTCACTTATTGGATCCTTTGGTGCTCAGGAGTTTAAGGCTACTCACGTGAAGAAACATTCTGTTATGTAAAATCACAATTCCCCCAGAACTGTTGGGCCTGGAAGGGATCTCTAGAGAGACCATCTAGTCCAATCCCAAGGCAGTTAATCTAGAGTGATGAGTGATGCAGTCTATCAATGTATTTAGGTCCTGTCTTATCCAATGGAACTAAAGACAAGAAGTCACTGAAGAACTCACTGCTGAATACAAAATGCCATTGTTTTAGTTCAGAACAGGGTGGCTGATGCTGTGGTAAGTCCCTTGTTTTAGAAGATAATTAAATGGAATATTAAGCCATACTAAATATACCATTTTGCTTAAGAGTTTCGTAATTAAACCAGTGAAGAGAAAACAATTTTGAAGTTCATTTCTTCCTACTTACCTAGCAAATTCAGCCAGTTGCTTAGGGTCTGAGAGGTCAATGCCAGGTATTCCACCAGGAGGAAGTTTCTTCCCTGTCATGTACTCTGAGTAATCTGGAGGAGAATTCTCTCCAATGATCTGCTCTTCCACCACTGTTTCATGGTCAATATCCTTTTTGTCATCTGAAATACACAAAATACTGAATTCAATACACACTAAAGAACAAAACAGCATACAAATTATTAGGCTACATCTCAATACAAATTCATTATTGCTGCACATTTAAAAGAATACACTACACTTCCAGATTTCCACACTAATTGTGGAGAGCAAAAAGCCTGAATAAGACAGAGAGAATACAGGGAGTAAGGAAGAAAAGCAGAAATTGCATATCTACTTTAAACACAAACAAATACAGAAATTAGTAGAACAATCCTATGAACGTTGGCTGCACTTGAAAGATAATGTACTTTTCCTGAAACAATGCCTAAATATTTAATTCCCTTAACTTCTTCAGGACTAATCTTCACTATACCCACTCTCATACTCAGCAACAGTCCCTAACTTTGCAAGCCCATCAGAAGAGCAGCAGACACTTACCCTAAGATGTCAGGACTACTGATCTTTACTTCAGAGTCTTCAGACACCCCTGACCTCCAACAGAAGTGTCACAGACAGACAAGAAATTTAAAAATAACTACTGATGGGCTTCAGCACCTGCCTGTAAAAAATTAAGGTTTTCTAACACTTGCAGACAGGTCTCAAAGAAAGCAAATAACTTAATTGCGTGTCTCTCTCCCAAGGGGGCTTCTTCCTTCTGTGGCAAAGGCCAGCCTAAGTTCTTTCCCACTCTACTATGTAAACAGCAGACTGGGATTATTCAAAGCTTTGATCTGCAAGTCAGTTAAGATACTGCTGTTTTCTCTGCTCTAGAGCTCCTCCTACAAATTTGTGCTCAAGGACTGCAGTGAAATCAGGTGGAAGACCTGCTGTTGCTGTCTATTCACATTCATACCTTAAAAAACATTGTATTGTGCATATTCTATCTCCTCTTGCCATTTTATAACAGAAACTGAGAGACACAAAAATGAGAGAAGAGAAACATCCATCTATGTTCCTCACTGCAGGGTTCACAGCAGCAGAAAGACCGAGCACCTATCCTGTTTTCCACCCTTAAATACACATAGGACAACAGATGTATATATGGCTGTAATTACTAATCTCAATGTAATAGAAATTGACAGTACTTCTCCTACTATGCGCAGGGAGAGCAGATTCTGGAAATTGTTTTATATACAAGAGGCTATAAAAAAATAACAGGAATTTTTATTTTACAGATATTGTTTAAGCAGTGGAAACATAAGGCTGTAGGACAGAAATAGTATTTCACCAATTAAGAAGAGGTAGGAAAACGTAAGGCAGAAAAAAAAAGACAAAATGTTTTGGGTTTTTTTTTCCCTAAACAGAAACACAAGAAATAACATTAGTCATTACTCAGTAACTTAGGCTAGGAAATAGAGAACAAGACATGCAAATAAAAGAAATATACACACACAAATTTCTATTCAATTTGTAATGCCTGCTTTTAATGTTTGCCACCGAGCTATTTCTAGAAATGTTACTGCTAGTTTGGGGTTTAATCTGATCTACCAGATCAAATAGCAGTTCATGTATATTCCATGGTGAAAGAGGAAAACAGACTCCAACGCTGCAAAGACAGAAGTGTAAATAAGAAAATACTATCTGCAGCATTAAACTCAAAATAAACCACAAAATTGACTATTAACCTTTTTTGTTGCCCCCTCACCACACTACCTTTCGGTCCCCTACTCCTGCTTTAAAAAAACAAATAAATTTACCTTAAGCAAGGATTATTCAATAAGTTTTACAGAAGTTGAAGGAGTTACAAATTCAAGTCAATAAGCCTCAAATTTGGCAACAATTATTTCTTTCTAACAGAAGCTTGAGAAGATTATGTAGCAATGCCTACAAAGGGAGAAAAGACACCAAGCTTAGAATGGCACAGAATTTTTGGAAAGCCAAAACTGACACCTTCTCTATGCTGTAGACTAGAATGAGACCAGCTGCCCTCAATGTGGCCATTTCAACAGCTACCCAGAATGTGCAGTTTGACTGTTTTGATGACATTCATAACACAGACAAGTTTTCATTCCCTGCCTCACATCGGATGCATGAGTCAACTGGGAAATTCTGTACACATTCTTAAAGATCTTCTTTCCTTCCCTAGTGTTAAAGGTTCACTATTCCACAGTGCTTTCTTGATATTTGAGGACTAAACTGAAAGCCAGCCTTCAGTGCCTTTACTTCCCAAAAGCCTGCCAACACAAGTCAATTCCATGGCTATTTAATTCCACAGACTACTGGAGCAAAACACAAAAAACTATGAACATATTGCTTGGATAGAGTAAAACATAAGAGAAACTATTGTTTAATATATTAACAGTTATGTGAAAATAAAAAAAACCACCTCATTTTCCTATAACAAAAAACTCCATCTCTACAGCAGCACACACCTCCATGTCTAAAAACAAATTTAAACCAAAACAATAAAATACAAAACAACTTCAAGTACTAACATAGTACTTCAAGTTACCTTGAAGTACTATGTTAGGCTAATACCTCTGAAAAAGTAGCAGCAGACTCCAGTAGCTCTCTGGTATCCTGACCATCCTATGACACTATCAAGTCACTGGGAAAACAAAACTAAAACACACAAAACAAACCCCCACACTTTTTTGGAGGAAGTTCGGAAATGGAAAAGCTTTACCAATGTTCTCTGTGCAGAAATTTAGTTTATTTGTGATGGCCTACCAACCTGGACTAGGCAGCTCAAAGTCTGGAGGGTAAAGTGCAAGCAAACTTTCACTCAGGTTGACAAGTTAACTGATAATTCTCGCTGCAAACTGGGCAAGTTAACTGCTTGATGTTTTTTGCCTTCAAGCAAGTCCTGATGCCCACTACAGGCAAATTACTTCCCCCTTTTCCTCTCATGAAGCATCAGAGTCAAACATCCAAAGCAAAGAACAACACAGACACAACTGGAATTCCAAACACCTGGAATTACAGTGACACCTCTGGATGCCACCCATGCAAGTTATACACAGACAGAACCATGTAGCCAGTCAGGAAGAAGAAATTAACTACTATACATACACTATCTGATCTACTTTGTTTTGTCCCTTAAAACCACCTGAGAGTGTAGCAGACTCAAATATAAGGCATTCGGCTTAAGCACTCTTCTTATAGATCCAATGCAGCTGTGTCTGTAATGAACTTAGAACACAATTTTAATGGCCTTTTTGGAAAGATGAAGAGTATCTGAATGTGTTTCAATCAGTAATAATCATCTTCACAAAAACATCCACTACCAGTCACTGCAATAGGTACATCCAATATTCATCTATTTTACATAGCTGTAAAATACGCATTTGTTAGAGACACCACAAATATCCCCCTACATCTTTCTGTGCCAAATTACATCAAGATAGTACTTAGCCTAAACTGGGTTGTTCTGTGCACCTTTTTAGGACATATCCTAACACATCTTCATGTTCAATGTCCTCCCATCTGCACTTCTCTCACTGCCCCCTAAATATGGGCAATACACATGTTGAACCAGACCCACTTAGGCCCTTCAAAGCAAGCATGTTGAACATTTTTTTATTAAGATCAGCAGAAGTTCAGTGTTTAGCCAGTCAAGTCTTTTGACTACTGGTGAAACAACCTGAAGTTTTAAGAGAACCAAGCCCAAGCATCAACTGAAGTAGAAGAAGCACGATAACTGGGACAAAGCTAATAACTGCAGACTCCATGCAACAAATCAATAACAAAACATGGTAGAATCTGCTTCCCAAGACTTAATTGATCACATTTTGCTCCTATTACCACACTTTCTCCATCCCTTGCAGCCCTTCTGTTGCACAGAAAAATCCATCCACCTTAGAATCCCATTATTTTGTACATTTCTAGACTAGCAGCTAACTCCAGCTGACAACTCTGGAACTCCTCAGCTTTCTTAGAGACCCTCGACTCTCAACCCAAGAAGCTCTTGTCAGTACTTCTTCCTCAGTTATTCTTGATTTTATCATATTCCACTTCCAATCACCAAATCTCTGAACCATCCTCCTCCTCTATTACTGAGCAGGGAGAATGCATTGCTGTTCAATCAGTTTTGATCTGAGGAGAACAGGATGCAAAAGGGAACTCAGGAGATACACCTGGTAGCAAACCAATGGGACCTGATCCTGTAGCTTCCTCCTCAAGGCACCAAATTAAAAGACATTCTACTTACCCATTAAAAGGATGAAGAATATTTAAGTTTAAAATTTTCTTTTTATGATCACACAGTTATACCCATTTGCTTTTAGGAGAGGCTGAAAAGCAATTACAGGATAAAGGATGTATTCGGCAGCTGTGTAGCACCAAGGCACTGTGGTAACAGCTTGGTTATTGCTACCACATTGCAATCTCCTCAGGCGAATTAGTTCATTGGTCATGTTTGGAAGCAAAGAACTGTAATTAGCTTGTTAAATAATACAGTTATTTAGCAGACAGTTCTGAATGTTAAAATTCCATTTTGCACAGTATGTCATTTTTTAACCTAAACGGCTGCTAGGTTACTTCCCCTGTGACGTGCCTTGCACACAGATGGAGAGCAGGTTCTTCTTTCCCTGTGTCACCCATCTCTTATTTCACACCACTGAGACGTTAACTGACAAAACCAGGGCATATATCAATAGTCATCATCTGACTTCAGCATTTATGAGACTGTGCTGAAGCACTATGACCTTCTGAATGGTCAGCATACAAGTGACTCAAGCGTCCCAGGGCAGGATCCAATAGCAAGTCAGAGGATTGTAGTTTGAAGGTGGGCTAAGAAGCAAATTAATTGAGTTACTTTAGATGATGAACCACATTCATGTATTTCACTTTCAAAACTGAAAATACATTTAAAACAAATGCAGAGAATGGCCGGCCTTATCAGTGGAAAAAATGTCAGGGCAAACTCAACACTTATCTTACCATAGAAGCCGGGGTATCATTGTCTTAATCAGAGTCAGAAATAGATTGTCATCTTAGTATTTTAAACCAGAGAATTACTTTCTGTCTCCATTATGACAAACTTTATAAGAAGCTCATTACGTATCTGTCATTGCAAAGCATTTTGCCCATCTCTGATACAGGCCCACAACTGAACTAAATGACTCATCCATCATTTATACTACGTAAGACAACTGGTCAGACAGCAGATGGTCATTTTTCTCATCCCTGCAATCTGATGAAGTAAAATGAAAACCCTTACTGTTTTTTGAGACATTGAAAGTTTAAGAGATTTTGAAGAACCTTCTAGAAACCCAACATGAACTCCCCAAGCTTCCAAATAAGGGTCCACAGCACAGGCTTTCTGCATTATCAAAAAAAATTTCCAAACCATACATGTAACTTCTGTATCTTTGTCTTTCCCATCTAGGGATGGGATACTTGAGCAGTTTAACATCCGTAAGCAATGCTTGGTTGTGCTATTTCAGCCCTGAGCTTGCAGACTATACTAACAATCACAGTTAAGGCAACACCTATTTCAGGTTTGAAAGCTTGACAGTCATTATCTAGACGGAGATGCAGTTACACTAATCCATTTTCCCCCTCAAACTTAAGCCCCAATTGTTTGAAATTTCCAGCATTTGCTGCAACCACCATTTAAGCACCACCTTCCCAAATGTTCCTGCATGCAAGAATCAGTTTTTGCAAGCACCATC
Source organism: Vireo altiloquus (assembly GCA_013396875.1). Lineage (NCBI taxonomy): Eukaryota > Metazoa > Chordata > Aves > Passeriformes > Vireonidae > Vireo > Vireo altiloquus. Next base: position 363,032 of record VZRF01007959.1, on the reverse strand, counting down.
TGACAAAATAATTTCTCACGATCCTTCCCCCTTCACTATTGTGCACCTGGAAACTCACTAAAGACAATGATTCAAGATGAATCCAGCAAAGCTACAAATAAATTCCACTTGATAGAAACAATTTTCCTAGCACAAACTGGGGTGTCTCACTTGCAGAGCCCCATTAACTATATGCAATTTTCTGATAGATATATTTGACATAAAGGAAACACACCATAGGAACGTGACTGAACTATCCACCATAGGCACCTCTTCAACCTTTTCAGAAACACACCTTCATTCACTTCTTACTCTCAGGAACACGTGAAGAAAGACAAATAATTCTATTATGAAGAACTGAAATGCTGATCTGAACTGGAACAAGGCATTCCTGTTTCAAACTAAACACTTTAATCATGGGTCACAAGTTTGATATCACCATAGACACCAAGGTGATAAGAGAAGTTACGGTAAGTCTAAATTGTTGCCAACAACAGTACTGCAATTTCTAAGTAACCACATAAGACAAGGATTAAGTAGTCCCCTTTAGTCACATTGCTATGTAATTCACAGATTATTTCTACACATTTCAAGAGGTGCTACAAGACACGTTATATTCATTTATGGAAAAAGATTTTTGATTGCCTAAATTTGGTACCACCCGTGTACAAGCCAATATAGTAGCACCAGCAAACAGTAACAAGGAATTAATTCACATTGTCTTCCCACACTGTGGTGAGCAAAGCGTCCTTGTTCCCAATTCAAAATCCCATGCACGGCAATATAGGGCTCATTGTTTTACGTTGATGCATGGCTTTATTTATCATTTGCCTTTTGATTAACTTTTCACTTTGCTTTCAAAACAGTCAATTGAATCAGTGTGCAAGCAAGACTTTAATTATGTCAAAATAATAATTTGGGAAAACGAATACATTTCTTCAAAATAAAGTATGCTCGATTCTTTAGGGAAACTTTAGAACTACCCTTTTGCAAGCCAGTGGTTCTGGGTTTTCTTGGTGCTGACTTAGTTTGGGGTTTTTGGAGGGGTACTGAGGTTGGAGTTTTTGTGGGGTGTATATCCCTCTGCCTCAAGTTTTGTTTCTTTTTCAATTTCTTTGGCAACAATCCAGCCTCGGAAACCTCAGAGAAGGGAGGAGGGAAAAAAAAAAAAAAAAAAAAAAGGTGCCCCAGCATTTGACCACATCAGACCCCTTCTGTAACATTAAATAAGCTGCAAATGAGGCATAAGAGCCTGTTCAATATTCTCAGTAAAACTTTGCAACACTCTCAACTGAGCAGGTTATTACCAAAGGCTTTTTGAAGCTGGGGGTAGTGTGTGCACGCACAAAAGGAGGGGAGGTCAAACTTTAACACTTTTTCCTGGTATATTTGATTTTGCTTTTGGAAGGGCGTTTTTTGGCATAGAAGTCCAGTCAGACAAGGTATTCTTTATTCTTCTGCATCACGGGTATAATTGAGTTAAATGCAGCAATGCAATTCAATCTCCAGTAAATTATAAGAGGATATCATTCCCACTGAGCTTGCATGGTCATGCTCCTAAAGAAGAAAACCACCAAAATCAATAGGGCTACCCTTGATGTAAAAGCTGTGTATGTAGGAAGAGAAGCAAATTTATTGATTATATACATGCTTATCTTCAGCCAAGTAATAATCAGCATGCAGTCCTAAGGAAGCATCCTATCAAGCACTCTGAATTTCTGAGTGCAAATGCATGCTAGAAATGGTCAATTGATCTCAGCGAGGTCCTGTATCCTGTCAGCTTATGAGTCATACAGCTACTTGCATTCAGCTACCTCCAGCAGCTTCCACAAGCCAGGAGATTATATTAATTTCTATTATCTTTTATCTTTCTTGGATGGTCAGTTCTAAGAAAAATACCAGCAATGGAATTTATTCAGTTTCATACAGTAATACACAGAAGCACACAGAACACCATCCTACATCCCAAAAAGTATTTGGGAAACTCTTCATCAAGCAAAGAACTTTGATCAAACTCATTGGGCTGTCAACCGATGACATGCCAATAGTGTCAGATGCTCTGTGAAACTTTCTAATGTAGTCATCTGTACTTAAAAAAGAGAGTACAAAGCCATACCACTGTGCTTTCCATCTTTTCAGGCAGGAGAACTCAGCTGTCCAATACACTTTCCCATCTACACTGCCCTTTCTAACAACTACTGGTCATTTGCAAACATCACTAAGTGCAAATATTTTTGACTACATCAAAAGCTTCTAGAGTATCCCTATCTTATTACACCCTTTCTAAAAAACTCGAAAGAGCACAAAAATTATGATATGCAAAACAGATTACCAAATTACTATTCAAAAAGCACACAATTTAAATATTACATGACCGGTGTTATTTGACCTCTTTTTTTCACATTTACGTAACTTATGGACAGAACTCTGATTACAGAGCGTTGCTGCCGGCAATACATTTTTGTAAAAAGAAAAAAAAAAAAATAAAGCAGGCAGGGCAGGTGCACGTTAGGTTTACTCCAAGTCCCACAGATACTAAACACCTTCACAAGATTTTATTGCCTTTAAAAGACACTCCCACACGCACCCCCCCTAAAAATAGGAAAAATCTTCAAAAAACATAGAATCTCACACGACAAGGTCTCCCTGTGCCTACTTAAAAAGCTTATTTAAAGCTTCAGACCTAGGCGAGGAAAAGCCGGACGGCCCCCCCCCCCCAGCCAGGAACTGCCCCTTTGCTCCCCGCGGCTCCCAGGGACGGAGGTCAGCTCCGGAGCCGCCCCTCCCGGCTGTCACCCCCGGCGCCCCTCAGGCTCTGAAGGGTCGGTTGTGTGCGGCCGCCCCCTCCGAGCCGGCGGGAGGCGCGGGCAGCCCCGCGGGGGCCAAGAGCTGCTTCCCCTCGCCGGCACCGCGGGCTCCGGGCGGGGAGGCCCCACCCACCGCCCGCCCGGGCACCGCAGCGGGCCGGGGCCGGGCGGGCCCCCGGCGAGCTGTACACGGTATTTC
>VZRF01007959.1:344438-356797 GCA_013396875.1 Vireo altiloquus | reverse complement strand
GGGGGGCGGCCCGGGCCGCTAGGGGGCGCTGCGGCCGCGCGGCCGTTAACGGGCGGGGCGCGCGCCCGGGCCCGGTCCCGGTGAGGCCCCCGCGGGGAGCGTGGGCCGGGAGCCGCGGCCGTGTTGAAGGCGTTTCCCGGCCGGCCCGGCAGCCGAGGGCTGAGCTGCTGGCCCGGGATCCTGTGCTGCAGCCGAAGTCTGTCGGCGCCGTCCCGGTGCGGGCGGAGAGACGGGCGAGCGGCGAGCTTCGCCTGAGCCTTGGGACGTGGGCAGGATCCGCGTGTTTGAATTTTGCAGTTGAGCTGTTATTGGCACGGGGGAATTTTTCTCTCTCCTCCCTTTATTCCTTTTCCTTTGGAGGGTGGTGTGTTCCCCAGGCCCGTGGCGCGGTGCGTTCCGGCAGCCCGGGACGGAAGATGCGCCCCGACACGCCCGGGGTCGCGGAGCGCCGGCTCTCGGTGCCGCCGGCAGCCCGGCCTGAAGGCACGAGTGCATGAACTCGCTTACCGAGAAGCATAGTTTAAAATAAGTGAAGCATTGCAATTCAATCACTGTACAAAATTCCAGTACGTTAAGTGATTCCCTCATTTAAACTATTAAGTGTAGGTATTTGCCTTAATTATTAACACACCTCTCCGTCCCTGAACTCCGTTGCTCCCCAGAACCCTTCCAACAACAGCACAACAGTTCGTGCCTTGCAAATGCAGCAGCTCCGCGCTCCAGTCACACTCCACTTCCTTCCCTTTCTGCCAGCTGCTGCAGGACATCCCTTCCTTACCCCATCAAGGACCTGCCATGTGCAGAGGTACCAAGGGAAAAGTAGCACTCGTGAGTGTATTGCACTCATTTGGTTATTGACTCTGTAAGGGGTCAGGCCTGTGTGCATATAAATCAGGAGCAGAATTTGCAAAGAAACAGCTGCCTGTCTTGATACGAACAAGCAGATGCAAAAGAGTTACAATCAGGAGGTGCAGAGACGTGGACTGAGTAATCATAAAATGTTCTCTACAGGTAGCAGAAAGTCCTTCAGAAAGACTGTATGTTATCTTCAGTCAGAGGCTAATGTTCTGGTGGCTCTACAAGTATATACATCTTTAAAAAGAGGAAGTCTTGAGTTATGCAAAATAAGTTAGTACTGCCAAAGGTGAGGATTTTAAAACAAGTCTCACAGGCCTTCGGTATTCAGGACAAGATCATCTCCTCTTCCTCACTCCTTTTTTTTTTTAGTTGTTACATCACCTTTCCTTCCCCTTTTATGTTAACTACAAGTGCAGATTTGCCTTAGAAGTATTTCCAAGGCTGCTGCAAGTATATATTCCATTTTAACCTTCACTTCTTTCTACACCATTGCTTTGTTTGCTCATATCCCAAACTGCCATGATATGAAAACTGATAAAAGGTTCCTGCTAATAAATACTTTCTTCTACTTCTGCATCAAGGGTTCTCCAAGTTAGTCTAGTCCAAGTCTCAAGACACCAGTACTGAGCTTTGCCCTAATGACGAGATTAGGAAATACTTTCCTATTAACTATTAGAAATAGCAACAAATTTACTTGTGGTGATCTGGGATTTCCTTCTCTCCAGTCATACTCAGCACTCCCATTTTAACAAACTACAAGATGCAGTTTATCATGGCAAAATTCTCACAAACTGAAAGGCTGTTTTTAGATCTTGTAAAGAGATTTCCAGAACTCTACATATATTCTGCCCCTCTGTTTATAGTTGGAAGGACACGTCTACCAGCGTGGGAAAAATGGTTCTGTAGCCTTTAAGAACAAGATTTTAAAATTAGAATGAAGTCTCCCTAGTCCCTCCATAAAAGTTACTTGTAATTTTTAAAAAAATGGTGAGTCATTATGGTGTTCTTTTCTTTTTTTTTTTAGGAAAAGTACACAACTCTGTTATACTTTATATTCTAAGCTTGCCTAGAGAAAATATTAATGTCACCTACATGTTAGACATGCACTCATTCCTACTCTTGAATTCCCATTAGAGCTGACATTGCCATCAGAGCAAGTGGGACTTGGCCCTGAGTGGATTATTTTGGGTGAAGGGGTTTTTTTTGGTGTTGGTGTAAATGAGGTTTGTCAAATACAAGAACAAAGTCACAAGTCTCTCTTGTTTATCAAGATAAAATTTTTGGTTCAGGTCAATGATAATAGTTAAATAATCTTGCACAACCTTGTTTCATTTTTGTGGTTTTCTTTTTTTTTACTGCAAGCAATTATATAATTTCAGACCGAAAAGGCACTTTTAAGTATCACAACCACCTCATTTTCAATTGTGTTTTCTGCTCTTTCCCATACTTTGGCTTAAAGCCAATGTTTTAAGACTTTGCTGCAACATTCATATTTCATTATTTTTCAGTGAAATGTGTTACATGATACAAATATTCTGCATCAGCCCTGTGTTTTCTCCATTATAGTTCTCTTTATCCTGAATGAGATGATCTACTTAACTTACGTTATTTTCCATTAACAGCTTGACAAAAATATACAGCAACAAGGAAAAATAAAGACGTGAAAGCTGCCCAGTGAAAAGGTGTTTAAAAGAAAACTTTGTCCCCTATCCAAATGGCAGCAGAATTTATCCCCTTAATAATCTCTTATCTTCTTGCCCTATGCACTGCATTTTGCTCCCCATGCTCAGAACTCCATTTTTTTTCCTAAACACATTTAAAAAGCAAGGGGAAAAATGTTTTCATTTAAAAAATGTAAAACCATTCATTAGAAACAAAAGTTATTTTTAAGCATCCATAAGAAGTGTTTAGGAATATATATTCTCTGCAAGCTCTAGGTGCCTCAGATTTAGCTGTTTTATTTGGGGGGGGGGGGGAGGGGGGGCTGGTGTTCTTCCTTGGTTCCTTCCTTAAAATCTGCTGCAGGAAATTGTAGTCCACCATCAGTCTGCAGAAACTAGATTTCTACTTTTCACATGCACACACCCACCAGCATTGTTTTATCTCCACTCTCCTTTCTTGCCACTGCAAAATTCCTTGTAGTAGTTTCAGGTGCCGAGCACACCTGACTGAAAGAACAAAATGTCATGAGTTTTCTCCTGACAAACCCTGCTTCTACTGTCCTCACAGCCTTCCTTTCTTTTGGATTGAACTGACTCACACATCTGCTTTTCTTAGCACCAGAATATGCAGGGAAAACCTCAGGATTCAAAGAGATGGCAACTTCAAAGCCAGCACAGTGTTGTAGTTCTGTACAGAAATCGTTTGGACAAGTTAGAAAGCTACAAGTTACTGCAAACTCACCTCTTTTCATTTTGGTGCAGTCTTGTGAAAAAAAAGTAGAGCCGTCCACATTTACCTGAGCTCCCAGTACTGTGCACAGGAAAAGGAAGGCAGGAGAAGAAAGGAGAGGAAGTGAAAGGAAGACAAGATGCACGCTCTCCAAGATATTTCTTACTCCTCTGAACTTCCTTCAGCTTTTAGAAGATTATATGTGCTGGGTTCTTGTTTTAGAGTGAAGAGGTACATCAGTGTTAAGTAGTAGAAAGTTCTGCAGACAGGTTATTGCCACCATGTGCATTGATGGCATATGAGGATAATTTGAAAAATCATGCTTTGTTTCAGTTAACCCCAAAGAATACTAAACTGAATGAGAGACACTGACCTCAGTTTCACGGGACCACAGGAGAGCAGAGTTGAGATTGCGAGGGATCTCTAGATATGGTGTAGTCCAAGCCCCTGCTCAAAAGTGGGGTCAAATAGAGCAAATTGTTCTGAGTTGTGTTCATCTGAACTTTGAATAACTCCAATAATGGTGACTCCACAGCCTCTCTGGGCAACTTGTTCCCATGTTTGACTGAAAGAAGTTTTTCCCTTATGTTTAAGAAAAACTTTGTATTGCAATTTGTGTTTGTAGCCTCATGTCCTTTCACTGAGCACCACTAGAAGAGCATGGCTACTTTTTTTTTTTTTTAAAAATTTCATTTTGCAATTCCTGGAATGCGTAAAGCATTTGTTAAATGCAGACTACCTGCAGAGAAATCAGCAGTGCTGCTCATAGCACAAGAAGATATGAGGCATTGTAGCACCCTGGTTTGGGAGAACTCTTACAACACATCTCTCAGATATGCTCAATATAATTTATATATATATATATGTTATACACCATATATGTTCTCAGCGAATAATGGTCAGTACTCAACATCATTAGCCACTCAATCAATATTATGCTTTTACTCTTGTGCATTTTCTTTTCTTGTGGTGAGCTAGTAGTTTGCATGAACCACAGCTGTCACTGCTATCCTAGTCCAACTTTGTGTATAGTATCCAGTTGTGTGATATTTATATAAAGAGCTGTTTCTTGTTGCATACTACAGAATTAATTGTCCTGACTCCTATCTCAGCTGCACCTAGCCCAAACTGGGTAGCTGTTCTTTTGAAAAGAATTACTTGGCAAATACAAAAGTCTGCTGTATTTTAAGAAAAGAAAGGTCACACAAAACAAGTTAATCTTTCACAAAGTATGTGTGATTTAACAAAATGATCAATGCTTGTTTTCTAAATTTTGGGGTGATTTTTTGGGTTATTTTTTAGCCTCATTCCTGTTGTCTTCATTTTACACCAAAATAAAGGGAAGACATTTAAAGTGTGAAACAAGTGAGGTTTTCACAGCCGGCATCTACAGCCTTCTCTCCTGCCTCCAGCAGGGTCAACACACCCTTTTCCTGATTTGTTTCACCCAGCCTTTCATGTCCACTGGTTTGGAAATTTCTGATATCCTATTTTTCCTTCTCCCACAAACTATTTGTCTAATGTTTAAGAAAGAAAGATTAGCCCTCCCATTGTAAGCCAACACCAATCACTAAACTGATATTACTTACATATCTAGTTAAATATGTGACATAGATAGCTTTTAAGATATTTTTGCGCTTGTATAAAGAAGACCAGATAGAAAGTTACTTACTGGAGGAAAAGAAAATCAGTAGTTGATAATAAAGGATTCCCTTGTTAACACCTGTTAAAGACTTATCTAGGACTAATGAATAAGTTCTGCCAATTCAAGATATCAGGTTTTCCTTGTTATCTTCATCTAGAATGGCCTATTAATCAATTAAAACAGGAGAGGTCTCGAAGAGAAAAAATAAAAACAAAAACCACTGACCTGACTCAGGAAGAAATTTAAACTGGGATTTACAATGCCATTAAAGTAATTCACTAAGTAAAATGTTAATTAGCTGAATATCTTTCCCAGAGTCCTTGTCCTAGCTCCTTGCAGCTCTGCAGGAAATGCGGTTTTAACTTTACCTTTATAGTCCTTTATAATTTAGCCTCCTTCATAATTTAGCTTCCTCGTCTCCAGCCAATCTGATATAACTGCCACCATGACTGGCTTTATGGCCCACTAGCTTCTGCCACAAGTGATGTTGTCCTCTCTCCTCAGATTGCTAGCTAAATATGAGGTAGATCCCTCATCCCAATTTGTGTATGGGCTCCTACAAAACACATTTAAAGCTTCATTATGAGCATAAAGTTCTGCTTGCTGACCATGACTAGAAACAAGCAATGAACTCTGTGTACACCTCTTTTCTCTGTTTCACTTTCTGGTACTTTTAATATTTTGCTGTATCACATCCTACTACAGATTCACCTCTTAGCAGCAAACCAAGCAGCTATCAAAGCTACACCAATTAATTTACTGAGATTTATAGTGCTCTCCTACATTTGTCATCTGCTTGTGTTTTTGAGGCTGAGCACAGTGAGGAAGGATTTTCTTTTATCAGTCATCTTGCAGAGTAATGGAGAGAGGGTTTGGAATGCTACCATTCCAAACTAGTTTCTAAGTTATGGTCATTAATCACCCAGTTCCATTAAACAGGTTTTTGTTATAAGAACAAGATCATATAATTAGTTCTTCTTACTGTATGAAAGAATACATAAATCAGTGGGACTAATCCTCACTCCAGAAACGTTTAGCCCCTTTAATTATTAATTGAAAATACAAATAATTCCGTTTTAAAGCTGATGATCGTAAATGAAGTTTTTGTCCTCCATTCCTGATTTCATGGCTGGGAGTATGAAACTACCCTCCCAAAAATCCTCAGTCTTCACTAAGAAGTTATATTACACCAACGTAGGATATGTGTGGACATATGAATAGTCCGTATCTTGCAAATTATAGACAACACAAAAGCAGAAATTTCTGGGGAAATAATACCTATTAGTTGAGCCAGCATGGTACGATTTCACACCTGCCAGCACAGGCAATGTATGTGAATGCGGGTCCTAACTGCTCACACTGCTCCCTGGGGCCACGGAGCAAATCTGCAGCTCCTATTCATGCTGATTGTCCTGCAAATAGCTTGGCTTCCTTATCCCATCTCCTGCATATGCATTCCCTTGGGTTACAGACCTGATGCTGGAAAGTGCTCAGCTCTCAGCTTCTATTGAAGTCATCAGATAGATCCCAGTAGCATTAAGGAAGATGTAGCCCTAGAGTTAATATTACATTTTAAACAAAAAATGGATTGAAATGAACAAGGCTAAATAAATAAAAATAAATAAGATGTATAAATTGCTGCAGTCTCAAGGAAGGCCCAAGGGCAGCTATTTTTTTTTTTTTATTGAACCAACTTAGCTAGGTTTCCATGAAGAAATAGATACTGTGACTCGACTGACAGTTTGCTAAACTATAAGCAAAACCTTATAGGCATAGGCAAAGCTGATCAATGGTTTTTCTACTGTGCTTATACTAGAAGGATATGTAACTCATTGGAAGAAAGATTGTAATTTTACTTTGTGAATTTATATTCAAGCCCTAGTCCATCTTGGAGGGTCTAAATATGTTGCTACAATATAAATACTAACTAAAAATATTTCTTAAAAATAAAAAATAGACTGTATGACATACTCTCTGGAATTCAGTACAGTTTGTTATCAAAGTTGTTCTCCAACTCTTCCCTGCAGAGGCAATTCTTCCTATACATCCACACTACATACACACACAGCTAGACAGTTTCAAGTGGCTTTTTTCTTCCTCTACTCAAAGTTTAGTCTCTGACTTCAAGAGGCTGAACAAGTACCCCTCTTAACCCCATGTCACTCCTATTGTCAGAAATGACAGCAGCACTGAAATGAAATGTTTTAAGTGCATCAGGTTGAAACCTGAGTATCAGGAAATACATTTGGAAAAGCAGATCTGCGAGGGTGAGCTGCAGTCGACAGAGCACTGCCAGACAGACTAGCGATGTACAGTAGTGTAGCTTTCAGAGAAGAGTGGCATCAATGTTTAGAGGGGGAGAAGAGAAACCCGGTTTAATCTGGTGCTTCACAGAACCCACGTTGTCTCATAATTCTGACAACTTGTCAACCTCTTATGTTCTCATATTTGGACAGGAGACTACGTTGCTGCTACTTTTTGTGTTTAAAATTTTTGCTGTGGAATAGAAGTCTAGTTCCCACACTGTGCTCAGCAGAATGTACCAGGCTGCTAGTGAAGATTCCTGAAATGCCCAAGATTGCCAGGATAGCATAAGCTATCTACGGGAGAAGTACTTACGGTGTGTAACAGCAAATGCGTCTTGTGAGAGAAAGCAATTGCAAATCCTCTGAACAACATAAACCACTCCGTGGAATAAATTACTTTGTAGAAAGCTTGTGATTCTTTGGAAAAGCTAAGAAATGTATCACGAGAAAAAAATACGTAGAAGAGGAAGTTGTTTCTATGTGAATTCTGCAGGAGCGGTCTGTCTAAATACGTTACGCACCGGATCACAGTGGCGTCGTTAGTTACGGCAGCCCCGCATTTGTTAACCTCCAGACAAAACACTTAAAAATTCCTTAAGGACGTGTTTCTAAAGGAAGCGAGGACACTCGAGCGGTGCCAAACCAAGTCGGTCGCTCCTGCGAAGCGAGCCCTTCCTCAGCCACCCTTCCGGTGATCGCCGTTACCTTCGAGGGGCCGTGGCGCTCGGATGGCAGCAANGGCACGGGGCACGGGGCACGGGGCGATCCCGGCTCCGCTCTGCCCGCCCCGTGCGAGCCCAGCCCTGGCTGCAGCGGAGCTGTGCCGGGAAACCCTTCGGCCGCGCAGCCGCCCCCTGCCCCAGCACCCCTCACCGTGCGGGTGCTGGTGCAGCCCGTGCTGCCTCTCTCGTGCCCTTACCGCTCCTCCTGGCCTACGAAAGGAGCATTCCCACGGCTGGAGCTTTCCGCTGGACCGGCTGCGGAAGGCAGGGAGTGATGCGCGAAGGTCGGGGGCTGGGAGAGCTGTGGGCTGGGGAGGAGCGGTGAACCGGGGCAGCAGTGAGCCCGTCTCCTGCGGAGCTGTTTGCTTCTTGGAAGCTCGTGTCTCATTTGGGCAGTTCTCAGGCAGGGACACCAGGAGCCAGCCAGCATCCACCAGGGTTTACCGAGTGCTGGGCGAACGCGGCTGTTGAGCACCGCCGGGCTGTGTGAAGGCTGGCTTACAGTAATACGGCCAAGTGTATCCAACAGCTTAGCACTGCCAAAAGGAACATGCCTTTCTCCTCCTGAGGCTCTTGCACCAGCTCCTCAGCACCTTTGTTTGGTCAGTTCAACTCACAACTCGGGCACAGAGATAACCCAGTGGAAAGAGAAATCCAGGATGACCCTGGCGAGAGTCAGCACAGTTGAGAGGGGAAAACAACGGAGGGCTTATTGGCAAATTGTTTCTCCTCCGTTTACTTCAGTGTGGGTGTGTGTTGACATGGCTCATCTACAAACTATGCTGCCTATGAAAATTTTACTTTGTTCAATAAAGTACGTCACGGTGTGAACGTTGGCATTAGTTACATCAAGTCAGAGAGTGACATCCAATTAAAAATGACAGCAAAATCTTCTATAAACAAGCAAACATTATAGCTATGTTTTCTTCTGGTAATGAAAGAAGTCCAATTTATATAGGCAGAGAAGACAGTAGGAAATGCAGTAACTGAAAATACAAGTCTGTTGTGGGATGTGGAGCTCTTACTTTGGAGGAGAAAACACTTTATTTAGAGATAAAATTCCCAGACAACTTTATTTTAGTTCCAGAATAACAATTTTAACAAAGATTAGTCGTTGAAAACCAAAAGAAGGGGAGTTAAGACCTGCACACCAGGGCAGAATTAAAATACCTCAAACACCCCAGGCTGGCAGTAGTCACTAGGAGACGTGTGCAGCTGTTCCTCCTGTATTTACTCTGTCACCTGTCCTTTCCATGAGCAGAAATAGGAAGTAACTGGGTTGTGTAGGAGAAATACATTCATGCTGGGTAGCCAGCTGATGGATAAGCACCTTTGGGTGAGGAATGGTGAGACTGCCGGGATGTCTGGAAGTGTGGGCCAGTATGTCTTGCTTCAGAGCTGTATATCGTAGACCATGTCCTCAGTAGAGCAAAGGATTTTTGTCTTTTTTGCCCTGGGATGCTGGAGATGAGTGTGATGTGTACTTAAAACTATGTAAATCATGGTACCTTGCACAGAGTCAGCAACTGTGCTCTTCCTCCTGAGTGTGTTGGGAATTTCTCTCATCTAGGCTTCCCAGTAGTTCCCAGAAATCCTGAACAAGTATGGGAAATTAAATAAGAAAGGGAGGCTACGGCTGAGAGAACCCTACCATGTGAAGCACATTTGAACTGTGTAAAGTGTAGTGACTTTGTTAATCTGTAGAGTTCACAGTCATTACAGTACTCATTAAAAAGGCTATTATTGCTGTGTGCCATTAACACCGTTCCCTCCCTTTTCCATTGTGAATGATGTTACTAGAATGCTGTAAAACTAAGGATGCCAAATGGTCAGAACTGGATAATACTTTTGCCAATTCTAGAAGACAGTCTAAAGCTGGTGTTTCTTGTTTGTCTGGCATCCACAATTACTCTTGAATTAATATGATTTGTGTGCCTATTATAGAAATATGAAGCACGAATTTCTATTCTCAAAAGCAGATGTCAACTCACTGGAGACAGAAAAGTTTTCTGTTCTTCTTATGTGGTCAGGTTGCATCTATAGTAATGAGCTACACGAAGGAGATGCTGTTTGCCTAAAAAGGAGGTACTTAAGTTTCCATGTGTAACTTACCACATGCAATAGCACCATCCTACTGGACAAGCTTTGGGATGAAGTCATATTTGTTTTCTTTGTGACTTTATGGACTGCCCCACTAATTTGCTTTTTTAATCACCTTCAGCACACCTGAGCAGGAAGTGACAGAAGGGTGTAATCACATTCAGTGACTTTGGCTTCTCCACCAATACTGTCAACACACCAAAACGTTTGAGCCAATTAAAGGTTTAGGCTGAGATACCAATGCATCTGCTCTCCGAACAACCCATTTCTTCCAGAAACATGTAATAACCTTAACTGGGATTAACAGTCTCTTGTCTGGGTTGGACTGCAACTTCAGGGGAGAGCACCAGCTGTGTGCTGCAGCAATGGTGAAGAAACCATTGTACTTACAGAGAGCTGAGCTGTAACAGCAAAGTGGTTAAACTGCTCCTGCTGTAGGTAAAACTCTTTGCCTTTACACCGTAGTCCTTCCACTTCTTTGTACCTTTCATCATTCAGAGGTTTACATTTTAAGGTAGGAGCGAGCATCCAAAGGAGGGCAGCAAAGATGGTGAAGGGCCTTGAGGGGAAGCTGTATGAGGAGCGGCTGAGGTCACTTGGTCTGTTCAGCCTGGAGAAGAGGAGCCTGAGGGGAGACCTCATTGCAGTTACAGCTTCCATGTGAGAGGAAGAGGAGGGGCAGGCACTGATCTCTTCTCTGTGGTGACAGTGACAGGACCCAAGGGAATGGCCTGAGGTTGTATCAGGGGAGGTTTAGGTTGGATATTAGAGAAAGGTTCTTCATCCGGGGGGGGTTGGGCACTGGAACAGGCTCCCCAGGGAAGTGGTCAGAGCACCAAGCCTGACAGAGTTCAAGAAATGTTTGGGTAATACTCTTAAGAACATGACTCTTGTGGATGGCCCTGGACTCGATGGTCCTTGTAGGTCCCTTCCAACTCAGCTGATTCTGTCATTTAGACAGGGATAAAAAAAATGACTCTCAAAAAAGCCTCCTAAAGCTTTCTAGCAGTCAAGCATCAGGGTTTTGGGTTTGTGAGTTGTTTTATTGCTGGTGTTTTTTAGCCCTTATAGTTTCATGTAACTGTTCTCCCAAGAGATCCTAAAATAGTTCTACTAGACTAATGTAAGAGGTGATAGTGTTGCCAGTGTTTGTAGGCAAAAATTATTGCTGAAAAAAATTTACATTTCATGTTTTCAAGGATTTTTTCTGTCCCCTCTAACTTCCAGCTGTAATAGGCATTTTTAAGGGTAGGAGGGAGTGGAGGGTTCTAGAAAACAATTTTGAAACAGAATGAAACAAAATTGGGGCTCATCCACACGTGATGTTTTTATTGGAAGGACTAATGATAGGGATAGGGATAATGAGTGAAGACAGGAGGTCAGGTATGGACTTGCAAGAGAACATAGTGGGAGCAGGGGCAGCACTTTAATTTTGGGTTGTATGTGTAGAAACATCACTATATAATGTGTAACTGAATCAAAGAGGCTAGAGAGGTACATAAGGTTACCTTAGTTTTAAGGTTAGCAAGTCCTTGGCTGGTTTTGTTACCAAGGTAGCAGTGTGATTTCCTGCTACTCCAGCAGGGACAGTACCTGGGAAATGGGCCGCAGACTCTCAGGAGTGAAGTGTGACGCAGCCAAGGGCTGGATTCTACCAGGACGGCTCGCGAAGATTGTCAGAGCGCCAAGGAAATGTGTGTCAGCCGTTGGTCGCCTTTGCACTGTTCTAGGTCTTCCACCCCTGGGAGAAGCTCACGCAACTGGGCTTTGCCCTAATCCACGGTTCTGCTTAGGGCTCTGTCTCCGTATTTGTGGTGTTTGGACTGCCTTTTCTTTCCAAAAGCCGTGTCTGGAAGTGCCTGGGGACCTGCAGCGCTGGAGTTCCCCTTGTGCTCTGGAGCCGTCCCAGGCAGCGATGGATGTAGTGGCTGTGCCCAGCCCCGGTGCTGGCACGATGGGGATCCTGCTGCCCTGAAAACGCGCTCACCCCACACACCCCTCTTGGCTGTCTTTGAGGTCCCTGCAGCTCGGCGAGCCTCGGTCACCCATCCCCTGTCCTCAGAGTCAGCCCCGAGGCACCCTCCTCCCACCGGACTCCCCTTGATACCCCGGAGGAGCCTGTGCAGCTCCCCGGCTCCTGCGCAGCCGAGCGAAGCCGCGGAGCTGTCCCGGTGCCCGCCTGCGGCGGCCGCGGGGCGGGGGCGGGCGGAGGAGCCGCCCCGCCGCGGGCGCGGAGCTATAAGGGCAGCGCGGCGCGGCGCGGGGCGCAGCGGGAGCCATGGGGAACCGTGTCACCCGCGACGACTTCGAGTGGGTCTACACGGAGCAGCCCCACAC
>VZRF01007959.1:323115-344264 GCA_013396875.1 Vireo altiloquus | reverse complement strand
GAGGAGTGTAGCGCTCCCAGCTCTCTCCCTTCTGGAGGCAGCGGCGGGGATGCCGGCGGCCGAACCGAGCCCGGCTGCGCCGCNCCGCGCCCCGGCCGCTGCCGTCGGGGCGTCCCGGCGGGCGGCGGCTGTGCCGAGTGTGCCCGGGGCTCGGGCTGGGAGCCCTCCTGCGGGCACGTGTTCCCGGTGCCGTGGCTGTGCGTGAAGGTAAACCGGGATGCGGGTCAGGTCCGCGAGAGAACAATAGCAAGTGCCGCTGCTTGTCGGGGACGAGGTACACTCCTCTATTTCCGTGCTGTACACACAGCGCTTAACTGCGCACAGGAGCGTGGTGGGTAGAGAGGTTTATTTTGGGGGGGGGGAGAAGGGAGCGGGATTTGGGCTATTCTGAAAATTGTTACTGAGAAGAACTGACAATTCAGAATTGTCACAGAGTATTGTTGCCTATCTCCTGAAAATACTTTTTCAACTTTTTATTAATAAAGAAGATTTTGATTTTTTTTCCCCCCGTTTTCATTTGGGTGAGTTGGTTGTTTTGTTCCCTTTAATGAGTAGGATCAAGTTTTTAAAGAACTTTTATAAAAAGGCAGTGGACCTTCTGGCTGAGTTGCTGCACAAGATATATGCTAATTAGGTGCAGGCTTTTAACTCCTCCACAATCTTACAGATTAATCCAGGAGTAATCTAAATTACAAAAACATTTCCGGTACAGTTTCAGTGGTGGAATATCTAAGTCCAGGGTTGACTTACATCCAGGAAAATAATAATTATTTTACTATGTAATAATGACAGTTAAATTATGTCAGCATAGAAAATGATGCTTTTTGGTGTTATGCTCCTTGCCCCTTCAGTCAAGGGGACTACATTTTGGTGAGCTAAGGATAGAAGTGTATATGGTGGGTCTCTGCCCTTGCTGCTCTCTTGCCTTTTTGATTGTGCTATAGAATGGGGACTGCAGATCATGATCAAGCTGTAAGGAGGTTCTTGGACTCCCTTGTTGCAGCAAACTCCTTTTATGACTTTTCAGCTGCACACTTGCCCACCCCTTCTTGGGGTTAAGAACAAGCAATTGGAATCAAGGTCCATCTCCTTCTTTACAGCTTCCCCTGCCCCAGCTGTGGGAGTAGAAGGAAGGGCAGAGAGAAATACAACATGGAAAGAGAGATATGAATGATCTGTGTCTGATGAGGCAGAATGGATTATAAAACTAGTGTCATAAATACCAAAATGTTACCAAAAGTTACTGAAACGATCATAATATCCCATATAATATTTGTATAATGAACCTCACTCTATTATTCAAAGCCTAAGGTCACCTAGTACCCAGAGTATATAGTTACTAAAGTGTTTAGTGTCTATTAAGCTGGAGTACACAGTAAGAATCTTAAATAGATATGAACAAATATCTATAAAAATCGATGTATTTTACATTTTTGTATACAGCAATGCCTTGGGGACAGCATTCCATGCTGGTAAAGGAAGTATTTCCTTCCCAATAGGTTAATGATTTAGTTGCTAAGCACTGAAACTTGATTGTTCTCTGTTTGGGCTGCAGCTTTTTCAAATGTTGGTCTCTCTCAGGCATGGCGACTTGGATTTAAATGCAAATGGAAATTATCTATTAGGAAAAAAAGGACAAACTGACAAACACATAAGGCAGTTTCTTTCTACGTAAGTGGCATTTCCTTAGGCTGTTGCCCCAGTATGTTCCTATAGAGCATCTGAGAGGCAAAAAAGGTTCCTCACAAAGTTGTTTATCCTGGCTTAAGAGTTAGTAGCCCAGATGTCTGTAAGATTTGTAGTCGGTGACTGTGTCTGAATGAGAACTCCATGAGTCCAGTCTCCCTACCATGGGTAGGGACATCTTTTGCTAGCTCAGGTTGCTCAGAGCTCCATCCAACCTGTCCTTGAACAGTTTCAGGGATGTGCCATCCACAGCTTCTCTGGGCAACCAGTTCCAGTTGAGTTGTAGAGCTGTGAGCTGTGTTTATCAACTGGACTGGCTGGAAACTGGCTTTGTGGCAGGACACTGTTGCACTAGATGAGGATTGTGATTCCTGGTGGCTATAATTATACCAGCAAATAGATCAACATTTTGCACAAGGGAGAGGAGATAGTTTCTCTCTTATCTCTTTGTAGTATCTAGTTATTAAAATGTAGCTTGTGCTTAGTACTGTCTGGGTACATCTGCTTCTGAGTTCCAGTGGAGATCTCTTGCCAAGCTGGCGCTTCGACCCTGATCACGTTATACATGTTCCTGAACACGTTATTCACGCTTTTCAGTTTATGAAATGGAATTGTTTCATTGCTATTCTCTCGCTGTCTTGTTTATGAAAAGCCTGTTACTGCCTTGTGTCAGGACTGGGATTTGTGTAATGCTGCAGTAAGCTCTGTTAGGGAAAGACCTGGTTAAAACCTTCCCGATGGAAAAGTTTTCTCATCTGGATCTGCTTAGCCTTTCTGTATAGTTACCAAAAATGCTATTGGAGGGAGATATAACATAGAGGGGACATCTAGTAGAAATAGGATTTCTTTTTCTGTCAGTAAGGATTTCTTGGACTGAAAGACTTGGAGAAACTAGGCTCAGTGGGAGAGCTTTTCCTTTTTGAGAGATGAAAAAATAATTGCTTAAATGCAGGTAACACCATAAGCATACAATGTTGGTCACTTCACCTGCAAACACTTTCCCAAATGCAAGCAATGAACAATATATTGTGACATGGGAAGACTGAGGTCATATTTGTGCCACACGTTGGATCTAACTTTATATAATTACTGCAGGTTGGTCTGAAAATATCTTGCCTCATAGGATCCTTAGGGATGCACCTGTTTGCTGCTGAGGATGAGAGCTGAATCAGTGTTGCTCAGGATAGCCCAAGAACAACTGAATATGATCTAACATCCAAGAATGCTTAATAGTTATGTAATTAGTTAGGCAAGTTATTTGGAGTAGAGATGATGCAAGTGTTTTATACATGCTTCATCCTGTAGGAAGGCTGAGATGTTAGCCCATGGGGAGGGGTAAAACAAAATTAAAAAGCCAAAATCCATTTTATTTTAGCATTTACCTGATCCAAGTATCACTTCAGCTCTTCTCTCTTATTTAGAGATTAATCTGCTATTTCTTCCAGCTGTCTCTTCTGTTGCCTTTTTAAACCTCCCATTTATGAAAAATTTTGATAGGTTGTACCTACTGAAATATGCAAAATATTATCTCCTTAGCTTAAATCAAGGCTCTGAAGTACATGTGCTTCTGGCGAAGAAACTATGTTTGCCCTTTGTGCTGCAGTGTGTGGGCACAGTGCTGCCACTGACGTGCAAGTCCTCTGATGAGTGCACCCAGAAGAGCTGCTATCCCAGTGCTCATGCCAATTCCCTGTGGGCATCACCTTTGAAATAATCACATGAGCAGAAAGTCACAGATTTAGGCATTTGGTCTTCTGTGGGAAATGTGTTAAATGCAACTGAAGGCTTCATCCTACTCCAAATTGCAGATTTTTGTTTCAGAAGGAGCTGGAAGCCCTCTTCCTAGCATCCCTACATCCCTTAAATTCTGAACTAGCTAATAAACCAACGTAAGCAAACAGGTTACAGCTGCTGATATAGTGATGTGCTGACATCATCCACCTCTGTTGACACCGGCAGTGTGGCACCACTGTGATACTTTCCCTCTGATGGCTGCTTCTTGGATGAGTTAGCACTAAGCAATTTAGTTGCTCATGGGTGACAAATACAGGATTAAGACACTTGTTTTTGCACAATGAACATATAAATTTCAGTGTAATTAGTTAGGCCAAAAATGTTTCTTAGTATTTTGCATGCTGGAGGGGCTAGGAGACTGTGAAAAATCAGGTGTTGTCATGCATATTGTCTTCTGTGTGTCCTACCTGTGTCCTGACTTGTGCATTGTTTGAATTAATCATAGAATCACAGAATATTTAGAGTACCAGGTACATAATCAACTACATCAGGTTGTTCAGAGCACCAACCAACCTGTCCGTGAGTGTTTCCAGGGATGGGGCATCTACAGCCTCTCTAGGCAACCTTTGATAGTGTTTCACCACCCTCATTGTAAAAAATTCCTTCCTCATGTCTAGATTATATGTCTCCTCTCTTAGCTTGGAACTATGACCCCTTGACCTATCACAACAACCCCTAATAGTCAGTTCCCATTGTTCCTATAAACCCCCATTAAATGTTGAAAGGCAATAAGGTCTTCCTGAAGCCTTTTCCTCTCCAGGCTGAACAGCCTCCATTCTGAGCTCTCTCAGCCTTTCTTTATTGGAGAGGTGCTCCAGCCCTCTGAGAATTTTCATGGCCCTCCTCTGGACCTGCTCCAACTGGTCCATGTTGTTCACTGAGGACTTGGGTGTGCTGTGCTTTTATAAGCATGTTTGTAAGCTGAGCTGCTACAAGGCAAAACACTATAATGTCAGTAAACTGTCTTGTTTTGTTTATTTATTTGGTACAAATACCAGCTCCAGCATAGGACATGGAGTAGTAAAACTTACATCCTGTGCCTGGTGTATCTTTTATTTATTTTGGCAGGGACTCATAGGCAATAGAATGTAGTCCAGGAACAGCAGTAAAATGGATTTTTTTTCCTCCTTCCTTTTAACAAACCTTCTAAGTGACTTATAAGGAGGAGTCAGTCCACTTAGACTATATCAGTATGCTGCACTTGAGGTGAAAAGAAAGGAAAATTAAGAAATTAAATTTCTTCTCTTTTTACTACTAATTTCTCATGGATGTGGGCATGACTGCTGCTTTTTTAAACTTCCATTGTCTCTGTGGACAGCTCCTGCTCCTGTTCGCTTCCAAATCCCATATGTGCCAAAATGTGCAAGTGTGAAGTATGTGGTGTCACATCAATGAGAAATTGTGTCTGGTGCCATCACTGGGACTCGCCTGTCAGGCACAGTGTGAGTAGGACAGAGAATGAGGGACAGCTCAGAACAAGGTATTTGCTGTTGCCTGAGGAGGAGGAACAGCAGGACCTGGCAACCAATGGCCTGTCCAGGATCAATTGCTCCAGTCCTAACTGAGGATCACTGTAGAGCTATGGTGACTGCTCTTGGATCTCCCAGAGAGGAGCATCAATGGAAAAAAAAAAAAAAAATACGGTCAGTCTAATTTGTCAGTTTGAGCACCTGTGGTGAGTGAAACCTGCCTCTAGAAAGACTCTTAGAACAGTGGAGTGATCTCTGTAAAAAATTAATTCAGAAAATGGGTTGTTTCAGAATTGTGAACCATTCTGAAAATATACTTGCAGCATTTGTTCTCTCTTGACTGGTATGAGTGGGGAATGCTGTCTTTCATCATTGTCTGGGCAGAGTTAGTAACTACATTTACCTACTGTACTAAAATGCCTGTGCTGCTTTGGCAGTGTGCTGACCTTAGAGACAGAAAAGTCATTCTTGTGCCCTGCTATACATCTACACCAGTGTCCCCACCCTCCAATGGCAGTTCAGTGGCTCATTCTGGACAGCTAGAAGCAGTTCACGTGGATAAGCTGCCTGCTGACCTAACAGCTGAGCTAACAGACTTCCTCAGTGAGCTGGAGGCTGGAAGATATGCTGTGTAGACACCAGAGCAGTTGGGTCTCTCCTGTTCTCATTGGACTTTAAAGGGCAAACCTAGTCCCATGCAGTTACATAACTTGGTGGGTGTTGTGTCCTGTCCTGTGTGTGTGTCCATGCCCTCATCCACCCCACTCCCTTCCTCCCTTATATAGAAGAGATGAATGACACGGTTGGGTTTTTTCTCCTCTTTCCATGCCCTCTCTCTGTGCCTCTGGTTCTCTGTTGCGTTGTTTTCAGGCAGGTGGGTGATGCCTGGTTTGCCTAGCACCTACAGACACTTGTCACAGCCACCTTACAGGGATGTCCAGGCTTTTCAGCAGCTAGTGAGGCTCTTGCCTTACAAGCATTCTTTCAGCTAACTGCACAATATGAACATGGAGGAAAAGTTAGATAAAAACTTGTGTCATCACAACCTTGTGTCATCACATTATACATAAATTGCAGTCATCAGGATCACTTAATCTGCTCTTAAATGTGTCTCACTGAAGAGTGCTGGGCCTCAAGTTTGAGAAGGGTCAGCATTCAACATTCTGCATTTGAAGTGCTCCTGAACCAATTGATCTCTGGCAGGCTACTCTACCAGTGGAGCTTTTAGCCTCCAGTGAGCTTATCAGCAGCATCCCCTGTGCAAGCCGTGGTTTCTCCATGAGGAGAAACCTGAAATTTTTCCATGCCATGGAAACAGGATGGCTTTATCAGTATTAATGATAAACAGACACGATATTGTGGTTTGACTAGTATGCAAAAATTTACTGTTGGAGAGGAGTTAATCATGTGTTGAATTTAATATTAAACCCTGGCAAGTTACTTAATAGCTGTCACCTGTGATAAGTGCAACCTGCCTGCATTGCTGCTTGCACACACTATTGCTGCCTTTTGGCAGCAACTGCTCTGCTCCTTCAAAATGGAATCTGCAGTCCTTGTTGGCTGCCACAGAGAGAAATAGGTCCAAAACTTCCATTATTTTCAAATGACAGTATAAAGCATCTCTAAGCAATTTTCCCATCCCATTAAAATTTCTTTTTTGTTTTGTTGTGGTGGTCAATGTGGCCTCAATTTGATGAGGCTGAGGAACAGATTTGGTTGTTTTACATTTCATCTCTTTTGGTGACGCAGTAACTTATCTCTACCAGCTGCATGATGTGACAATATTTGAGGTGGCTTGATTTGTTAAAGAGTTTTCTGGCTTTTGGACAGATACCCCTAAGAAAGACATTAAGCTATATAAAACTGGATGTCTGTAACAGTCTTTCTGACTAGATCATTCTATAGTTATACTTTAGAGTTAACTTTGCATAAGCAGCACTTACTGTAAAGTTTTGGTACCTATTCAGGTACCAGAGAACAACTTCTGGCATGTTAACTTTTCTGGTGTGAAAAATATAATTTCAAGAATGGTGAAAACAGCAACAAAAACAAAACAGCAAAACAAAATAACCCTGGACTGTCTGGAGATTTTTATAAAAATTTTGTCCGACTTTTGAAAGGTACTAACTTTTACTACAGCTTTCCCACCACTTAGAAAATCTTTTTCTTGCCTCTGTGCTCTTCATGGTGACCTTGGCCTCCTTGTCCTGACAAGATTTGAGAATATCTCTTTTGTCCTCACCTTCCACAGCACTTGTTTAATCTTTGTAATCTCTAATTTCTGTCAAGCTGGGCTGAAGTTGGCCAAGAGACTCAAAAGTTGTTAGAATGGCTGCAGAGCATGACCACATCAACCTGCTTCCTTAAGTAGTACTTAATCTCTTTGAACTTGTGCAAACTTCTCATGGTTCACTTCTACAAAAATCTTCTCTGCATCCAGCACTCAGTTATCTGCCGCTGCTTTCAAGGTCACATAAATTACATTATTGTCTCCAGCATTTGTTTATAGTATACACAGCTGCATAGATGCAAATCATTGTAATCTGATTTTATTATATTGGTATTATACTGTGACAGTCAGATGATGTTTACTTTTCTATTCATAAAATGGGCCCATGAAACTCAGAGGGACACACTGCGTAACCTCTATGAATGAGTGACTTCTCTATGAACTTATCTGTGTAAGCTGCAGTTACTGAGAAATGCAAAGAATGAGTTAAAGGAGGGAGGTCAGTAGGTGGGTAAAAACCATAAGGCAGCAGAAGGAATCATGTGCAAGTTAATACTGGAAGTGAGAAGTGTGGATTCACAAAGAGGAGATGTGAATCAATGAACAGCACCTAGACGGTCAGCTGTACTCTGTATTTTATTTTCTTTTTAAAGGACAAATGAATGGCTGGTGGAACTGAAGATCAGTAAGCTGGTCCTGGCCTGACTCAAGTCAGACTTGACAAACCCAGCCCACATCACTCCACTATAGTGCAGTATTTGTGAGGCCTCATGAAGCTGTTGTGTGATTATCTGTGTGGTTTTTGTGCCTTCTTTTGGTATATGACATGGAAACAGAGAAAAATTTTCCATGCTTTACAAAATCCTGATGATATTACTGACTTAATTGTGATGTTACCATGTGTGAAGAGTTCTATGTTTTGTGAGCACTGGTAAACACTCAGATAATTAGGAATTTTTTTTAAATGCTGTATTTGTCATCTAACCACAGAGCAAAACCTGGTGAGCCTGTTGCTCAGCTCTCTTTCCTCTGCTTGTGTGTTTGAAACAACAATGTGAAAAGGGCTACAGAGAAGGCAGTTGTATCCCTTTTGTGGAAAGTTACATCTGATCTGAGCAAAATACAAAAGGACATTAAAAATATGACAGAAGGTGTTTCTTAGAGCTTAAGTCCTGTGGGGTTTGGCATACTGCTACTCATCACTGTGAAGCAATACTCATTGTGGGGAAGGCACATGAGTGACCATCAGAGTATTTTTTTTTTTAATGTGTCTATATATATCAATATCAATCACAATTGGATGTGATGCTGGAACTAGTAAAACTTCCACCATAGTGGCAACCCTATTTGGGAATTAGTATTTTATAAAACCAGGGCGTCAAACATAGTATGATATAAAATAGAGTCACAGTAGTGATTGTGTTTACCTAATTATGATCTAACCAAGGTTTTGTCTGCATTTTTTCCTTTAGCCAAGTATCCAGAGATCAAGACTCTGATGGGACCAGATCCACATTTAAAGTGGATTGTGTCTGGAATGGTTTTCATGCAGCTTCTGGCATGCTACCTGGTGAAAGACTTATCTTGGAAATGGATATTCTTCTGGGCTTATGCTTTTGGGGGTTGCATCAACCATTCCCTGACCCTCGCCATCCACGATATTTCACACAACGTGGCCTTTGGCAACAAGCAGGCCAAGTGGAACCGATGGTTTGCAGTCTTTGCCAACTTGCCCATTGGCATCCCCTACTCTGCCTCCTTCAAGAAATACCACATTGACCATCACCGGTATCTGGGAGGGGACAGCTTGGATGTGGACATCCCCACAGATTTTGAGGGCTGGTTTTTCTGCACGCCGCTTCGGAAACTGCTTTGGCTGTTCCTCCAGCCCCTGTTCTACAGTCTGAGACCACTGTATGTGAACCCCAAAGCAATTACACGGATGGAAATCCTTAACGCTCTCGTCCAGTTTTCTGTAGACCTCATCATTTACTACCTGTGGGGGCTCAAACCAGTTATTTACTTAATAGCAGGTACAATTCTTTGCTTGGGTATTCATCCCATTTCTGGGCACTTCATAGCAGAACACTACATGTTCCTAAAAGGGTATGAGACATACTCTTACTATGGACCTCTGAACTGGCTCACCTTCAATGTAGGCTACCACATGGAGCATCATGACTTCCCCAGCATTCCTGGATGCAGATTGCCCATGGTAAGGATAGAATGAGTGGGTTGGATTTTTATGAAAGCTGCTAAACTGTCTCAAAGAAAACACTCCAAATTATGGAAATTGATGAATTTAAGAAAAAGGTGGGTGAGGAGAAATAAAGAAAACAGCTTTTTGGATTTGTTTCTAATTAATTTTAAGCCAGAGATTGAGAGAAATGGCTGTCAAACTGCTGTAATATTTAGTTTATTTGATGCAAACTAGAACATCTGAGTTTCAGAGGGCTCGAGGAATACCTTTTGCATGATAAAATCCTCCAACAGAGCTTTAAATGTCTCGATTTACATCTCTCAGCCACCAAGTTTCAACTCTTGGAAAGTTTAAAGGCCTGTCTAAAGGGAGGCAGGTGGCAATTGCTACTGGAAATTTGTCTGATGATCAGTCTGCTAACTATATTGTTTGATTAACATCAAAGAAAAGTTCTTCTGTTTTTGAGATGACATAAGTTTTGGGGCATGTTCCAGCCTGACACAGATAGCACTAGAAAATAAAGCCGCACTCTTTGTGACTCCTTTTAGCTCTGCTGCCCCACCCACAGAAACTGAGGGGGCCTGGTCTGTCGTTGGGAAAGGGCTGTGGCTTTCCTACTTTGAAAGGCAAACCCCTTTTTGTTTATGTTTTATCAGTTGTGGGAATCAAATTTGCAAAGCCCAGGTGTCTAGGAATGGTTTTCAATCTCCCTCCAGGTATGTAGCTGCTCTTGTGTGTTTTCATACAAGGGTTCCTCAGCAGGTGCTCACAGTGTTAGAGGTACGTGACTTCGAAGGATTACTCCTACATACAAGTTCTCTGATGTAATAGGAAGGAAGCATCTTTCTCTGGCCTGATGCAAAGGGATCTGCTGCTGCAATATATATCCTTTGAGGTGGAGGTAGAGCTGAGGAGCCTGAGGTCAGGAGCTGTGACCTCCCCACTACCGATACCATGTGCAACTTCTATGTTGGCATACCCGGGCAAACCCTGCTGTATGGGTTAATGTTCTCCATCACAGAAACGCTCTCTGAGAGGAGGTTCAAGTCAAGTGGAGATTTTCTCATGTAGGAAAGTGTGGGAAGCCTCTACATAGCCTGCAATTGTGTTTCATTCACTTCCTTCGCTGCTGGAGGTCTGTCCTAGAGATGCTGTGTGTTCCTGGTGAGGCCCAGAGGAGCTGGTACAGCAGCCCACACTCAGATATGAAGTTCTCCTGTGAGGCACTCCCATCACTGATACACCTGATAGCTCAGCGGGGAAGTGCATGTCCTTAGCTTTAATTTCAAATGTTCTAACTTGTTAGATGGGCTTAGATACTTAGATTACCGAAATGTAAATAGAAGAGAAGGAGGTTAGCTCTTTATCCTGCACAAGAGAGGTGAGTGACTAATTGAACTTGCTGGGACTGTTGCTCCAGCCCTGATTGAGACCTGAAAAGCTCTTCTCCACCCACACCACAAATAGTTCAGCCTAATTCCTTGAGGCAGTGCAGCAGCTGGAAGTTTCTGCTCTGCTGCGTAAAGAGGATGGAGTTGTTAGCTGAATTTCATGGGCTTGTGTTCACGTGTGTTTGGCCCTCTGGAGCAACTGAGACTCGTCCTGCTGGTGAAGGAGAGAGCAGACTTGTCAATCACTGTTGCCTGACAGAACTATATAGAAGACTTGGGAGTCTAATGAGTGATCAATTACAAGTAAAAATTCCATTAAAAAATGAAAATTCTTTGGCAAAACAGTTACTATATAAAATCCTTTGACCATAAATATAAGTTGGTTTTTCTCTTTTCTGCAAAATGAGAAAAAAAAATCTCTGCCTCTCTGGTGGAAAGAGATAAGGAAACAGATTCTCTCTGACTAGCTTTAAATCTTGAACTTCATAGCAGGTAAGAAACGTCACTTTGCTCTACTTTGCTTAACCTCCTGGCAAATTCTTCACTCAACAAAGATCTGTTTTTTTCAGATTTAGTCTCTTAGACACTTGAACTTTTAATAGTTGCATTGTGTAATATGGATGACCTCTCAGAGAGACTATTTTTATTTTTAATTATTGGCAAGTAGAAAGTGGAATAAAGATTTCCATTTTTAAAGATCTAGCCTGCATGACTGAGAGTAGGGGAGAAATAGGATTTGAGAATAACTGGATCTTAATCTTGGAAAGTAACTGGCTTTTCAACTTGCTTATCAGGAAAGTAAATTCATCTTTGTCCTTTGTTACAGGTGTGTCATTCAAAACGTTCTGAGTAATGTGTTTGCCACTGGAAAGACCTTTACCCTAGGACTGTGACAGATTTGAAAGAGGAAGAATTAGGCTCTGTTCATAAACTTATGGATATTAACGATGAGTGACATGGGTGTGCAGTAAGAACTTGTCCCACTAGTATAATGAGAGATTACACAAGAGACCACGAAATTTAACATTGCAATGAAGGACCTGCTCTAAAGAAACCCTATAGTCTTAAGACTAGATTAGTCTTTGAATGAAGTCTTATAACTATAAAATATTGCATTGTTTACCAAATGAGTAAAGAGATCCATTCTTCCTTGTCTGTAAGATTGAGTATACTTATGGAGAGAGGAGATTGAAGAAGAAGGAGGAACTCTCCTCCTCCTAGAAGCTGCAATAAAAGCAGCAGTGTTACTAGAGGCAAACTAGTTACTCATTAAGCTTGTGGGAAAAAGAAAACACATGGTATGAAACCAGATTTATTAGACAGACAAGACTGGAAAACATGGTAGATGTGCTGGGTTTGAATTGCAGATTTCATTAACCCTATGATGGCCAGGAGGGCTACCTTGAGTGTTCCCAACTCTGTGGTGAGGATGTAGGACTATAGAGGGAACTTCTGTAATAAGCCTTTGAGCATTCTAAATGTAATTTTGCAGCTTTGTGTCATAAGGATCTCTAGTTTCTGTATAGCCCCAGGACAAAGAGTGTGTAACAGCTGTGCTGACATACTAGGCTGCATTTAACTTTTGTGCCTATCAGGTATGATGGACTAGGATTAGGATCCTGTCACTTTGCTCTACAAGCACAGAACCAGAACAAAAGTTTCAGTCCAAAGGATATGATTTCTTACTCTGCCACCTTGATCTAATTGAAGAAAAGCCTCAATATACCAGGTGCCAAGTGCCTAGTAATTGTCCTTCAGACTTTGCAATCTCTTCTTATCCTTCCCTGATAACAGAATCACAGAATGGGTGAGGTTCAAAGAGACTGCAATGGGGTCATCTGATTGAGCCTCCCTGCTCAGAGTCGTCCCAGAGCACATGGCACAGGATTGTGTCCAGATAGTTATTGAATATCCCCACTGAGGGAGACTCTGCACCATCTCTGGGCAACCTGTTCCAGTGCTTAGTCACTGCACAGTAAAGTTCTTCCTCATGTTCGGGTGGAACTTCCCGTGCATCAGTTTCTGCCTGTTGTATCTTGTTCTATTGCTCAGCACCCCTGAGAAGAGCCTGGATCCATTCTCTTGACACCCACTCTCCAGCTACTTACAGACATTTATGCGGTTCCCTCTCAGTTGTCTTTTCTTGAGGCTGAACAGGCCCAGCTATCTCAGCCTTGTCCCATAAGAGACACGGTCCAGTCCCTTGATCAACTTTGTCACTTTGCTGGACTTGCTCCAGGACCTCCATGTCACTCTTATACTGAGGAGCCCAGAACTGGACACAGCATTTCAGATGTGCCTCACTACGGCTGAGCAGAAGGACAGGATCACCTCCCTTGACATGTTTGCAGTGCTCTTCCTGATGAACCCCAGGATTCCATCGTCCTTCTTGGCCCCCAAGGCACTGCTGGCTCATGGACAGCTTATTGTCCACCAGGACCCCCAGATCCTTCTTCTGAAGAGCTGCTTTCCAGCAGGTTGCCCCCAGCTTGTGCTGGTGCTTGGGGTTATTCCTTCCCAGGTGCAGGACCCTAAACTTGCTCTTCTTGAATTTCAGACAGTTCTTTTGCCATTTCCATTTACAAACTAGCAATGAGTTAAGACTTACAGTTGAGATTTGTAAGGAAGAAGGTGGGGACGAGTTGAAGAAAATGGACCCCCTACAATGCAATATATGGAGAGCATAAGGAGCAGGATTTTGAAATACTTAATCACAGTGCCATCCTCTTTAAGACAATCTATGATCTGGACACAAAACTTGCTACCTGGAAACTGCCATCTGCAGGTTTTGTACTGTAACCAGAATGTAACACAGAGGATGACTCTTCCAGCCTCAACCATACTTAATAGATACCATAGAATCATTAAGGTTGGAAAAGACTTGCAAGACCATTGAGTCCAAACTTTGATCTAATACCACCATATCAAAAACCATAGGATGAAGTGCTGTGTTGAGTCATTTGTTGAACACTTCCAGGGGTGGTGACTCCACCACTTCCTTGGGCAACTGTTCTAGTGTTTGACAAGTCTCAGCAGTCTTTCTGCTGTCCAACCTGAACCTCCTCTGATGCAGCTTGAGGTCTTTTTTCTCTTGTCCTGCTGCTTTGTTGCCTGGGAGAAGAGGCTGATCCCCACATGGCTACATCCTTCTTTCAAAGATTTGTAGAGTGTGATAGTCTCCCTTGAGCCTCCTTTTCTGCAGGCTAAACAACCCCAGCTCCCTCAGCCACTCCTCATATGATGTTGCATTTAAAAGGGAACCTGCATTCAACTCCAATTACTTTCTGCCCTCCCACTATCCAGATTTTCTGGTAGATAAGGTGATAATTCTGTTTTATGTATGGAGATGCTGAAAGAAAGAATGAAAAATGAGATGTTTTTGCTGGGAAACTTTTGTGTAGATCTATTATAAAAGAGAAACCTTCTTTAAAATTCTTTTCTGCCGTGTAATAGCAAGATGGAAACATGTATCTAACAAATTTCCTACTTTTCCATAAGAAAATCCTTCAGGAATCCCCTCTCTAACTGCATTCATTAAATTTTCTCTTTTCTTTTTTCCTTGTTGCAGTTTTACCTTCCCCTCTCCATTGTTTCTGTACATCCCATATAGTTGTCCTGCCCAGAGCACAGGGACCTTGCCAGTGGTGCAAGTGGTGCCTGCCTTCCTGCACAAGATGCTGCTCATGTTTGCTGAAGCTATTGGGCTGAACATAGGCAGGCTGTTTATTGGCCTCTTCTCTGAGCCATTTTTAACTACTGTGTCGCTACTGCTTTTCAGTTAGCCTTTGGAGCCAGGGGACGCAGCTTGAGACATTGTTCCTAGGAGATGAATTGGTCTCTGTGAATCTCCAGCCTTCTACTTTCATGTGCAAGGGGAAATACAGAAAAACTTCCTGAAGCTCTTGTAGCGGTCAGAATCAAACATGGTCAAAAGCCCTGCAGAATAATGTAACTACCTAAGAAAACATGATTTGGTTCAGAGGGCAAGAAATACACAGGGCTCTGGAGAAGAGACAAATGGTAGACTTGCCATATGAACTTGAGTAGCATAGATGAGGGCTGAATTACAGTTGAAAGGCAGAACTCAGGCAGAACTTCTAAAATGGAGGTAGGAGGGAAGGTCTAAGCAACTGTGTGCTAGGGAATGACCATGTCAGAGCTGGAGTGAAACTTCTGGAGCTGGATATCTGAGCCCCCCTTCATGTTTGCATCAGGCTTCATGAGTAGCTTTCATTCAAGGGAGCTTGCTTTAGACATAGTCCTCCCTCTCATCCTCTGGCTATTTCAATTACCCAGATGGTAAAAGGGAGGATAAAAAAATCCAGATTAAATAATTTCTGACCAGGGTTACAGAAGGAGCATGGGGATCTAAATCTGCATCTCCAGAGATCTTACCTGGTACCTGGAATTCACTTTTCTTCCAGTTACTAACAAATACTGCTAAGGAGAAATCCTGATATTGTTTGAATCCCACTGAAAATTAACTACTTTGAAGTATAAACCAATGCTTTAAAGCAGGACAGAGGAAATAATTAGGAAGTCTGAAGTATTCTGTGAAAGACAGAATACAGTCAGACCTGAACTGAATCTCCCATCTCCAGCACAGTGCTACCATGCCACAAGCACAAGGCATAGGGACAGAGGTATTGAGTTAAACAATCTTAATGAGACTTGTACATTATCCAACCTACCTCATAGAGA
The DNA here is from genome assembly GCA_013396875.1 of Vireo altiloquus. NCBI lineage: Eukaryota > Metazoa > Chordata > Aves > Passeriformes > Vireonidae > Vireo > Vireo altiloquus. The sequence continues at coordinate 328,793 of VZRF01007959.1, read as the reverse complement.
AGTGTCTGCTAGGAAGCTGAATTAATGAGGTAATTAGCAGGGAGCCGTAGTATTTTAACTTTTGCTGAGATTCTTACCGTTTCACAGTCACAGTGTTAAGGTTCCACTGTTACACCTCGGGTGGTGATGATACTCTCTTCCTGCACGGCCATTTCTGTGTAACCCTTTCTCCCTTCACTGGAGCTCTGCTCTGTGCTCAGCATAGCTGCCTTTAAAGTTCTGCAGGGTTTTTAAAGAGAGAAGTCATGCTGTCCAGCAAGACAAACTACTCTAGAATAGAGCTTTGTTTGTCTAGGAGGTGGAGCTGCAGTGAAACCATGCCCAAGCAGTTATGTGCAAGTGTACTATATTTAACAGATTATGCTGCTTCATAGATGTGTTCAAAGAGCAGAGCACCTAGTTGGAGCAGGAATAACAACTATGACTTGGGAATCTTCACAGTCCCCTGAACCTGCCAGCTTTGGAACCTCTCTGTCCTCTGGATATGGCCTTACTCCCACTACAAGCACTACCCCTATGATGCACAATGCTTCTCTGCTGGCAACAGTCTTAAGACGTAGGGAATTATAGCAGGGATTAGATTTTGTTAGACTTGTGACCTAATAATGAATCTCGCAGTATTTTAAATATCAAACTGCAGAGAACAGACCACCCCTGCAATTTTCTTTGCCTGATGGAGGAACCTGTCTCTTGGATTTGTATCATGGTAGCAGAATGCAAGAGAGAAAACAAAGTGTAGGCGAGGTTGTGTCTGGCATTTTCTCCGTTGTTAATTTTCTCTTACCCAGAACCCTCGACAGAAGAATATTACAAGTAGCAAACAAGGCTTTAAATACAGTGTACCAGAATCCTGGCAATTAATAAAGTGGATAAGGCATCTCATTGTGGAGATCCCACCACCTCTGAAATGAGACAACATAGTTCTGAGTGAAGGCAGCAAGCCATCGTCTTTCAAATTATGACACTGTGAGGCAAAAATTACATCAGAAATCTGCTAGGAAGTATCTAAATGCATTTAAGTACATCTCATTTGGCTGAACTTCAGAAGCTCACAAGCAATAACAGGTAACTTCAGGTTATGGCAGTGCTATCAGATCTGAATGAGAAGGTTGAAACACACCTGACTCTGTGCAGCCAAACAGCTCATTCTCTCTCTTCTTTTTCCAGGTGAAGAAGATTGCAGCAGAATATTATGATAACCTCCCACATCACCAGTCCTGGATTCGAGTTCTGTGGGACTTTGTTTTTGATGACACTCTTGGTCCTTATTCAAGGGTTAAGAGACTATGCAAGCTGGCAAAGGAAAGCTAACAGGGTAGCTCTGCCTGCTGCAGTGGTGTGTGTTTGTTCCTTGCCATGACTTCAGTTTTCTGCAGAAGTAGAAGGATCTTTGTGTTTGGATTGGATTTGTGCTGGATATAAGTTGGTGCATGCTGCTTAGGCCAAGAAGATGAGTGTGAAAATGAAGCAATTTTAGACTACTGATACTTTTTATAAAGGATATTTGTATGTGTAACCCTCAGAAACTAGATTAGAGTGAACTATGATTAGGTGAACCTTTGATCTAGGCTTAGAATTAACTTCCTAGGACACATGAGCCTAAGCCCAAGTTTTGGCTTTGTCCACAGGGGAGAATGTTTGCTGTGTGTTATGTGTGAGCATGTGTGTGTGCAGTTCAGGTTTCTCTTGATGCCAGATTGGAAGTAAATGCTCTGTGTGCATAGGACTGTGGAAGCAGAGAGGACAGGCATGCAGAAGTAAATGATACTCTCTGGAGAGCACAGGGGTGCTCTTAGCTCAATGTCTTGTCTAATCTAATATCTCACTTCTGATAATTGCTAATAGCAGAGATTTTATATATGCAATGGAATATGTTTATATTTTTGTACGTCTGTAACATTATTTTAGTAGCTGCTCTTTGATCTTTATTTCAGGGTTTTGTCTAAGCCTTTTCTGAATGAATTTCCATTCTTAGGATCTAATACTGTAGATAACTGACAGATCTGAACTGTGGCAAGGAGAAATCCTTTCTTTAGTCTTCCACCTACTGCCCTTATTGGCAGCATGGATGTGCCTCTGGAGGATCTGGGTGGTCCTTTCTCACTCACCTTTTCAACAGTATTCATAACTTCATGTATCTCACTCTTTTCCCTACTGTAAGTCCTCTGGGAAAAGGAGAGGTTCTAGTTTTAATTTTTCCGCGCCAAGACTGTTAGCATCCCTGGTCACCTTTCTTGGTGTCCCCTGTATTACACCCCTTCCTGTGCATGGGAGTTAGGAGTACCTGTCTGTGAGGACATGGAGATGTCTTCATCTCCATGGTGGTATTTGTTCCTAACTGCTTTCAGAATAATGGTAATTTTTTCCCTCTGGCATTCAAGGGGCACAACTTGACATTTGGGAAGCACATGATACTCCAGCTATATGAAATTGCCACTGGTGTTGTTAAGGGGATGCACCTGGAACATGGAGATGGGGTTGTTTCTCTCGCTGTATCTCTTACTTGGTGATATTGACATTAACCTTCATCTCTCATTTCTCCCCACTGGCTACTAAAATCTTCCTGCCCGTCGTCTCCAACTATAAACTTCTGGCTATCCTCAATAATTCTGTATCATCAAAAACATTAATCAACATAACCTTTCTCCAAGCCGATCAATATTTTGGGAATCAGGAATTCAGATGCCATCTAGTAAATTCTCTCTACCATGGGAAGCTGACAAAGTATTTCTCTCCTTGCTAAGTGCTTTAAAGAGAGATACATATTTCTAGGTTCTCTTGCCCTGTAACCCTCTAACAGTTTGGGTTTTTTTCTTCTGGAAATCCATGGCTGTACCAAAGAAAAGGATTATTGTGCAGCCTCACTGGTCCCTCAGAGTATGTGATTAGACCTGGGAAGCCTGATTTCCTCACTAAACACAATTTTATTCCTTCCTTCAGCAGCACGGGATCCAGTGAACCGGTCTGTCTGTTCACGAGGCAGCTAAGCTAACCTGCTGCAATTTGGGTTCCTCCTTCATTTCCTCTTTCTCCATTTTTCTCACCCATATTTGGAATTTGGGTAAACAAATACCCAGGTCTGCTCAGCAGAGCAAGATCCTTTGTAAAACAGAGGCTGAACACCAGTTTATTCACAGATACTGTTTTGTGCTTTTGGATAAGAAGAGCAAGAATGGGGCTTCTTCCAGCACTTTAGCCTTCACTGGTTCCTCAGTGATGAACATACTTAAGACATTGCATCTTAATTATTAAAGCTGCTTCTCTCCCAAAGGAAGAGGCGCTGGTGTGGTAACTTCCATAACCTTCTTTGTATCAGTGCTAATGTCAGGGAATTTCAGTTTTTTATTAATTTACTTCAGATTTTCTGCCACTCTGATCACATATTTAACTTTCCATGTCTTTAGCAGCTGTTCCTTAACTCTCTTGTCCAACTGAATAAGTTAATATAAAATCCACAATAAAGATTATGCTACTTTCCTTAATTTGACTATTGTCCTTATCCTCTTTGATGAGCAACCTTATGTTCTAATTCCCTTACTCAGCTGTTTCATGATCCAGTCACCCATGTGCTGTGGACTACTAACCTAGCCTGACACAGAGGCTGAGGTGTAAAGGAGCCAACCAAAATTGTCAGCCACTTCTTCACCTGCCTCCCCATCAGTATTTCCACCATGGTCCCAGCTTGCTTAGCCTGGGCAGTCCCACAGCCCTCCTGCTCAGCACTGTCCATCTCAGCAGGAATTTGAGGTGGCTGGAAGCCTGCAGTGCCTGCAGACGTGCAATGTGAGCTGAGTTCCAGTGTGTGGGGGTGCTGCTGGAGAAGGCTGTGATCCCATTTTCTCCATGGGCACTTGGCTTTGCTACTACCAGTAACACTTGCAAAAAGGGCTTTTTTTCATAACCCCAGGGCATATGGGTCTGGGTTAAAAGTATGTTAGAGCTATGTATAGTTTTATTCCCTTTGCTTAAGAATTGATCCAGATTTCCATTGTGCAGGCACACTAAGGCTCTGGCACATAGCTGCATGATAGGAAGGAGTGGAGAGTAACGTCCCCTTAGATTTCTGCTATGTAAGATGCCTGTGCCCTGCCCTGTTGCAGTGGCTGAACAAGCCCAGTATGAAAGAACACTCTTCTCTACAGAGGCAGCTGGCAAACTGAATTACTGTCTGGGAGGAGGGAATCCTCTGCTGGAGCCACTACTGGAAATAAGCCACCTTGCATATCCCTGTCACTGGAGCTGTAGGCTGGGAACCAGCACAGTGCAAGTGATGCCAGGACTGTTCCCCTGCCCCTGCCAGCCAAACTTCCCCCTCCACCCCACACACTTTGCTCCCACTGCTATTAAGTGGCCCTGTGCAGCTTATGAGGTCGTAATTATATGACGCCTGCAAAGGTAGATAAAGAAAGTAATTAAATCCCATTTACAGCAGCTGGATAGAGTTAACACAGGGGCATGCCATATTCAGTCTGTACAACATGGTTATTACTGACCTTAGGCAGAATGCTGCATTCTGAGGGAAAATGTGAACCATGCCATGCCAGGTTCCAGAACCTTGCTTAGGATTACAAGAGAGTTTCACAAAACGGATGTGATCTTGAGGGGCAGCAGTTTTGAAGGGTACTTGCCATCATCAGGTATGCCATTAAATGGATTTATAGTTAGGAAATGCATGAGCTACTGTAAGAGATTTATGCAACAGAGCATTCTAACCTCTGCTGTTACTGATGCTTGTCTGGGTTCTTCATACTGGAATGGCTTCTTCTTGTGGTCCTGGGGTTGTTGCAATGGGGGGCACATCAGTGTCTCTCTGCTTTAGATCCCATGTGGAAATCTTTATCCTGCTGCTCAGCCTCTCTCTTGCCTTCTGTTGGCATTAAACAGCTAACAAACATCAGTCTCAATCTGGAGCTCTGTTGCATTAAACTCAGGTTCCTCCCATTTCTCCCGTATTTAATCTACAGTATAACCAGACTGTGAAAAATACTCCTTTCTCAAAAGCATTTCGGTTGCTTTGAAGAGTGCTGAAGAACACCCCAAAATGAAACAGCTAACGTTTTACAGCTGACTGCCAAACAGGACCCACCCTGCCTCCTCTCCTGGGTCTCCTGTAGCAGGCTGGCTGTCCCTCCTGCCCTCTGCCTGCTCCACCAGCAAGGGGACAACCACAGGCTCTCCTGGGCTGCTGTATCAGGCTCTGCTCCCAAAACCAATCCTCAGGGCCTGGCATTATGTCCTAGGTTGTAAAATAAGACGTCTTCTCCGAGGACACCCCCTTGTCGCGGGGGAGAAGCTTGCGTGCCCTCATGAGGTTGAGAGCTATGTTGGCAGTGGTTTGCGCCTCTGGTAGGGTCTCCCATGCCAGACAGGTCTCAGCTGAAGGGTCAGACAAAGTGTGCCCACGGGCAGGATGGACTCGATAGCCGTTTGGCAACCATCCTAGGAGAAGGAGAACTCCAACCCTAAACCCGGGCAGATGGAGCTCGCTTAGCCCTGTAAGGCCATCCATCTAAGAGAAGGATACTCTAACCAAACCTACGTCCTGAGGCATTCGCTGTCACCGTCCAAGCTAGCTTGGCCGTGGCAGATGAACCTTAGGAGTAAAGGGTGGGGCCAGTTCTGCGCACGCTGTGCCTCACCTAAAAAATCCATTGCGCAGGCTTGAAGGGTTCACCCAC